>CM069530.1:99317500-99730000 GCA_035773235.1 Eospalax fontanierii | reverse complement strand
TCTTATTGTCTAAAGTCACTCACAACATGTCTGTTGTCTCATATAAAAGAGGAGAGTCAGAAGAACTCTGACTCTAGTCTCAATGGCAATTAATCCACGGCCAGCGACGAGGGAGGAGCTCATAAGAATGGTAAAGATCGCTCAGTCCCCATATGTACCCATTAACTTCACAAAAAGAAAACCGCTCCTGGACGCAGCCTCAGCCCCGCTGGCCATCCCACGAATGTGCCACTGGCCATGCACAAAAGAACATGGATGGCTCTTGTCACATTTTCTAAAAATCATGGTGGGAACAGTGCCGATGTCTACTCATTGAGCAATGCTAGCGACGGGCAAAGGCGTCACAGTTCTTTCTTTGTTCCCTTCTGTTTCTTTTTTGTTTGTCTTTTGTTTGTCTTATCTCAAACAAATTTGCATTTGTAAAATAGCATTTTCTAAAGGAGAATATGTGAGTTTTCTTTGCTTCCTGATTGGAAGAACAAGAAAAAGAAAGAAAGAAAGAAAGAAAAATGGCAGTGAGTAAAACAGTGAGACGTCACTTTGCATCAACAAGTTGGAAACACAATTTAAAGTCCCTAAGTATGTCCGTTATAAAATATGGAAACATCTTCTTTAATACATGTTCTCAGATCTACAAAAATTCAAATATGTGTAATTTTACCTTTATGCCTATGTAATGTAATGCAGACTATTTTGTGATAGAAACGGCAAAGAGAATAAATACATTAGATGTATGCATTTTAGGTAGCTATGGATCTCAATATCCTTTGTTAACTCAGTAGAAAATGAGAAATGTTGTAATAAAAGATAGCAAAAAATAAATTATGGCTGATGATAGTGAAAAAGTGTCAGATGTGAATGGTCTGTTCTACTAAAAGATCCACAGACTCCACTGTTCTTCCCAGTCTGTTGGGATTACACCAGGAGGTTAACAAGCACCAAGCATCAGTTTTTTTTCAGCCCAGAATATCACCACAAATTTATGATTCTATAGCTGGCAGAAAGAACGTGCCAGCTCTTTGCATCAAATAAACTAATTTAATAATCTATATAGTAATCATCTTTACTGTTTACTGATTAAAAACTCCTTGAAATAGTGAGATTTCATTCAATAGGAAGGTAGAGACCCATGAGCTGTGATGAATATCAACAGTTTCAAACTTCTGGAGGATATGAGGACATTTGGGGGTCACAAATCAGACTCTATAGTTATAGATGATAGGTAGATAGAAGATAGATAGCTAGATGATAGATAGAGAGAGAGATGATACATAGATAGATAGATAGGTGATTGATAGATAGATAGGCAGATAGATGATAGAACAGAGTACTTTTAAATTTTCATGTTGTACTCTGAAATCTTAATCACCACCATTTAAAGGAATATTTTCTTATACAGTTTGTAACAGAACATGGAGGCTGAAGCCCATTTGTAAGACGTCATAGCTTGCAGTGTCTAGAATGCTGAATATGCATTTCTGTATCGCTTCTGGAACTTACAATGCACTCAAAAATACAATACAGGTCACAATTATCATGTTGGAAATTTTGTTTTAAGATCTTGTAATAATGCAGACCAAACATTTTCTGAAGCTCTCCAGGAACCCTCATCAATTACTTCATTGCTATTTTCATTTAAATCTTAGAACCTGAAGAACTATTCCAATGTAATCTTGTTCCACAATTTGGCTAAATAAGTCCTAGGATGAGAATGCTTGCCAGTTTTCATATGGATTGAACCATCACTAGAAAATCTTCTCAAATGTACACAATGAAAATTCTAGTGTTAGGTGTAATTACCAGTTTGTGGTAATGCTCAACCTGTTGCAAGGTGCTAATGCTTGTTTAAAAACAGAAGGACAGACCCTATGTACTGGCAGAATAGTGGCCCTCAAATAATTAGCAGCTGCTGTCAACAAAATGACAAAATGTTTTAGTGTTAGATTGAGAGTATCTGTCCTGTATGTGTCCTCTGCTCATATCCCTTGTCAGCTCTGATTCATAGATGGCACAAGTCTAATAATATTGCTTTAAAGTTAAATGTTAGCATATATTTGATATTTTTCTGTTTTAAATATTTCTGTTTCTTTGACATTCCTACATATAAATTGTTCTTTATTTTTATTTTATTTCAGATTTTAGGGATCAAAATAAGTAGGCAAAAACAAATTACTGAAATTGAACTCTCTATTGGAATGCGTCCTTCTTTCAATATTTCTAACAATTACATCTCCTATTTTCATTCAGATATAACAAACATAGATTTATTGGCAATAGATAGATTCTGGGAAAGGGAGAGTCAGTTGCTCTTACTGTTGTGATGTCTGATAGGTTGACCAGACTCCAAGGGATAGACCCCGACCCAAGAACACTTGAGAAACACAGATTAGATTCAGTAGACTTTAAAATACGGTAATGATAATGACGGAGAGCATGGAGTCAGAGGGGCCGGGAGGAGAGAGGCTGCGACTGTGATCAAAATAAATGAAATTCTCAAGTCAAAAAAAATTTTTAAATATTTATGTGTATAATGCCTGATTTACCTTAGAATAGTGGTGATCATTAAAGGAGATAAACTGGATGAAATTGCTTTATAAACAATGAGAAAATAGATTTAATATACACATCATTGTTCAAAAGAATCAGACATTCCCCACATACAGTTATGTACTTTTTATTTTTATCTCCTGGTATTCTCAGGTGTCAATACTGATGCTCCAAACTTATCTTCCTTCACTTGACATAGAAAGTCCAAGGAAAACTGCAGAGCTCTGGGTACTTTCGTTGAGACTTCCAACAGTCTTCTCAGCACCATGTTGAACAAATGTACACTCAGGTGTAAGACTCCCTAAAAAGGCCCTTCTGTTTAAAATGTCTACCAGTTCCGTTACTTCCTTAGACTAATACGAAGTGTTCCTGAGCCTCTTTCTAACACTAAACTATGATGCTTTACCAGATAAAATTGGTTAAGGCTGTCAACTTGACTATCAAAGGGTGTTTGTTTAAGAATAGGAGGTATACAAAGATACCAGGATAACCTGAGAACATATTCAAAGTATGGCAAGCTCTTTATGGAGTGGACTGTGAGCAGACAAGGGACAGTAAGGCCATAAGAAACTAGAAAAGAAATGGGTCGACTGTGTGAAGCAAGACTACAGACTTGGATGGATATGTTGTGCTCTGTACTCTAAATAGCTATTAAGATTACAGAGTCGAGGTGAAAGCCCACACTGTCACACAGACCATTTCTGAAGTTCCTTCTGTCCCTCAGGGAACACAGAACTGTTTTAAAAATATTTCTCAACTTGTAAATCTAGAAAGCCACTCCTGCTCAAGGGGACAGTTTTTTTCCAATTCTAGGAGAGAGGGAAAAAGAGAAGGTAGGAGGGATGGAAGGAGGGAGGGCAGAAGGGAGGGAGGGAGGGACAGAGGGAAGCAGGGAGAGAGGGAGAGAAATTATAGATTATCATTTCAGTATTTCTATGTCTTAGGTAGCATGAAGAAAAGAGCTATTAAATAAGTTGCCTACATATGTAAATATAATAAAAGTATTGTTTTTCCATGTGAGTTTTAATGTAATAACATAAGAATTACTTAATGATACTTATTAAACCATGACCGATAAATTTATTGATTTCTTATTTATGCCTCAAAAATCATTTAGCTCTCTTCCATTTGAGGTGTTAGCACATTCTCAACTGCCTCCTGTAGCTTAAACATTATTTTGTGTCATAATAATAAGAAAATCTGGAAAGAGAGAGATTAACTGTGTTCGTTAGTGAAAAGTTGTTGCTGAGTAAAGAATTTCAGATTGTCTCACTTGCTTTCACATTTAAAGGATAGTACAGTGCGACAGTACAACTGAGCACCTGTGTCACTACAAAAGTAGCAAATGGCCAGCTGGACATTCAGACTCCTACACGGCCTCATCATACTGGTTCTGAAGCTGAGGTCACATGTTTCTTTCCTGAGTTTCATACACAACAAATTTTCAAGTATCAGATATTCACTTAAATAACTGTTCTCTTTCACCAGAAAATCTTTTTGAACTCAGACCTTCTTTTCAACTTTTGTTGTCTGTAAGAAAGATTGCTTTCTTTTTAATTCAATATTTTTTATTTTTTTTAGAATTTCATGCACAAACACTGCATTTGTGTCATTTCTACCTCTGGATCTTCCTATGACACCCCCCTCAATTTCATGGGCCCTTCTGTAATTTCAATTATTATTGTTATACACACAATTTCTGAGCTCATTTGGTGTGCTTCTATGTGTATGTGTTTAGGGGTGACTACTTGGGACTGGATAATCTATCTGAAGACTCATCCCTGAAGAAAACTGATTCTCCCTCAGCAGCCACTGACTGCCTATAGTTCTCCATCTAGGGATGGGGCCTTGTGAAATTTTCCCATCCATAATAGAATGTCTGCTGGTGTTGTCTTTACGAATGTTCTTGTGTATGCAACTTTATTGTGAGGACATTAATTCTAAGCAATAACCAAATGTCTATCCATGTAATTGTATAATGTTGTATTAAAAATAAGAAGAATCCAGAAGTGACTGAATCAGCTGAACAGCACATAAAATAACGAAATGAAACAGGCATCCAAAGTTCTGACAGACTCATAAAATTGAAAGTTACTAGAAACATGGAATGTGACATGACAAAAAACACCAATTTAATGTTAGTTAGAGGGTCCAGAGAGAGGGGAGCAAAAACATGAGCCAGCTCAAACATTTGGCTGTCAGATACTTATTATAAGCATTCATAGGAGATTGGTTTCCTGTATCCCAAGCTGACCTGAAAGTCTGTACATAGCCAAGGATGATGACTAAGGAACACTGTGCTTTAGGATCCTCATCATCAAAGGCTCACAAACTATAGACATAAAATGAGTAGTGTTCTCTAAGAATCTGTTATATCTCAGTCATTTAAAATTATTACAATGATGAAACAATATATGACAAAATAGCATCCAAAAATAAGAACCACACAAAAAAAATGGAAAAGGATGAGACTACTTCTCTAAGATTGTCTACACACTACTTATTCAGCTTTATCTAACAATAATGATCTGAAAATATTTAAAACTCTGAACAGAATTTGCAGGGGAAAAATTATATAACAGTCCTCCATTGCTGAAATTGTAATATTTGCCAACAAACACAGCTCATATTCAGTGCTTTTGCTTGCAAATTTTCTAATACATTTAAAAATAGTGTTATTGGTGAAAATATAATTGAGGTAATTTACTTCTGGACTGGCAGTTTTAATGTGAACAGTAAACAGGAAACAGTTTGAAACTGCTGTTCTCGTGACATGGAGAGTGGTGGTGTTGGTGTCTGCTGAGGTCTGGATTTGTCTATTGAGCTTATTTCAGGATAAAACTGTCAATCATAATAATCTTCAAAGGATCTCCTGCTTTGGGTACATCCCATTTACCTGTTTTCAAACGGAAATGCATCTAACAGGGTCAATTTTTCAACGTGGGTAATAATAAGTATTTTTAGTCACATATTTTAGCAATGAGAAAAATTCACATTGACTTGAGAAGTACAAAATTTATATAATTCTAGTATTGGCCAAGAAAATATACATCACAAAGCAATCCGTCCACTGTGGGGACCAGGGAAAACTGCACTAGGATCTACAAAGCTGCACAACCTCCCACAAATCACTAGTGACAAGGTCTCTCTTCGGATATTGGCTTTTGCTTTTAAACATACTCTTTGACTCTGCTTTAAACTTCATGATTTCTAATTACTCTGTGGCTTAATTTATTTTCATAAAGAAAATAAGTCAAAATATTATTAACTATCCAAACAGAAAGTTTAAAGGAATTTTGTTTTTATTTGGTTTGGGAGAATATTTTTGTTAAATATTTTTTATTTTCATTATTTTATTTTATTTTTGCATGTTTGTTAAAGATGTTACTGATCATTACTCTTTATACATCTTTAACTCCTTGGAGGTTTTAGTGTTTTTAGAGCTCTGAATTTTTAATACCCAAAGGACAGCAGACCTGTATGGACATAACATACAAGGAAGTGCTTTTCTGAAAGACTTTCTTAACCTGCATTGGAATTATGCTCAAAATCTATTAGTCCTTTTATATTTTTCACCTAAATCACAAATCTAGTTCAAAATTGTAACAGTTCACAAAATCATGTTCACCCATTAAGAGAAGTGTCTTGTCAATGAGAGAAGGAAGCCCAGGAGGTTGGACATGCCATCTAGCTTCAGTTGCTGCATTTTCTGGCTCAGCACTGCAGAGTCAAGCTACTACCCTCTGAGCATTCGTAAAACTCCTCTCCTTGTGAACTATGACCAGTTAGAAACTCTAGGTAGTATGTCCTTCTCTTTGCTATATACATAGTCTACTTGTTTTCTGATATTAATAGAATCAAACGATGTATCTTTATAGAGTAGCAACTACTTATAAACCAATTATATTCCTTTTTACCATTTTTAAGGAATTCAGTTATCTTAAAAGAAAAAATAATCTACCACTTAAAAATCTAAACCCAACCAAGATTCACTGAAAACAAGGTACAAGTCTCATATTTCTATTAACACCTGAAAAAATAATATTTAATCCCCAAACAAAAGCATTGCTTCTCTGTCCAATTTGATGTCTTTTTCATGCTGCCTCAGTGATGGCCAAATAATTGGTTGTTCACTTGTGTCCTTGTCTCCCCCGACAGTTCCACAGATGCCCTGAACAATGCTCCAAAGACTGCTTTCAGTAGGGGAAAATCCTCATTAATCATTTCTGGCTGACAGCACAAGAGGACACCTGCATCTGGTGAAGGAGTCCAGCCCTGGTTCATGGGTGTGGGGATTAAAAAACAACCCATGTAAGGTATAGGAGGCTACTTTTAACATTAATGTGAGAAACAATAACAACACACGCACGTGTGCACACACACACACTCTAGATAACAAAAGTGATTCCTCTGTTAGCACTTCCATTTGTTTAATATCACAGACTGAAGCAGTGACTCGGGCTGCCACTCCAGCCCATTCCTCTCTATCAGAGAAGCAACCACACAGGGTTATGACAAATAGCTGCTAAATTCTTCATGCTCACATCCACCAATGTTAGCATTAAATACTGATGAACTGTCACATAATTTTCATTTAGAAGTGATTGCAGTTTCAGCTTCCTATCTTATGGTGCTCATAAATATTTCTCCTACTATATTTCACTAGTAGAATTTATGAAATACACAGTTTTTTGTAAGAGCTCTTGCTCCTATGTGATCACTTCCTTTTATTGAAATAATAAATATGTCTGTTTCAAAGAAAGGGTTAAGAACATCCTAGAACTTCAACCAGGAAATTATATATAATTTATATGACATGTATATGTATACATCATATAAAGTCATCTTAACTTGTATTCTCAACAGAATGAAAAGGATATTTTGCTTCCCAAAATATAAGAGTTTTCTTTACAATTTTACTGATTACAACTAGGCAAAAGACCAGAAATCATGAATTCTAATTCATATCTTGAAGATTTTGTCTTAACCAAAACTATGTAGTGTCAGAACATAAAGACTAACAGTTAAAATATTCACAAGCTTATAGCCACACAGTACATTAAGGATTTACAAAAATAAAACTAAAAAAGAAAAAAACCTTTTTAAAATACTGAAAGTTCTGCAAAAAAAAACTAACAGAAGACTATAATGAATAATAAAATTGTGTTTCACTTTTGTAAAAACAAAATTTTCTGTGTGAATTTGAAGTTAATTGTAGTTTTATCATCATATAAAATTAGAAAACTGATCAACTAATGTGATATTGTTTATAGTTTCATACTGGACATCTTTGTTTTGGAAATATAATCAGGTTTAAAGTTCTTGTTTTATATAAAAGTATGTGTATATATAAAAACACATGTTCAGTAAAAGATAAAGTTTCCCAAGGTGAAAATCTAGTCTCCTTTAAGTTTGGATAACAATAACGATTGAATAAATTACGGTAAATTGTACTTGCAAAGTCATTGTAACATCTCTTAACCTAAACATTTACTAAAGCTTTAATTAAAAAAAAAAATGTGTAGGATGCCCAGAATAAAAGGTGCTTTGATGATGAAAAGAAAGAGTTAAATTGTTATCAGAGTAGCAAGTGTGGCCAGCACTGCTGCTGAAATGACATTCAAGAAGAACTTCCAATGTCTCCCAGCAGTTCAAACTGCCGTTCCGCTCAGGCTCTGTTCCCGGGCAGGGACATAGACACCATGCAGTGGGGCTGTGTCCAAGATATGCTTCTGTTTCTGTGGGTGCTACTGGGAGCACACCAAGACCAGGCATGCAAGCCTGCTTAAAGTGTGCAGCCACAGGTAACTGAGCTCTGCAACCCCATAGCATACTTAGAGACGCTCTTGATTTTTAATTTAAAAAATCAGCACCAAGACTCATGGTATTGAGCACTCTTTACTTGGGGAGCAAGACTAGAGAAACAACCTGAAAGTGTTCTCCAGAATAGCTTAGTTAAACCCAGAGAAGCAGCAGCACAAGGCTTCTCAGACGGAATTACACTGATAAGAAGAAAATGAAGAAAGGAGAAACCAGGCAGGGGAAAGGAAGAAAGGGAGAGCGAGAGGATGGGGGCCGGGGAGGAAGGGCAGGAAGGAAGCAGGGAGCGCTACAGAAATGACCATTGCGAGACTGTTGCAAGGTTAAGAATGCAAAAGGTGAAACAAAAATTATTTTACAACTTCAAGAAAACATAAAGAGCTCACTTCAAATTTGAATTTGAGTTTGAGATGTTTGTTTTCACTTATTCTAAAATGTACCAGTGAAAAAATATTACGTTTGATTACAGGTACATTAATAGTAGTACTGAAATTCAGATTCAGTCATTCAAAAATGAGTTACAATTATGAAAGCAGATAATACATCTGTAATTACAATTGTACAGTTGTTCCCTTTGAAATGTATATTTTCAATATTTAGCGATAAACATTTTTCAGGCCCAAGTAACTCTTGTTTTAAACCTTATTTCAGTTAACCAAAGAAAGCTGAAAAAAAAAAGTATTGTTAATAGGTTTTTCAAGCACAGTAAGAAGCTCATTAAGACATGTTCATTATTTATTGTGTAATCTCACCTGTATCAGTGCTTATTTCTGAATTAAGAAAAATATAAGGGCAAACTTTAACTAGATAAGTTGAAAACCAATGCTAGTCTTCATTCTACATCTTAAAAATAAGACCATCTGCACTGGGTTACAGAGCATCATTTTATACTAAATATCAAGATTTTCACATTCAAATGTTATTAGTTTCCAGGGTAATCATATAAAAGCTATAACTAGTTTAAGTGATAATTTATCCTATTGTATTTTATGTTTTAGAAAAAAATAAAGTCTAAAATGGTTATATGAATTACTTCAGACCATGTAAGAAAGTATCATGTAGAATGCATCACATGATAAGGCCCAGTGTAGATGTGTAGTGGTCTTTGGGCCAAAGCCAGCCCGTTGCCTGCTCTTGATAAATAACTATCTATTGGAACAGAGCCCCACAGCTCTTATTACATGTGAACCAGAGCTTGTTTCTTGCTACAACAGTGAGTAGAATAGAGATCATGTAGCACACAAAGCTAAAACATGTGGTCACTATGTTCATTTACAGAGAAAAAAATCTGCTGAACCCAAATAGTCAGCAAGAATATGCTGCATCAAGGGTTCAAGTATCTAGCAGAATTATACATTATAACTTAGATAATAAGGTGTTGAATGTCATTGCATAAATAATGGCATTAAAAAGTTAGAGTTGGTTATGTTCTATGCTATATTTAAAATGTCATTTTTAGTATGACTTCTTTTGAACAATGAACAAATTGAGATTGAGAGTCATATAACTTAGTTTTGATGACCAAACCAGTCAATATTGTGGGTAGAATCTGACCCTAGAGATAATCTAATATCATAAAAGTGAATTATAAAAATAAACATTCGCTGTTACTCATCTTAAAAAGTATAAGAATTTAAAAGACAGAAGGAATTTCTTTCAACCATGTATAATTCATATTATTAAAGTGAGTTAAGAGGATATTTATATTTTTCACATAAAAGCATACTGGCAGTCAAAAACTAATATAGAAATAAAGTTCCAGAATATTTAAAAGTATCAGTTATCAAAAAATATAGTCAATTTATAAAGGAAATAAATTTTAATCATCTATACCAACAAACAACTAAGAAATGTAAAAGACAGATCAAAAATATGAACAATGGAGGGGAGAATAAGGAGAGCGCTCTGAGTGGAGGCGATAGAGAGAAGAGAGCACAAATAATCACGGAACAAAAGCTCACCAGACTTAGAGAGAATCAAGACTTTGTTTATCTGAATCCAGTTGTGCCAAGTTGAATAAGAAAATAAAATACATAGATTCTGGTTAAATTTCAATAATCCAAAGGGAAAAAAAATGCCTAAAATTTTTCAAAGGTGGAAAAATATTTAATAAGCCATGATACTCAAAATACAAAAATTTGCAAAACCACAATTTCATTAAAGACAATAGACTGATGCCTTCAAAGTCCTGGCAGAAGTTTATTTCAATTCTGTGTCCATGCCATCCATCTGTCAACGGTCAGAACAAGCGGGGCAAGTGCACATACGAACCCTCAGCGCTTGCAGCAGGCAAAACCCTGCGCAAGTTCAAGCCAGCATGGAGGGCGGAGGTGGCCAAGAAGCCCGAGCCCTGAATGAGGGCAACTGGTAGTTGTTAAAAGAGAGAAAAAGAAAGGCAACTTTTACGGGTGTGATGACAGGCAGATTGACCAGGCTCCCGGGTACAGACCCATACCCAAGAGAATTCGGGGACACAGATTAGACTCCAAAGGCTTTTGAAAAAAAGCAAAAAAGATAGGACATGAAATGAGGAGAGGTGGGAGGTGGGCAGGGTCTGATAAGAAATGAGGGAGGCACTCCAAAGGAGAGATTCTGAACGTGATCGAAATCTGCCGCATTTAAGTCTTAAAGAATCAATAAAAGTATTATTTTAAAAGCACTTTTGGCCCATTAGAAGATGAAAATGCATCCCATTTAATACTCCATACAAACTAAGAAAACATTAGTAAGTGATGTTCCTCAACCAAACAAAAAGAAGGATGGGCATCTGGGGATGAGCTACATCAGGAAATTCGTGTTAACAGTCCCCAAAAAGTAAGCAGTGTAGAATACGGAGGTTAACTTAAGAATGTAACTGCTTTGACATTTTCTGACCATTTCCTCTTCCTGAATCCTAGTACAATGCTTGGTTTACCAATGAATAATAGCTCTATACACAATAAAATTAAATGGTATTTATACTGGTGATTGTTACATTTAGAGTCAAAATACAATTAAAAGTTAAGAATTTTACTTATAGCTTTCCATCAAACTTTGTAGATGTGAAAGTGATAGCTCTAAAAAATCAAGGTGCTGGGAAAGAGCTCAGTTGACAGTGCTCACCAGGTCTAGCATGCACCACATCAACCAGGCCTAGCCTGCATCACATCAACCAGGCATAGGCTGCACCACATCAACCAGGCATGGGCACACACCTAGAATTACACTTGGGAGATGGAGACAAGAGGCTCAGAAATCCAACTGTGTCCTAGCTATATATCAATTAAAGGTCATCCTAGAAAATAAAGCAAAACAAAACAAAAAGTGCAATAGTAATTACAGGAAGGGAAGGAAGAAGGATCCGACAGTCTGAAGTATTCAAACTTTTAGTATTCTTATCCAAAAATATTGACAAATGACAAATTGAAAATTAGTGACATTTTTAAAATACAAAGGTAAGTGTAGAGTGAGGTAAGTCAGAAACTAAGAATAACTACCTTTTGAAGTGATACCAGATGCTTACTCGAAGTGTCTTTTATTATTTGTGAATAACTACGTTTTTAAAGTAAAAGGACAAAATCAAGAAATGGAAAACATTTTTATCATTTTCAACAATAGTATGTTTGGTCATTATTCTAATTTTGCCCCAAACTATAATTTAATAGTGTTAATACCAAGAGTTTATACTTTTTGGAAATTAAAGAGTATGATTATTAGAATTAAGCCCAGAATTAATCAGTAATTCACAGTTAAAGATGTGCTTACAGTACAAATTTGGGATGTGGAGGCACATGCCCGAAGTCCTGTCGGCTGAGAAGCAGACACAGAAGATCTCTCCAGGTTAGAGGCCAGCCTGGTCTCCATAGGGACCCCCAGGCTAGCCACAGTTACATAGTGAACACTTGCCTCAAAAACTAATTAAACCAAAGAGACAAGAAAGACTCTTATCAACATGTGAAGACTTTCAAGTAAATGCTTGACATGACGCGTAAAAAAATGCCTAAAATATGAATCCCACTCTGCCTGAGCAATATGGTAGCATATAATAAATATGTATTTGTTTATTCAAAAAATACACATTAGGGACTTAGCATATCACATGAACAAATAGTTATTTCACTTACCTACTAGATCTCCCACATTTACCAGCCAAGTCAGTGTACAACCTCTTTAACATGAAGCTGTACTTCTAATTGTATTTCAGACAGAAAAGCAAGAAAAAGCTCAATGTGCATAGGAGAATCCTTCCAGCAGTTTCTGTCATGACAATTATCTCCCTTAAGATGCCATGACACTATGAGTCTAGCCATCCATTGCTGGCTTCTTCAGAATATCTCATTTGTTCGTTCATTTACCTAGAAATTTTACTTGCATAATAATTATGAGCCAGACTCAGTTCTCTGTCCTTAAAAAGGATAAATAACAACGAAAACAAAGGCTTCACAGAGTTTATGATCTTCAATTGCATATTATTTTACAAACTCATTCTCACCTTCTCATTCCCTTAGTACATTATTGTCTGACTTTTGAGGAATTATAATGTCCACAGTTTAATATATATAATATATATTCAAACTTATAGAAAGGGAAAGGAAATTAAATAAAGACCAATTTTTCCAAAATCAAATAGCCTAGAATATTTGATGCAAATTCTAAGAGAGCTTTACTGTAGTATCCCTGATGTTAGTGAGAAATTCAATTGTAAAATTGTTTTCTGTGAACCAGCAATGAAATTAAAGTCACATATACACAAAAAGCTAGAATACAGCACAATATTCTATAAGGTGTAGTGTATGGAAAAGCCTATAACTTGTACCTTAAAAAGGAAGAAATGAAAAAGATAATTAAGACTTTGGTCACATTAAGGTGGCTCTTTTTTTTCTAGCCGAGGTTAAATACTATTAGAGAGATTAGCATGTCAGTGAAGTTTTTCAGGTACTTTTTAATTTTTTTTTTATATTTCTTATATTCCCTAAAGTAAAAAAAAGGAATAATTAACTGAAATCCAATTAGCGTAGACTTAGAACACCTGTTTCTGAAATCCTTTGAATAACTTTATCATATTATTTTTTTTTCTTGGCCTTTGTTTTAAGATGAAACACATATCCCTATCTAGTTGCTCTTAGGAGCTGAGAGATTTGCATATCACATAGAAGGAAAGTACCTGCTTGTAAAAGAAATGTGAAGATTAAAAACACCACAAGAGTCATAGATATCTTACTGCTGCTCCGTTTCTTAACTCTCTTTTGACCAAACATATTTATAAAAACCCATTCAGAGCTGGAAAGAGTAATTTAGCAGAGGATGACCGGTCTATTTTAAAATGCACACCAAAGAATTTTTAGTAGGTGAAATAATTAACATATTTTCATTTCAAAAAGCAATATAAAGAATATGAGTTTTGCTAAGAAAGCATGGAAAGCATGAATGGTAAATTGTGGTTGTTTCTAGGATTCAACAGGAGATCAAAGGAAAAAAATAATAAATTGAGAAATGTCTTGAGAACAGGAACAAGCACAGAGGTGAGACACAGCGGGTCGCCATGAGCTCTGCTGGTCCATTGTTCTGTTTTTATCTTATACATAAAAATATTTAATAGATTTAACACCCTTAAGTTTATTTTCTTTTATTTTATGTGTATGAGTGTTTTGACTGCTTATGTAAGTGCATTCATGTCTCGAAAAGCCTTCAGAGACCAGAAGAGGGTGTCGGATTCCCTGGAACTGTAGTTAACTATGGTTGTTAGCTACCATGTGGGACCTGGAAACTGAACCCAAGTCCTCTGAAAAGCCAACCAGTCCTCTTAACTGCTGAGCCATCTCTCTAGCCCTGATTGAATTTGTTTAAATGTCAAATAAGTTTATATGCTGGAGATAAGAAAATAGAGAGAGAGAGACTTGAAATTTAAAGGTCTAAATCTGACAAACTCATAGATTGAGAAGGAAATCAAGGAGAAAATATCAACTAGAAAGTAATGCAAAGAATGACAGTTCATAAGAAAAATAGACATCAAAAGTATATTTTCAGTAAGAAACCCTGGTAGATAAAGAGAGATTACAGACCTTCAATTCCCCTTTAACTCTAAAGAATTAAATCCATCACTATTTCCAAATGCCCATCAAGCTCTTTATTTGTATTGCCCAGTTCCTGGTCTCCTTCCTGGTCAACACTTGAAAAACAACTTCCAAGGCTCGTCTCATTGCTCCAGTCAGTCAAATCCTTTTGACTTAGTTTTATGATTGATCCTCAGAAGGTTAAAAAAAAGTAGATCTGAACTATAAGAAAGTGGATGTCTGTAAGTTGATGTCACAGCTCCAATAAGGACTGGCATGGAATGGTTTAGAAGAACACAAAGCATGCTTGGGACAGTGGTGCTGATGATGCTCAGGTGCTTTGATTTAGAACTCTCCATATAGATATTTCTTAATTTCTGAGACTATTTCCTACAGATAAAATATGTAGACACAGGGCTAGAGTATGTACAAAATACAGTTGATGAGACACGTCAAACCCTTCCTAGAAATCTAGCATCTTTTGAAATTGTTCTTTCCAATGGCTACTGATTGTGGGCAATTAAATGATTTTAAATTCTCTAGCAGCTCTATGCAAACAAGTAAAATAGAACTGAGTCCATTTTAATTATTAGTTTTAGTTAACTCATATCAATCTTATTTGAAGGTACAATCAACATAAAACTGATTTATGAGGTTCTAATCATTCTTTGTTCCATGTCATCAAAATTCAGCACATATTTTGGGTTGTACATTTGACTTAGATCATATTTCTACTGCTAAGTAGCAGCTAGTGACGAGTGCTCATCATATGGACACAGCAAGCCTCGGTTACTCGGAAATCCTGAGACTCAGCAGCAGGTTCAAGGCCTGTGCTAGTTCACTGGCAGCCTCTTTAATTTCTATATCTCTGTACAACAAGGCATCATGTAGAGAGCACAGTTTGATAAACACTTCTCTAGATCTCCTGTGGCCAAAGATTTCTCTCCCCTTTCAGAGTTCTCAACAAAAATGTGCAGATAAAACAGGAAGTAAGAGTCTTTGAAAATACATTTGAAGAGCAAGTTCACATGGCAATGTTTAGAGTTCAGTTAAAAAGAATCTTAAGGGAACTGCTATTGGTGAAATTATTTAAAAGCAATTGTATTTATTTATATAACCCTGACCTATCTACCATTTCAGTCAGACTTAAACTTATAAATATTTGTGGAAAAGCAGTTTCTAAAAGTGACATTCTATAGTCTTATCTATTTCTATATTTTTTTCTTAATCTACTGGTAAATTGTATTCTCAGATTGCTAGATTATAATCCAAGCCTTTATGCTTTCAAAACTCCCCTGCTTGTACCTTTCTACAAGTGGTGCATGTGGAGCCTAGACACCAAGGCATCCGTTCAGTGCATGTGGGGCGGTCTCGTCTTACCTTCTGTTCTAGTGCACGATCGATCGTCTGTATCCTGGCAGCTTCTCCTTCACCTTAGCTCCTTCCTTCCATACTTTTTACTATTTAGATACACGTCACAATTTCTAGCAATCCCAGTTGGTTACTCTCAAATTCCTACCATGATTCTTCCTGGTGAGTTGCTGAGTTACAAGTTCCTACTCAGTTTCAATTGCTAAAGTTAACCAATGTAAAGTGTAACTTTATAATAGAAACAAGGACTATTTCAGTCTGTGCAAGAGACCATGGTGAAGAAAAGTAAGGTGTACTTCATAAAGATTTACGAAAATAATGTTCCATGCATTGTGCTCCATGTGATATTTGTTTAGATTTCACTACATTCAATAGATAGCATGTATATTAACATATCCACCTATCATTTGTCTTTTACCTATAAATCTGTTCTTTTATATAGAAATTCGAAACAGCTAAATGACAAATTCACCAATCTTTGTGTCTATATACTCTTTTTAAAGGATATTATCTTGGTTCATTTTCATACATTTCAATTTTGTCAACCCCACTAAAAATAGTGTAAATTTTAACTCCCTACAATAAAAGTTTACTATATTCATATTTAAATAGAAAAGTACTCATTGAATGAATAATAAACATATACTCTTCATTCACCAAAGGGAAAATATAAATGGAAATTAACGAGATGAAATAAATGTCTGTAAATTATACACATTTTCCAAGTTGTTAAAAGCAATGCATATCTTTAATCAAAAAAACAAGGCCTTTGCAAAATAAAGATATTTAAAAGATTCATTTGAATGTGAGAACATGTACATTCATACTAGAAAAATATTATAATGGGTGTCATGTCATATTCGCAGAAACTTCTCAGAGGGTGGAGAAGAAAATAATAAAGTCCTCTGGGTGATGAGGAGGTTACAGGGTAAGAAGAGCTTGGCAGCACCTCAGGCCTGGTGGGCAGGTCGTGCCGTAGAAAGAGGGTCAGACACACAGAGCAGGCAATGCAAGCTGGGGTAAAAAGCCAATTAGTGGATTAAAGGGTAAGAATTGTAGTTCTGAAACACAGGGTGATAATATAGGCAGCTTGGGAGAGGATTAAAATAAAGAAGTGATAACAGTATTCAGTTGAGAGAGAAGGCTGTCAAAAATGTAAATAGGAAAAAACAGTAAAACAATGAGAACAAAAACCTGACATTTAATCAAGGGTTAGTGTAGCAGAAACTCAAAGGGAAAGAATGTGATAATGGTTTTGCTGAATTCGTTAACAGAGGATGAAGGCAGATGGAAAATTTGGTCTCAATTACAAGAAACCAAATAGACTGCAATAGATTACAGGAAACAACCCATCCCACTTCCTGATACAGATAATCAAAGATAATCAATAGATTACAGGAAACAACCCATCTCACTTCCTGATACAGATAATCAAAGCCTGACGCCCACAATGCGATCTTTATAGACAGGACACTCCGTGACTTAGATCAACACAGTAAAGTTAAGCCAGTATTCGTCAGCTCAGAATGTGACATTTCAGAGGACCACATGGAGACTAGATGACATAAGTTTTCAGTTGGTAACTTCTACTTAGCTGTTTGTATAATCAACCTTATATTTACATTACTTTATTCATTAAGATATTTTGTTTGGAGTTCTTTAAGTTAAAACATATTGCTTGAGAGATAAATTTTGGGTTTTATTCTTAACAAAAGTAAGTACTTCATGCTCTACTTTTTTAAACTTTTTTTTAAAACAGGATTGCCCTGTAGTCCCACCTGGCCTGGAACTGGCTGGAACTGAGCAGACTGGCCTGTATCTCAAAGAAAGGGCCCGCCTGACTCTGCGGGGCCGCAGTTAAAGGTGTGCACCACCACGCCTTTCATCCTGCTTTACTTTTCAAGGGTAGGTTTTGAAAAGTCTTTTTAAAAAGACTTTTGGAGATTTTCATACAATATAATTTGATAGTGTCTACATCTCCTCCCTTCTCTGCACCTCCCTGGCTGACCCCTGCCCAATTTAATGTATTCCCTTGTACATATAAGACCTATAGAGTTTGATTCACATTCCCAAATGTGCTTCTGTGTGAGTCCATCCCCTGGAGCCTGGTTAAGCTGCCCGGAGTCCTATCCCTGCAAGACACTGTCCCTCCCACTCCCAGCAGTCAGCAACTGCCAAAAGTTCCTTGGGTTGCATTGGGATTTCTTACCCACTTCCGCATGTCTATGCTGGCGTTTTGTCTGGTTTGAACCTGCACGGGACCTGTGCATGCTGTCACAATTGTGGTGAGTTCATATGAGCAAGTGACCAGTTGTCTGTTTCCTTGTGGTCATCCACCCCTCTAGCTCTTAAAATAACCACCTCTCTTCCCCAATGATCCCAGAACCTTAGGAGGCTGAGATTTGAAATGTGTCGGAGTCAGTGATAGGCACAATGCAGCCCCTTGTCCTCTGCACATTAGCTATCATTTTAAATCAGTATAATTCATTTTAATTCAGTATAATTCATTTTAATTCACGGTTGCAACTACATCTTAGAAAGTAACATTCTCTTCCAATTAGTCTATCAAAATCATAACATAGCAGAGAAAACCAATACTTTATGATTATGATTTTATTCCTCTTTTGGTTATATTCCAAGTTTGTTTGTTTGTTTGTTTGTTTTACTATGTAAAAGAGTTTTATTTTGCAATTGACTGATTATGGACAGGCTATCATACTTTCATTAAAAATAAGAAAATAAATAATTTTTAAAAGGTCATTGACTAAGACAAGAGTTACTTATGGCAACAAGGACACATGATTTAATAATATTTAAACCTATTATTTAGTGTATGTGTATGTGTGTAATAGACACATACAACAACAGTCTTAAGTGAACATTTGAGCATCATCTAAATAACAAATTGCTTGTGATTAAAATGTAAAGAGGTTATGATTGAAAATGCTTACTCACCAGGAGTCCCTAAAATAGCCTCTCACAAAATATTACTAAAACATACATACGAATGTAAGAAATACAAACCAAAACCAAACTAAGATTAGCGTGACACTCTAAGGACACAGATGGTACAACTAAGCTGATACTAGTTGGAAATGCACACACACACACACACACACACACACACACACACATACCCTTCCAGACACAATTTTCTTCTAGTGTCTCTTCTGACTGAATCCCACAGGGAGTATACAAGTAGAAAACAAACATCTTATTTCACTCCCAAAGCTCATAGTTGAGGTAAGAGAAGAATTTCCCATTGAATCAAACAAAAGAACCCTTATTTCTGATAATACCTCAATATAGACCTTAAAGAAAAATGTGTTTCCAAAAACAAGATTTGCTAGACATGTTGATAAATGTAAACTTGATAATAATGTTTAATTATAAGAATAATGTGTCAACTTTTGGAAGCCTTCATATAAATAATACTTAAAATTTGATTATGTTTTGAATCAAATTAAAATCAGACTGCTCCCCGGGTGTGGTGGCAGCACTTGGAAGGTAGAGGCAGGTGGAGCTCTGTGAGGTCAGGGTCAGCCTGGCCTACATAGTGAGCTTCAGGCCAGCTTCAACTACAAGGAAACCCTGTCTCAAAAAGACCAGAAAAGAAAATCAAGCTACCAAACTCTTTTATAACATTAACATCAGAAGAAACCAAAGTGATAGATATTTACTTAAAATTGTGATTCTTTTAAGTTAGTCTTTTACCAGATTATACTTTCTAAGGCCAGGTATGCAAAATGTTGCAGCAGGAGAATGGCATACCATGAAAACATCGTGAAGTGCTCCAGAGATGAGGAAGCAAAACTCTGAAAGTCAGAATTAAACTTCAATATTATTCTGTAAAATTCCTTTACTGTAAAACAGTCACGTTCTGGATATATGGCATCCACCCCCAGCACCACATAGACGCACACACATTCACACATGCATATATTTAGACACACACACACACACAAGGTAGGTAGCCTCATTAAAGAGCAGAGGGAAAAGGCAGTCATCTCCAAAAGAAACACTAAACTACAACAGTCCTACCGTAGAACATGCCTAAGAACACTAGTAACAAGGAACAAGATAAGGCTAGAAAGGAGGATGAAAAGGAGATGAAGAGATAGTGAGATGGCCCAGTGGGTAAAGGGACCTTCTTCCAAGCCTGAGGACCAGAGTTCTATCCCAGGACCAACATGGTAGAAAGACAAAGTGACTCCTTCAAGGTTTCCTCTCACCTTCACACATGTACTGTGTGATACACACACACACACACACACACACAAATATACACGCACACACATATACACGCACATGCACACACGTACACATATACACGCACATGCACACACACACACAAACAAAAATGTAAGGAAATGAATTTAAAAAGAAAATGAAATGAAGAATTTAAAAGGTGAAGCAATAAATGATACATAGAATTCGATAAGAATGTCCTGTGTATATGCAATTAGGGTCCGTGAGGAAAAAAAATGACCAATGTTTAAAACGATAAGAAAATTTTGTATGTTTCAAGGGGATAGGAGCTCTACTTCTTTGAAAGGGCTCAAGGCATCCTTAGAAATGTGATCCAGAACAGTTGACCTAAATATATATATATATGATAGTTAATAGATTGTAAAGATAAATGAAAAATATTTATGCTGTCAAGAAAGATAAAGAAATTTATGAATGGAAGAATTGAAACTTAAAATTAAAATATTTACAGAATAATATAAAAACAACAAAAGTAGAAAATTAGCTTCAAAAATTTCAGGGCACTGCCTTAAGATGTCCATTAACTAAAATAAATTATATGAAAAAAATTTAAATGTGGAAAATCTCAGAGGATATTATGTGCAGAGCCTCATCCATTGTGAAGATGTTTGTAAAATACCACAGAAGAACTGGTGAACCACATATTAAAATTTTGATCTAAGGTAAAATGCAAAGTAAATCAAATCCTGAAGACAAATGTTCAAGAATGTGTCCTGTATTCTCAGAAAGACACTATGAAAATTTTAAAAAGAAAGTCACATAAGCTTTCAATTACTTAATTGAAAAGGAGGAAATAAAATGGGACGGATGTAAAGCTCAAGCAGTTTAAATATGCACAGTATACAGCGGAAACACAGGTAGCAGAAAATGAATTTTACTGGGGCTGGAGAGATGGATAGGAGGTTAAGAGCATTCCTGCTCTTGCAGAGGACCCAAGTTCGATTCCCAGCACCCACGTGGTGGCTGACAATCATCCGTAACTCCAGTTTGTGGGGATCCAACTCCCTATTCTGACTTCTGTGGGCACTACATAACACAAGTGCACATTGTAGGCAATACACATATTGACACACATTGCAGGCAATACACATAGTAAATAAATTAAGTAATTAAATAAATAATAAATAATCATGCAATTTATTAACCATCTGTAATAAAAACTATGTCACTGGAATCGAATAATACCGGATATGTCAACTAGTCTGCGGTCTTTGTAGTTTAGTAGCAGAAAGGGAATACCACGTTGACTCAGACATAAACTCCAAGGCTACTGTCTTCATATAGAACCCTGAAACAAAATTTCTCAGAAGTGCTGAAAATGGAAAGATGGTCAAGCATATAGCAGCAT
The DNA here is from genome assembly GCA_035773235.1 of Eospalax fontanierii. Lineage (NCBI taxonomy): Eukaryota > Metazoa > Chordata > Mammalia > Rodentia > Spalacidae > Eospalax > Eospalax fontanierii. The sequence goes on along the minus strand of CM069530.1, from coordinate 99,708,613 downwards.
GTTGCACAAATGGAAACTAGGCTGAAACACTAACAAAGAAAGTACAATCCAGAGCAGAAAGCATTAAATTGTATTTTTTGAATGATATCTTTATAAAAAGATCAAAATTCACAATGACTTGAGGTATAAATTTCAGTACAATAAATAACAAACTTTACAACTTCAGAAAACAGGACAACAGGTGATTCTAGGGGAAAATACATAATTTGAAGGAGAATTTTAACTCAGTTTCCATAGAGAACAGAGGAAAACATAAAGGAGAGCATAGAAACCCTAGGAAACCGTCGGTGAGATGGCAGATTAAAGGGACATAAACAGAGAGAGGGCAGACAGACATTATGCATTGTCACCTGTAAAAGCAAATTGTGTATTAAGACCCCCGGACCATTCATGAAAACCAAGCATGTATAAGACAATTAACAAAGATCTCAACACATGCTTTAATGGTGAAAATATAAAAACCAAACCACAATACTGCAAGGTTTATGAAGTAAAGCCAAGTGTGGTGGCATACTCCTTTGATCCCAGCACTCAGGAGGCAGAGGTAAGCAGATCTCTGTAAGGCCAGCCTGGTCTACATAGTGAATTTCAGGCTATCTGAGACTACAGGAGACCCATTACATAAAAACAAAAAAGTGTAAATTTAAGGTCATTCTAAACTGGATTTTAAAGATTTCTAGTACTGATTTCTTAAACAAAAGAACAGATATCAAAAATCACAATCTTGTTTTGAAAAACAAGTTATTAAAATTGCAAAACTAGAAAATAGAGTGAAACTAAATGTTAGTATTTTTATGAAATTGAACAAAATACAGAAATCACTGGCTAACAACCACCAAAAGAAAAAGTAAGATAAAGTGAGGAAAAGAAACAGAAATGACTAAAGGGCATGAAAAAAATAGATGAAATGGGTAATTCTGCAGAAGACTGGAAGTGTACGCAGAAACCCCATGGAACAGAGGGAACTGTGAAAAGTGAACACCTCCGTGTGCAAAACCCCAAATTCATATGACCACTGCAGGAAGCTTCCAATGATAAGGTTAAGTCAATGCTATTAAGTAATTGTAGAACTTAACAGGAAAATAGTCAAATCTAATAGTCTGGAGGAAGGAGGCACACAAAACTTTGGCACCTCAGCCAGATAGCTGTAGCTCAACAAGTGCATAATATTTCAAAGCAGAGTCCAGTAATACCTGCAAAAATACATGGTCAAATTACATCTAGTCTGCAATGTAGGCCTACTATAAAACTTTTAAATCTGTCAGTATGGTCTATAATATTAATTCAAAAAGATTCGTGTCAATAAATGCTGAAAATATGAAAGGAGTTTCAGCAAATTTCAAGATCCACCCTAAGTAAAATAAAAACAAGACTCAGCCTGTGTGAGTGTGTGAGTGGGGCAGGGGGCTTTGCAGGGTGTGTGTGTGTGTGTGTCTCCTAAAGCCGAAACCTGACTTAACTGAACCAATAAGAACACTATAGACATATAGTTAGGAGTAACTCTGAATCTGAATACTGACTAATGAGATCACTTAAGAAGAAATAGAGCCCTAAGAGTATAGAAGGAAAATTAAGTCACTCCATTAGATAGATGATAACATACATGTAAAGTTCAGTGCCTAACCTGGAACCAAAGATTTGGAAAGGTAAAAGACAATTAAGATGTATAAATTAGTAGATTCTACATATGATTGCCAATTAGTAATTAGTGGTTACAGCGGCAAATAAAACCCAACATAATGGCCACCCAAGACATTACAAATGTGGAAGGGAATATGAAAAAATATATAAAATATTCTCAGACAGAGAAATTGTCTTGAACAAACGGAAAAATATCTTTCTTGCTCAACTGTTTGATTCCACAAAGAATCACAAAGAAACCTCAGCAGGCAATACAGAAACACTGTCGCCCCAGAGCAACACTAAAAATAACAGATTTTGAAGTCAGATAAGTTGATGATAAATTTTTATAGAACATGTGTTAGAAAAGCTAGAATAAGCCTTCAAAAAGTACAATAGAATGTCCAACTTAAGCAAATATTAGAATGTAATAACCACGTAAGGTGCCTATCATGGAAGTATGAAAGTGTGGGGACAGACAGACTGCAATGTTATGGAAGTATGAAATTGTGGGGACAGACAGACTGCAAGCAACATGCAAGAGGTAGCACTTCCATCACTTCTGAGAAAAAAACATAATTATAAATAAAACAGATTCATATAGTGAATATGGAAAAGGCAGAACCAGTCATTTTTAATGCAGTACTATGATTATAAGTCCTTAATAGAATATATTCTGAAGACAAAGCTACTTAAATTTTTTACTTAGAATATTTGTCAGTGGAAGTAACAGTGTAGTGATTATGAAAATGTTCAGAGGGAATGGATTAAATGAATTAATACATTCATGTTAAAGTCAGAATCCTTACTGTACAAAAAGAAAATTCAAGCACTGAACCTCTCAGTGTGGAAGAAAACTTAGAGGTAGCTGTCAGTTCAAGAGATTACCACAATTTTTTCTGTATCTTCTTCTGTAATGTGCACGGAAAGACTTTGGGAGCTATGCACTCAAGTTTTGGTTCTACACAAAAAGGAGCAAGGACTCCTCCAGGCAATGATCAATTCCAGATCTTCGTCAAGGAAAGCGGAAGGTAACATTGAAGTATTTGCTGAGCCAGAAAACACGAAAAGGTTCAAATAGTGTTAAGGAGATGTGAAAAAATCACCTTGAAGGGCTGTGACCAAAAGTAGGTGGTATAATTTGGGATTCAAAACAATAATAATAGTAAGAGATAATAAAACATGTGATATATTTTTAAATATTTTACATATGTAATGTTGTTGGTATGAATTAAAGAAAGGAGGAAAATGCTCCCTATGGAAAGCACAAAACTCATGAGAAGCATAGAAAAGCCTCTTTGAAGCAGCAATGTAATCATTTATTCAAGAAAAAGACTATATCATTGACACTAAAAATATTAAATGCAATTTTATTGAAAACAAGATTTTAATACATTCCTAAAGTTCACCCCCATTATCTAACAATGGCAAGAGGAAAAAAATCACATTTAAATACAGAAATTAAAAATCAGAAACCATCTAAATCAAATAATTAATTAAAAAGGCATCACCAATATTTCAGCAAGTCAGTATTACATATTTTCTGGTGATATACTGCTTAAGACACAATATCATCCATTTGGCATTCTTTACAAAATTATTATACCCGATTCAAAAAAATGTAAAAATAATTTTTGGTACATAATACATAAAAGCTGGTTTGATCTTTCCAAACAGTCAAAAAACAGAGATATTTTATTTAAAAATAGAAGAAACAAGACAGTTAATTATGTTTAATGACTTTTAATTGAATCGTGAACTGAAAATCAAGTTCCTGCCCAATAAAATATTTAAACAGCAGAGAAATGCACATCTGAATGGCAATGATACATCACTACATCTGTAAGAGTAGTTGCTATTTTTTTTTTAAAGAGTAAGTATTGTCAGGAAGTGTGGACAACAGAAATCACTACATACTGTTGCAGGAGATAACAAACAGTAAAACAGTATGATGATTCCAAAATAATTAAAAGTCCAACAACCATTTCGATTCAACATTCACATTACTGGGTATACATGGAAAAGAAACAAGATCTGCATGCCAACAAAAGTCTGCACCCCCATGTTTATTGATGCACAACACAGAAATAACCTTTGTCCACTACCTGATGAATGCACAAGAAATAGGTGATAAACACCATAATACCATTGAGCCCTAAAGTGTGAAAGGGATTGAATAGGAGAAAATTATGTTAAGAATAGTAACACAGATGTAGGAAGACAGGTACCGCATGATCTTACTCATACATAAGACCTAAAAATGTTGATCTCACAGAGGTTGAAAGGAGGCTGGGAAGAGGAGAGCTGATGAGATTGGGAAGCTGATGTGCTATTGCCTGGTAGTGTCACTATAGATAATGATAATGTAATTGATATATTAAAATGAGGAAAAGAACGCAGAGCATTGTTCAAAAGTTTATTATTTGTGGAGCATGTCATGGAATGCATGGAGATCATAGGGCAGCTCTCGAGTGATGGAGTGACGCCACCTTTGTATGGGTTCAGGGATCAAATTCAGGTCACTGGGCTTCTGCAGCAAGCAGCTTTACCCACTGAGCCATCTCACTGGCCTGATTTTTTTTAAATCCCTTTTATTTATCATTATGCAGAGTGGTGGTGCATGCATGCTACACTGAGCCACGGAGAGGTCAGAAGTCTACTTTCAGGAGTCAGGTTTCTGTTTCCACTGTGGGTTCTGGGGATCAAACTCAGGTCATCAGGCTTGATCCCAAGTGATTTTATGCAGTGAGTCATCCTGCTGGCTCTAGGATTTGAAACTTTTTATTACAAGTTGGTAATGTCTGAAAGATTCACATGATCGGCTTGAGGAAAGCACTAGCTGGTAGCCTGTGAATATATCAACTGCTTGTATATGCATTAAAATATAATTTGGGCCGGAGAGATGGCTCAGCAGTTGGTCTTGCTCTCGTTGGTCTTGCAGAGGACCTGGGTTTGATTCCCAGCACCCACATGGCAGTTACTAACCATGTGTAACCACAGCTCCGGGGATCCAGCACCTTCTCCTGACCTTCATGGGCCTGGCACCAATACACTTACACACATATGGGCAATGCACTCACTCATACAGCATAAAAACAATAAAACATAAAAATGTAACTTAAATTTGAAAATTATTTATAAGTGGAATCACATAAACAAATGAAGGAAAAATCCACTTTGAAGAATGTTCATTGAATAAATTTGGAAATTTTTAATGTGTGCTTGTATCTGGTTGGTTTTGGTTGCATGGTATATGTTTGGTTTATTAAGGTTTCTGAGAAGAGTACTCTTTGCTTTAGCATATAGATGTCAGAGAACTGAGAGGTGAATTCTCTCAGTATCTGTAACTAATTTTCAAATGGTTTAGCAACCATATCTCTGCATGTGAAAGCCAGAAAGGAAGACTGAAAATTCAGTATATTAGAAACAAGTGGTGAATCTAGAAAGAGTGCTTGTTACATAATATATCACGTTCATTCATTCATTCATTCATTCATAGGCTTGAAAGTTTTCAAAGCAAAAACTTGTAAAAGGTATAATAATCATTTGACATTAATAAACTATTCATTTAAAAGAGTTTAGAGATTGTTGTTTTCAAGCTGCACCAAGCAAAAACATGACAAAGGTTTAGTCAAGTTAATAGCGGTGTCATAACAACTAAAAGAAGAATAATTTACATATTGCTATTTGTATACTGAAGGCACAAAAATAAGAATTTTTCATATTGTTTTTCATCAACCACATAAGCAGAAACCCATAAGAATGCTGACTTTTGGACATCACAAGAGCATTACAGATCCTGAAGTGCAATGATGGGGAATCAGGGAGGGGCTGCTTCAGCCCCGACTTTGAACACCTCTAGACTGAAGTCACACAACTTCTCTCTCATCTTGGAAATGTGAGAATGAGTACCTGCCTCATTGCTCACTCTGAAAACAAGTAGCTAAGTTTTAGGTAATTCATAATAGGACGCTGTCTGACCAGATTTGGAGCTCCATAAGTGCTGATTGAACCTTAATCTAGTATTGTATACATCAACCAGTGATGAAACTTGCTTGTAACACTTGAATGTGATTTTCCTATATTAACACTACACCAGTGTCATGAGTAAGAAAGAACACATCAAATTTCATGAGTATGTTCTTCTCAGTAGTGACACATCCGCAACTAAAATTTGTACAAAACAAAACAATAAAAGGCTATTCTCAAAGAGGCACCAGGCATATTCAACCTAATAAGAAATACTACATATTTGACCCACAAGTAGCTTTTTTAATTAATGCATTTCTCTAAGAGATAGTCAACTGTACTACTAAAATTAAAATATTATAAAATATTATCATTCCAGATACATAAATATACCTAGAAAAATTGCACCTCTTATTTACAGAGCAATATATTTAGTTCTACCACATTTAAATATTAGTAACGATTAGATTCCTTCTTACCACCTCTAAGTTAGTAGCTTCCCCTTTTTCAGAAATCTGCCCACGTTATCAGAGCATGGTCTTACGCCTGAGGAGGGCAGAGGGCAATACGTGTCGCGTGTTTGGGGAAGTATTACGGCAGAAGGACCCTCAGTCCCTTCTTCTCTATATGTTTTTTTCTCTTTCATCCCTCTCCTCCATCAAAATAAGGAAAAAAAGCTACAAGACAATACATAAAGGGCCGGCAATTTGAAGGCTCCCCCAACTTCAGTTATTTTATTTATTTGTAATTGAGTACCGCCCCGGGGTAAAGTGTAAGAGGGGGCATTAGGAATAAAGGAAAATCCCAGAACTCATTTTTTTCCAGAGGCTACCACAGGTTTTAGAATCAGAGCCACATGACATTGTGTGGCTGAGCCGAGGACCCTTCTTCATTCACTCACTCACACTAAGCACATCCGCTCGCGTCTGTAAGCTCTGTTGTATGGAGGTTTTCTAATAACATCGAGGAAGAAAAGAAAGTTTTGGTTGGCGCCAGAAGCCATACAAACAAGAATGAAGGGTAAGGCACCATTCCTTCTGGGCCTACTCAAGTTAAAAGAGCTGATCCCCAAGTTACTGTGGTTTCTAGAAGGCGCGAGAGACAGGAGCTGTTGGAAGTATGTGAGTAACTCCACACAGGTACCCTTGTATCTGCTGTTTCCCCAGTGGCTCCTCTGGGGTTCTCTGACCGCAGGGCCACACTGTCAGCACAGACAGGAGGTGATGCTCTGCGAAGTAACACTGTGCGTAGATCTCTCAGTGCAGAATAGCACAGGAGAAAACAGCCCAACTAGATGGGAAAAAATAGGATTATGAACGGATCTGAGATCCTGGGATTTACACCACATGCTACCATTGAGTCAGTCTCCCAGAAAAAAAAAAAAAAAAAAAATCCTACACAGAACAATCTACGAATCTATGTACTACATATTTCTGTCTTGTATCAAATAAGAAAGAACCCCATCACAGCCTTCCAAAGTGTAGTCTGGCTCCCATCCTTTATCCACACGAATCTCATAGTCTTTCTGAAATGCTCTCCACTCCCTCTTTCTCCCTGTCTCCCAGCTTCTGGCATCTTTCCCTGAGTTGGCACAGCCTCCTACATGCTTTCGGCCCTTTTAAACCGAGGGCAACTCAATGTTACTGATTCAGCTCACATGTCCAAGCCCTTAAGAAATGACATGACATGGTTGTTCATCTTCAGGTGTTTACATGTGAGCACCGTGAGCTTTAAAAATATTAGTTAAAAAATCTCCTGTTTTCTAATTTTTTATTTCCATACATTACTTGATGGCAAGTTCTGTGTTGTTTTCAGTTTTGCATTTTCCACAGTGTTTAACACAGAGAAATTCCCTATAAATATGCTTGGATGACCACCTGTCTTTCCTTAAGCATGGACTTATAAATGCCCGGAATGGACCTGCCCCTCGTTTTGAGATGTCACCTCTTTCTCTGTCCAATTAAATCTCTTTTCATTTCTTATCTGAAATGTCTACTGATAGGTTAAATCAAATAAGCAGGCCACAGCTTGCTGCTAGCACTGACAGCAAACTTTTTCCAAACTCACAAGTGTAACCCCTGAGCAATCAAATGTTCATAATCAGCTCTTCTTTGGGGTTTATTCACAATAACTGATCCATTCTGCATCATGCAACGCTTTAAATGAATTTAGTAACAAAACAAAAATTTCCAAGAAACTGAAATTTTTAAATAAGCCCTTTATATGTATCTTTAAACTGTACTTTAATATATTAAAATAAATATTGCTGTGAAGATCATAATCATTGAATCAACTAAAGTGAGAAAAATGTTTGCATAGATGTCTACCTCATTATTTAAGCATTGAAATTAAAATTTAAATGTTTAAAGAATGAGGTTCCCAAAACTACAATTTATACAATAAAGGAAAATATTAAGAAACCCTGTTATAAAATGTGAAATTACAGGATTTTATTTTAATATTTCCTGTATACATCATAAAGCATTGTTTTCTTAGATGAAATCTCACCTGTAGTTTATTGTTTACTCTTCTATTAATATTTATAAGCATTCACATCACAAAATACATGATAAAAAATAAATCTCTTTATTTATCTGTATAATAAATCAGTCCAGTATCAGATTCAATGTATCTCAAGACAAACAAAATATAAGGATCCCCAACCTCTTGTGGGAAAGAAATTAAGTAGAAAGGATTGACCCTGGCTGCTTTTCTAAAACAACATACGAACGTGGACGGATAGGAACGGAAGGCAAAGACCTGGTTCGCGTGACCAGGGTGAAAAGGGACACAAACATTAGAGTTGCAGAAACATCCATTCCATAACAAGTTCTCAAGACTCCCAGGTGCAACATCAGCAGCGCTCCAGTCTCGGTTTTTATTGTAATCTTGTGGCTTTTTATTTGTAACTTATATGAAAAGAATCATATTGATTGGGGCAGATTTAACTCAGTCAAACCTATTCTACGGAGATTGTCTGTGCTAGGTGATTTTATCAAGTTCTCTTTGGGTTTCATTTTCTTCCTCATCCCCGTTCCCAGGGGAGGCTGCAGCCCAGCTTGCAGAGCAAATTGCCCTAAATTGAGTTCTTTCTCGGGCATAGACAGGGCTGCCTTTGGCTCCTCGGCTTGAAAACTTTATGCATTCTTTTTTCCTTCTTCCTTAACAATCTCCTTCCCTTTTTCCAATTAAAATGGAGAAGTTTGCACCGGTACCTGCTCCCAATTAAATGAATACCGCATTACCAGCCGCGCTCCGGATCTGCTCTACCCCCCTTCATTAGCCGCATTCCGCCGAGGCTGCCTGGCTGTCTGCCAGGGACTTATGGCAAGAATTCAAAATCTTGCACACTTTATCCCCTCCAAATCATTCTTGAATATAAGCAGTCTGCTCCTTAGGCCCAGCATGAGAAATCCAAGAACGTGTTCAAAACGGATAGGGGGTTGGGAGGGAGAGAAGAGAAAAATGATTTATTTAAAAGGCTAAAAGCCTCTGCTGAAAAAGACAAGCTAAGAGAGGTTAAGCTTCCTAGTTAATTGACCTTACTTCTTTTTTAAAAGCCTGAGCAGGAAGAACAACAAATGACAGTTGGATGGCCTTGCTTTATTTTTGAGCGCCTTCATGCCTACAGGAAGTACATCATCACCTTCACACCTCAGGCATGCCAGCTCCCCAACTCTCAAAATTACCATGACCGAAAAAGCCAACCTCGGAAGCTGAAGCAACTTTGTTTTTTCATAAAGATCAACATGGCATTTTTCAACAAATGTGAGTGCTTGCGGGGCCTTAGCGCCAGCCATTCCAAGTGACGCTCGGGATCAATAAGTGGGCATCAAGCTGTCGTGAATAAGGACACAAGTGTCAGGCCACAGAAAAGCAGGCTGTGTGCACTGTGTGTGCTGGCACTGCCCTCTGGACTGCGGAAATTACCTATAGGGCCTCAGCACACCAGCAAATATTTTAATCAAGTTTCGTTTCTGCTACACACTGTCTGTATGACCTTGGGCAAGTCATTTAACTTCTCTCAGCTTTGTGGTCCTCACTTTTAGAAGTGGAGAGGAAGTGATTGCATGAAATGCTGATTCCTGAGTTCTGTAGGCAAAGCATGTGTTCTGTTTATCATCGTTTAACACATGGTTCATGGTGAATGTTGACTCAGACTGTTATTAATATTATTAATATCAAGTAAAAATGTACCTACCATGTGACCTGGAAGAACCTTTGGACCCTTTCCCAGAACCCGGCAAAAGCTAAGGACAGTTTGCAGATGACTTTTAATTTTACAAAATTAAAAATGTGCCAATGGATGTTCAGAAGTTGGCCCTTGTTTGGCACAGGCCCCAAGACAGCTATGACAGGCACGAAGGTCAGCGTTAGAAAATTTGTCACTTAAGGTTAACTATAAGTTAATTATAATTCTTTTTTTAATTTTATTTTTACTTTATGTGTATAAGTGTTATGCCTGCATGTATGTAAGTGTGCTTACTTTGTACAGTGCCCGTGGGGGGACAGAAATGGGTATTAGATCTCCTGGAACTGGAGTTATGGACAGTTGTTAGCCACCGTGTGTGTGCTGGGATTCAAACCCAGATCTTCTGCAAGAGCAACCAGTGTTCTTAATTGTTGAGCCATCTCTCCAGGCCCGTAAGTCATCATATTCTAGGAACTAGCAAATATATATGACCATTGCAAGAACAATTTTGAGCCCTGAAAAACAATCATCAGCAAAATCAATTTATTTTAGTTCTGAAAATTAGTATAGAATTTTATTTCCTAGTAGAAATTTCTAAGGCATGCTCTAAGCCACAGTTCATTACTTACAAAAAATCAAAACAATGCAAAATCCATAACTGTTAAATCTTTTTAAGTGGATATATTGATGAAAAGGCTAAAAAACATTACTCTATGAAGGGGAATAAATATCATAAATTTCTGCTAATATTATGTCCTCTAGAAAACACAACTCCTTTCTGTCCATAAGATACATATGATTTATCAAAGATACATTGTGTCATTTGAGAAACTGAGGCAGAAAGCATTCTCTCAAAGCAGACAGGTAATTTGTAAATAACTACTTTTGATGTAGCAAATCCAGATCGAATTTATCACAATGTATTATATATAAGTGAGCAAAACACTCATACATGTCAAATAAAAAGTAATCAATATTTAAAATAAAAATAAAAAACTACATACCTTATCAGGATCTCAATTATATTATATTTAAATGCTTAAACTGAGCCATAAAATTACTTTTCTTTATCATCATCACCATTATTTTTATAAACAGACTGTAATGATTGTCAAGTTTCTGGCATGATAACTCAAAATAAGAGAAGGGAGGGGAGCTATCGGGTTTGGTAAAATTCTTGCCACACAGTCTGAGAGCCTGAGTCAAATACTGAGCATGCACATAAAAACTCAGGCACGATGAATAACATCTGTAAGCCCTGCACTGGGGAGGAGAGGATGGAGATAGGCAGATTACTGGAGTTCATTGGCCAGCATGTGGAGCTGAACCAAGGAGCTCCAGGTTCAGAAAGAGATTCTGTCTCAAATAATAAGGTGGGGAGCAAATGAAGAACACCCACTATCTACCCCTGCCTCCGAGCCCACGTACACACACAAGCAGGAACACCCACATGCGCATGCGTACATCACACACCAAAACAGAAAAAGTCATGGAAAGATAGGAAAGAATATGGAATATGAAATAAGAGCTTTTGACATATATTGAGTATTGAAGAAACTGCAGTAGCCTAATGTAGGCAGCACGATGCCCACTGATTCAGGTCATGTGTATTAGAGGGCAGCAAATTGGTATAGTCTTAGAGAAGATTCTTTAAGGAATGGATCGAGACAATAGCTACATACAGGAAGTTATCTAAATTGATATCTTTTTGTTATCTAAACAAAAAGACTATAACATAAGGACACACAGCAAAGGTGGGTACAAGATCTCTGCACGAGTCTGTCAGTCCCAGATGATTTCTTACAATGATATTTATATGCATCAGTCAGGTGCATTATTTTACTGGTTACATGAGGAAACAACTCAACAAAAATGTATGATTTTTTTCTGTTGTTTCAGAAAAGCTAACATTTGAAATTATAATGGTAATTTTAATAAGACTATTTCATCATAACCACAATGTCACTGGAATGTAGGTGTCCCCTCCTACAAAACATGTCTTGGCTAAAACAATGGTGACAGCAAGCACAAGACCCATGCAAGCTCAAACTAGGCAAAAACCCAGTGTGGAAATGGGGAATTGGGTAAGAAACCCCAACCTTATTTAAGAAACTAATGGCAACCCTTGACTATTGGTAGAGAGAGAGAGTTGGTTTTCCTCAAGGGAATGATGCTATGTAAGTTGACCAGGCTCCAGTGACTGTACTCACACTGAAGGACATTTGGGGACACAAACATGGCTCCATATACTTTAACACAGAGGAGTGAATCCATGAAATCCAGGAGGGGGCGATGGGAGGTGCAGACAGGGGTGGGCGCCTGAATATGATCAAGATGTATTGTTGAAATTTGCAAGAAGTTCAATTTAAAAAATAGACCATAAAAGGCACAATCATCTGTCCTCGTTACAGAGCACTGTTCTAGATTTTCTCACTTTACTTGGTAAGTTTATCAATGTCAGGATATTTTCTTACTCATTTTGATTTCCAAAAAAATGCCAGTGTCCCATATATGTCATAGGAGCAATAAATAACTTTTCAGTTGAATTAATATCGACTCTAAACTTGACTACTCCAGTACACCACCTATCACGATACTAACAGGCCACAATGAGGCTACAATGTTGAGATTCATGCCAGAGTTGGCTAACATATCTGGCAAAAAATTGTTCTGAAATGCCCCAGAAGATTAAAGGGCCTCAACTAAATTCTTAAAAATTGTGTAGGCATTAAAAATATGTGGAACTACATGACTAGTACTCAATTCATGTGAGTAGCTTGCTTGTTGGGTCCATAGAGCAGCAGGAAGGGATTAGACAGCGGAGAAGAGAAGACTAGAAAATACTTGTTTCAAATGAAGACTGTCAAGACTTCCTTTAAAATCTGGAGAAATTATCAACTCCGTCATTCATCATTTTCTTAGAAAATGTGCATGGAACTCCCACTATACTATACCAAACACTGCCTAAGCTCCAAGAGTGCAAAGATGAAAAAGAGTATTTGTCCTCAAGGAGCTGGAGTGGAGTGGGGTTGAGATAAATAAACAGCTAGCTGGAGTCGTCAGTGTAAGGACAGAAGTGTCTGTGTAGTGCATCCAGGGAACTCAAGCAGGAGGGACTGCAAAGGTTTCAGGTGAATTAGCTGTTCAGCAGAGAAAATAGCATGAGAGCTGGAAAAGGCAGACTTCCCTGCATTCAAAGCAGTCAAGCCCTCATTTTCTTGCAAATATTTTAAATACTACTAATGACACACCCTGGAACTGCCATTATCTTTTGCTTATATCTCTAAAATATTTTATAAACTTCATTTTAAACATGACAGTGGTATATACATTTATGTCTTCTTTATACTAAAACCAAGATTAAACTGAGAGTGAACATTTTTTTAATTTTTTAAGCACATAAGAATGAAAAGAATACAAATGGAGGAAGAAATCAGGAAATGACCAAAAATGTTCCTGTAGCTTCAGAATGTAGATGGAAGAATAATTAACCTCTCAGCCAATCAGGGAAAGCTGGTCCTTCAAACTGAAATGATAACTGCCCACAGAGAGGGATGGTTTTGCCATCAAAATTCATTAAGTCCAGGGATATGGAAACAACTGCTGTGTCTAAGGCTGAAGTGTCAACACAGGGGAAAGTGGCACAGGGTTAAAACAAAGAGGTGACCATCGGTTTGGATATTTAGATATTAAACACAGTCTGGTTCCGATAGAAACTGAGTGGCTAACTCTGCATAGATTGGCGTGGTGCAGCTGAAGACAGTGAGAGATGCTCTGCTCAGTGACAAGGGTTAAGAGGCAAAGTTTAAAACTGGATAGGGAACACTATGGCCACTTCCTTATTCCTTCCCAAAAAACAGAGTGCCGCGCATTTGTCCACTAGTATAAGACTGGAAAAGTCTACTCTAGAGAAAGCAAAATGTCACAAGGCCCTTATTCTTCTTAAATAAGGATAGCTTGAATAGCCAAAACTGCTTAGCCCCTAAGACTTTCACAAGTCTGTCAACAGAACATTAACTTGGGCCAGGTGGAGCTGGCTGCCTATTCCCAAAAATAACCCTTAATTGATATGTGTAATGAAATAGAAGCTACAGAAATAGAAGATTTCATGAACAAAGATGATTATATTTTAATTAAGAATATTTTATTGTATTTTCATTCCTACTGGAAGATTCTGTAAGTATAAACAGAAACATTTTCTCTCCAGCCTTCCCAAAGTTCTTCAGTTTTGCCTGGTTCATAAATCCAAGCTTCACTTTGAGTCAATTAAAATTGGAAAAAGACAGGAAGTTATACTATGGATCAGGAGTGCCTATTAAGCTCAATGTTAAGCTAGAAAATAAAATAAATGTATGTGATCAAAACAAATAGAAGCATCATATTTTCTGATGTAATCTATTTTGTTAGTTGACTGAACTCTTAAAATTATCACTATGAGAATTAGAACTAAACGACTTAAAGTACGCCATTTTCCCCAATTAGGTAAACTTGTTACTTAGTCTTCTTCCACTTTAAACAAGCCAAGGAAGTGTTCATCAAAGAACAATGAAATCTCAATAATTACCAAGCTAAACAAAATCACTGCTTGGATCTCTGGAAATAAGAAACACAAAATCTAATTTCATAGTGAAAATAATCACTGTGTCTGCTTAAATTAACCCCCCCCCACACACACAAAAAAAAATTTTATTGTAATGTTTACAATAATTCCAAAGTTAAGAGGTCTGATATGGATGCAACCTCTGGCTTACTAAGCCTCCTATAGTCAGGGCAGAGAGATAACTTTACTATGTTATCTCTGTACAAACGAATAGCAGTGATCTATGTCTGCACTGAGAAAGTTTCATGTGTAAATAAATACATGATCTATTTCTTTTGAAATATTTAAGATATTTGATAACTATAATATAAAAGAATATTTCCTCCCTGAGATAAATTTCTAGAGTTTATCTTGAAGTCATATTCATCACAGCCTTCCTTGGGGCAAAGAATGAATCTGCATATACAAAGTTTCGTGAAAAATATTTTCTAATGTTAACTAAATTTTACAGTCCTCATTCTGAAACTAGGGTGAATTCATTCTAATACCCTCTCCATTATAAAATCATTTTAAAGAACTAAGGAAAAGAGTGAACTGAAGTTGTCCTCATTATTTCAGTATACTCACGCAGCCTTTGTTCAGGCCCAGTACATAAGGAGTCAGAATCACCTCTGATGTCTTCTGACAGATTGGAGATGAACCAGATTCCACAAAGGAATACTCGCCAAGGACATCTAGAAGCCAAGTGACAAAAATTAGCATCTCCAGATTCTGTCTGAGTAGACCCAGGAGCAAGTCAAAGATTCATAAACTCTGAGTAACATCACCAAGAGACTCAAGCAGCTTTGTTCTGTTTCAGGTTTTCAACAAAAATAGAACACTATTCTGAACTGAGTTTTCTCTACCAATAACTAACTCCACTGTAACTTGATTGTATTACCTTCAATTTCCATCTCAAATGAGACAGAATTCTCCAACAGAGTATTGACTGCTTACGGAGCAGTGTTTTCACTCTTTGTAAAAACATATATGCATTTTCCTAATTATTCAGTATAATTTGGATAAAAAGCCCAGTTTTCAAACTCAGATTCCAATATCTATTTTAACTGACTCCAACCAATTTGACTAAAAGGCCCTGTAACAGTAGCAAATAGTCCCACAAGATTAACTGGTCAAAACTGTAAAATCTCTTAATGTCTCTGTTGAAAGACCCACATTTTCAGTTTCACTGGTTATAGGACCATCCCTAGGAATGCAGATTCACCTTAAGTCATGATAAATACATGCGTGGATACCTAGTGCATGAATGAGATAGTGAACTTTTCCTGTCCAGAATCCCACCTCCCAGGGCAGTGCTTCTGGACCCAACCAGGTCTCTAAGTCTGCCAGCTTTTCTGAAGAATTCAGAAAAGCATAATTGTTCCTTTTCTTCTTCATATCCCCGCTTTCTCTAACACTCTGGACTGGCTGAGCATTTTGTATTTCTTTAGTTTTTCTCTAAAGCTTCCTTCTCCCTGAACGGTGGCTGCTGGCTGGCCACGTGTCTGACCTCCCTGAGGGCTCTAGATCTGCATAGCTTCTTCGAGTCTTCCTTCTTCCTCCATTTTCCTCCCCAAAATAGCTACTGAAATTCCCAGCCTGCCCTGAGGGTTTTTCTTTAAATTCTAATAAAATTGTCCTAAAGCTTCTGTTTGGGTGCATTCTTAAATTCTTTTATGAATGAGACAAAGAATCCTCTAGGGAAGGCTCTTTCTCCCTGTTTCATATTGGTGACCATGAAGGGATCCCAAAAATTCTACTAACTAATTTATTTGGTGGCCATGTAGCGATTTTTTTTTAAATATGTGCACTGAATTGGGCTGCTAAGTAGGTGAGCTCCTGGATCTATCTTACTGTCTTGCCTTGGGGCATTTGAGACTGTAAACCTTGGAGAAACTTGTAAAACTTGCCTCTTGGAGAAAAGAATAATTCTTTTAAAAGTTTTAAAAGTTACTACTTTCCTGAACATTTTTCTCAGTGTTTTGGGGATTTATTGTTTGTTTGTTTTGTTTTGTTTTTCTCCATCATGATTCTCTCCATGAGTTCTCTTCATGGATGGGGGAAGGAACAGTCAGAGGGGCCTAGAATTTGGACCTCAGTCCCTGTTGGGCACCAAGCAAGCAGTGCTTAGACTATGTGATCCCAAGGCAGCAGCTTTTCTAACTAGACATAAGCATTTTAAATATCAGTGAACAAGAAGAGTTATACCATGCTCTAATGAATCATGTGCTCTCAGAGCAACAGCCCCATGATGTGTGCACTGGACATAGCCTCCTCCATTTTTTTCTGCTGCCTTCACAAGTTTCTTTTCCAGAAACAGCTTGTATCTAGGAAGGACAAGATCCAGAGGACATCCTTTTGCTTTCACATTTGCAATGGCTGGTGAGATATATGGACTACATTCCTTGGTTAAAGACCATGAATTCCTTTGCTTTGCTTTCTTATTTGGAGCCTACACATCTTAGTGTACTTTCTTCTGCTATATTCATGTGACTTAACTGGGTACTTTCTAAAAGTAAAAAGCGGTTTCTATTCACTTTTAATCTGTGAGACATGTGAATAGGATACCCCAGGCTTGCATGCTGGTGGGGGATGGGCTGGATTTTATCATGAGGCTGACCTCACTAAGGTAACGGTGTGGCTTGGTCTCCATCGTGGCTGGTGACCTCACCAAGAGGGAGGCAATCATGGGATCTGGTCTCCATTTTGGTGGATGACATTGGTATGGGGACAGCCACATGACTTGGTTGCCATCTTGGACAGCAACGTTTTCAAAAAGACAGTGACCTGTGAAAACTTGCTTAATCCAAATTCATGGCATAATTCAAAATTGCAACACCCAGGAATTTACCAGTACTACTGAGCTCTAGGGGGTTCGTGACAACCTTGGAATTCCTTTGGACTACAGGTCCTAACCTTCTTGAAGTTTATTTTTTGTTTTGGTTTACATCCTGGATTTTTGATGGAATGATAGAAAAGCAAGAGTTTCTAACATAATCTTTTGTAACAAGGTCAATTCATTTTAAGTCCAACTAAGTAGGTAATACCAGACCTCCACAATGGGAGTTTAAATATTAACATTGTTTTGACCTGTTTCCAAATGGAATTATTTCGAGTTAACTTCTTGTATGGTATATTTACGATTTTTAAAATGACAATTTAAAATTTTTACATTGTCTTATGTATATACTGAGTTTTACAGGGAATTATTTTGGGTTCTGACATTGTTTGCATGACGTATTTACCTATTTTTAAGGGAAATTATTTTGGATTTTGACATCTTTTATATGGTACATTTGCTGATTTCTAAAAAAGAATATTTTGAAATCTTACATTGTTTTGCATAACGTATTTGTCAGTTTCTAAAGTGAACTTAAAGTTTTTCTAGCCATAAGCCTCCAAATCCAGCCAGGTACAAAGTGAACGGGCACTTTGATGGCCAGACCTGAGAGGATCACGTGAATTTGCAGTACTCCAGGGTCAACCCTTACAAGAGACAAGTTGATACCAGAACATACCTACAATAACAGGAGGTAGAAAGGAATAGCCTGTTTGGGTGGGAGGCTTAAGATGTGGCCTCCCCACGTCGTAATTCCTGCCCTTTCTACACTGTGATTCTAAACCTGTTCTTCTCTGAAATAGAATATTTCCTTCTCTGATATGCAGTGCCCCAAGCTTACTCTTGTTCCTGCCCCATCATGCCTTGAGAACCTGTAGTCTTCACTTTCTGGTTACAATGTCATGGACAGACTAAAGGGAAAGCACATTCTCGTGTCAACTCTTTTCGAGTTCTTTTACCTACCATTGTTTTCTGTGTTCCTTACTCCCCAGATTATGGGTACTTAATTCAAGATTATATATGGTAAATTGTAATGTGATTTTTCTAATCCAGACAGAGAGCTCTCTTTAAAAGAAATCACCTTGACACCTAATAGTCTTGCCTCTTACCTGGTTTAGAAAATAAAAACAATGGATAGGAAATGTCAGAGGGGAAATCTGAGGGATATTAGGATTCAGCCCACTAGAAAGTCCGATCAGGAAACCTTCCCTACCTTATATAATCATTAGAAGTTGATTAATTTCCCTAATGCTTCAGGACCAATGTTTAATCCAGAGTTTTTATTTATGGTGGGTCCTGAATAGGCAGGAAAGTAACCAGGAAAAATGTCAAAAGAATCTATTAAGGTCACAGGGCATTAAGAGAGTCACATCAGTAAGAACAATTAATTCTGAATATGCTCCCCCTTCTTTAGGGTCACTAACAAAGAAGGAGATCATATAGGTACCCAAATCCACACTGATGATGAGGGATACTGTCTAAGTTGGTAGGGTCACCTTTTTTCATGGTAGCTCATGGACAAGGATAAAAGAATCTCTGGATAATACTCGAGAGAAGGAGGCAAAGATGATTTGGGGAGACATGTCAAAATATTGTTTGTCTTACAGATGGGTAGCCCTTTGTCTTCAGCAAAGACTCCCCTTGACTGTATCCTTACCCACTTCCATCTCTTTAATATACAGACCTTAAGAAAGAAAATCTGATGTCTTTCTGCACACAAACTTACTCTAGATCTACAGTGGAGGGCAAAATTTGGTCTGTGATGGAAAATATAAAGGAGGGAGGGTACTTATTAAATTTTTCCAGTTGTCCTCACCATGAATAGACACAAATTAATTGATTGGGGTATAAGATTTCATGCATCTGATCACCTCAAGTATAGCTAGAGAGCATATCAGCTCTGATATTGGTGAAGGCAAATGTTTCTGTCAGCCTGATCCTGCTTGACATAGATGCTCACTGCCAAGTATCCATGACTTCATAAAGTTTAGAAATATCAAGTGTTCTGTCTCTTGTAAATCAATACCTATTACCCATAAACGACCCAGCATATGAGAAAGACTTGCCTAGACAAATGTACATAGCCTATAAAAGAACAAATATTTTCAGTCCTACTAGTAGTTACTGAACTCAACGGCTCTCCTGCCCAATGTAAACCACTGAGTTAAAATCTAAAGAGAAACAAATGCCTTACATACAATTTATTTTGGTAAACTGTCGTGTGCTGTTTGAGCTCACTGAGAAGCTGCCTCTGGAGATGGCATTGGTCTTCCACTTCAGACTCAATCCTATTATCTCAAGATTTTCCTCAAGACTCTTGTCCAGGTTTAGTCTACCCCCACCCTCTGACCCAGCAACAAAGAAAAAAGAGAACAGCCAAACAGCCTAAGAATAAAGGCACCACATAGTTGAAAATAGTTAAGGTGCAAACTAATTTCAACAGAGGTTATTATTGTCTATAGTAAAGGTATCTAATGGGATTCTCTATTCTGTCACAACAATAAGGAAAGTTACTAACACAGATCAATGCAAAAGTACAGTAAATATGAAGATATATTAACTACTTAATGAAACTGAAACAGAATAGTTGTTTTAAAAAAAAAAAAAAAAGAAAAGAAAAGAAAGAAAGACAATCCACAGTCCATGGAGAACACAGAGAGCACACTGTGCTTAAAATTTCTCAGTCAGTAGCTAAAGCATCCAAGCTTTCCTTAAGTGATTATGCTGGAGGCTGTGAACTTCAATTTGATATGTATTGCTATGTACCAGTCCCTAAAGACTTTTCTTTAAATTCTAATAAAATTTTCCTAAAGCTTCTGTTTGGGTCCATTCTTAAATTCTTTTATGAATGTGATTAAAAGCCCTCTAGGGGGTGCTCTTTCTCCCTGTTTCAGACTTATGAGGTATTCCAATGTTTAGTAAGTGACTACAACCTGATTTTCTCTAGATAGAAATAGCCCCAAATTTGGGTTAATTCTTCTTATCCAAGTTATACAATATTTATGATATTTTATAGGTTAAGTACTGATATTCCTTGACTAAATGAGTGTCTAAAGTGTCCTATGCAATAACACTAGCCAGGATAAAAATAATAATTGAGCTATCTATATTTTACTAAGGAAATGGACAGTACTACAGTGGCTCCTTCTAGAGCTCCATTTCCATTTGTAATCATCAAGATTTAAAGAAAGGTATTTGGTTATGCCCTCAAGGCCTATAAAACTTCTATTTTCTAACAGGTTTAGTCTCTTGTTTCTACTAATGTTATTAATATTTGTTATGTAAGTGAAGACATTCTTGTTAGAAAAAGGTTTGAAGAATACTGCATTGTTCAATTTCTTCTATAATATGTTTCATGCCCCCTTTTTAAAATAAATGTGATATGACACCAATATAACAAATCAGATGATGTCATTAACCATGGATAAGAGCTACTAGAGTTAGAGTGAGCCATGCCATGAGGTTACAGCTATAAGGTCTACTCAATCCAAAGAAAAACTAGCCATTAAAAAATAATAAATTTGTTTCAATATTCTAAACATGAATAAAATAGTTCCTAGAGTACAGATAACTGTTGTAAGCTGTGACTGAAGAGAAATGCTTCAGCGGTTCCAGGACTCAGGAGGACTGACAGACACACCTTGGCATCTCCAGCCAAACTTCCAGAATTACAAGCATTTGTGAAAAGGACTATAGCTCCTTAGAATAAGATAAGCTTCCAGAGAAGATAAGCTTCCTGACACCAATCATAGGCTGGTTTTTATTAATTACCTCCCCCCCATTTAAAAACCCCACCTAGGAGCTAAGAAGCTGCTACCTTTTTCACTCCCAAGCTGGGATGCTAGCCCTATGGCCTTAATAAACTGATCCAGTTCATTCCTCTGCTGGAGGAGTCTCTTGTCCATTTCTGCTGAGTCTAGCACAGAACCAAACCTTACAACTGTAAATACAGAGGAAACAAGTCAATCTAATTTTTCTTTTGTTTCCTTGATATGTTACATTTACTCTATTAGGCTGAGCCATGTTCTTGATTATTTTAAATATAACCATCCTATTACATATCATAAACAAATGTTATGTCAGATACAGAGTACAAAAAAAAAAAAAAAAAAAAAAATTCCAGGTCATGGTGGTTAAACATTTTGGTTAATAGGAATTTCTTTCTTATTGACTTTACCAGTTAGCTATTCCTCTCTCCTAAAGACTGTTATCTCACCTACCACTGAGGCTCATCTATATCATATTCTAGGAATAATAAGCCTTTCTAATCACAACATGCATGCACAAAATGTGGTACTTGACCAACAGGAGGAACTGTGAACAACAGTGTTCCCAGAAAATCCTCTGTTCTGGACTGAATTTACTGCTAGGCTGACCAACTGATTAGCACTTTGATGATACTGGAGAGTTTGGAATGTTGCATATTTTGTGGGGGCGGGAGGTCTTTTTTGAGACAAGGTTTCCCATTGCATGAGAAGGGAAGGATGATAAACTGTTCTACCCTCACAGGCTGATGTGTTCCTGCTGCTCATCATACATGTAAACACAAATACTAGCCGAGAGAAATGTCAACTAATATTTCAAAGGATGTAAAAGCAAAACTTACTTCCTCAATTCATAGGATTCTTTTTTATTTTTAATAAAATGTTTTAATCAACTATCTGAAAATCTCATGCTTGTGTGCGATGTAATCTCCATCCTGTTTGTCTGGGACTCCTCTTACCTCTTTCCGATGTCTCCTGCCTGCACCTCCTCCTCGCTCCCCCTTGTCATCTTTCTATTGGTGCTGTTTTATAACTTTCTCAGTCTGCTTTGTGCTGCCCATATATACTTATGAGTGGGAAGGGAGCTTGATTCTACAGAAGCCAGCTGTTGGCCTTCAGCAATCCTCACTCTACAACCGTGAAGTATTACTGTGTTTGGTTTTTTCATATAGGAAACTGGGCCTTGAAACTCACTTCAAAATGTGACAGAGAAGGGAAGATTTGTGACTGTATTCTTCCCACTGTACCAATACGAATATTGATTTTTAAAAAACACTTAAAAGCTAGAAACGTGAAAATAAAAACAGAGTAGATATCATCTATTTAAATTAAAAATTGAGGAATTGCTAATCTAAATTTGGATAAATTGTCAATTACTTATCTTTTTAATGAATGCTGAGTCTGTTAGTCAAGATATATACATATATATACATATATATAATATGAATCCATTTTCCAAAAAATATTGTTTTGATTCCGTTGTGCCTTGCCATAATTTATCCTTTCTCCCCTTCCTTAGCCCCACACCCTTTAGGTTAACTGCTCTTTCTCAATTGTGCTTGGCTTTAGATTAACAGGAATCCAACTGCTGTGACTCCATTTTGCCTACTTCAAGCTGTTGCAAGCCTCTGGCTACAAGGGCTGAGGGAAAGGAAACAAGCCCCAGCATGTTAAGAAAAGCAGGATCCTGCAGTGAGCTTGACTGACAGCGCATTCCTTTACGCTGAAGATGGCTCCCACCAATAAGAAACCTCTTAGCCAGCCTCCAATCAATTTAAATTATATTGGCGTGCGTAGGCTCCCCTGACCAATCATGATGTGCCACTGTAATGCCCCTCCTCTCTTGTCTGTAAGCAATAAAAGGCCCACACCCTTTAGGATCGAGGCTCTCAGTCTTTGTTTCTGCATATACTTAAGATTCCTTGGTGGTCTTTGGGGAGTCTGTTCTCTGGGCATTACAGTGCTGTCCTGTTATATATCATATATCACTTGTGCTCAATGGGCAGATGGCCTTTTCAGTGTAGCTACAAAAATGCAGCTAATTTGTGCCCAATAACTTAACAGTTTGGTTCACAGTCCCAAAAGAAACAATACTGGGGCTGGAGAGATGATTCAGTGGTTTGGTTAAGAACACTGACTTCTCCTGCAGAGGACCTGGTTTGATTCCCAGCACCCACATGGCAGATAACAACAGTCCATAACTGCAGTTTCTGGGGATCTGACACTATCTTCTAACCTCCACGGGTATTGCACAACATGGGTGCACTTACATAATATAGGTAATACATTCATACAAATAAAATAAAAATAGCAAATATATGCTTATTTAAAAGAAACAATACTACATATTTAACCTCTTTTGTGGAATATTGCTGAGATCAGAATATAATTATTCAGTGATTAAGGAATAGTATATCTCATCAACACTAAAGGCAGTATTGGTCTATAAACCACAGTAATAATTTTGAACTATCATTCATTTATGCATGAAAGAAACTTATACTACATAAGTTAAACTATATTCTACTTAGAAAAAAGGATGGTATCAAAGAATATTTTGTTTTAGATTAAGAAAGAGCTGTTGAAAAAAATCTCTCCATACAGTATGGTCAGTGAACATAGACATAAACACAGTCAACACTATCATACATATCAGGGCTGGACAGATGGCTCAGTGGTTAAGAGCACTGACTAATCTTGCAAGAGGACCCAGATCCAATTACTAGCACCCACATGACAGCTAACAACCTTCTGTAACTCCAGTTCCAGGATATTCAATGCCCTCTTCTGACCTCTGCAGAGATTGTATGACTTGGGGGTACTTACATGCATGCAGGCAATACACTCATACACATAAAATAAAAATAATAAATAATATTTTTTTAAATTTATCAATAATTTTTAAACAATTTAGTTATTTTTATGTGTATCAGTGCATGTAAGAGCATCATATGTGCACAATGCCTGTGGAGGCTGGAAGAGGGCACTGGAGTTAGACAGTTGGGAGCTTCAGGTGGTTGCTGGGAGAGCAGCCAGTGCTCTTCATTGCTGGACATCTCACCAGCCTCTCAATAGCCATTTATCAAAAGAAAAATACAGCAGGTGTGATGGTATGTGCTTTTTATGTCCTTATTCAAGAGATACAGGCAGGCAGAGCTCTGAATCAAAGCCAGTCTAGACTAGATAGAAAGTCTAGGCCACCCACACAGGGCTATAGAGTGAGACTCTGCCTCAAAAAAGCAGAAAACAAAAGAAAAAAATAAAAATAAAACAGAAAACTAGTATTAAGTAACGTGAAATATGTCAGAAACTAAGAAGAAACACTAGTAATAAGCTCAATCATAAAAATTATACATTGGATTCTGTAGTAAATAGATACTAGGCTAAAATGAGTACTATCAACTATTTAAAGTTTCCTTTTTCTTTTTTTAATTTATTTTGTTGTTGTAGTTTTGTTTTGTTTGTATGTTGTTTGGTTTGTTGTTGTTGTTGTTTTTCACGGGTTCTTCCTAGCCCCAGCCCAACTGGAAGTCAATTGGTGAAACAGGTTGGCCTCAGTCTTGCAGAGATCTGCCTGCCTCTGCCTCCAAAGGGCTAGGATTAAAGGTGAGCACTACCACATCTAGCATTATTGAAAAGTATCTTTAAAACAAAAAAGTTTTATTTTTATGTTGTGTGTATGTGTATATTACCTACATGTATGTTAAATGCACCCATGTTGTGCAATGCCCTCAGGGGTCAGAAGAGGTGTTGAGACTGCTGGAACTGGAGTTATGAATGGCTGTTAGCCACCATGTGGGTGTTGGAAACTGAACCCAAGTCCTCTGCGAGAGCAGTCAGAGCTCTTAACCACTGAGCCATCTCTCCAGACTCTACTGAAAGCTTGTTAATTGACAGGAAGTATGTACATCTGAAGTATCAGGATTATTCAATAAATACCTATTTATTGAAGATACTGAACATAAGCACTTTTGGGAAAGTCAATAAGGAAAATACGAAAATATCCACTTTTGATAGACAAAGGGAAATAAGTTCACAATGGAAATAGACTAATGCAACCGTATTTAGAAATATATTTCTTCAGATTTTGTCAAATAGTGACTTAACCCAAGGGTAGGTCTGGATAAAAGTGAGGTGAGTTAAACAGATAAGAAGCCTGCCGATGTTCCTGATGAACCTTGTTGCATAAATCTCCAAAACTGCATGTCTGGGCAAGGATGAATCACGAAGAGCGCTTACTCCATAGGTCCCAGTGTACGTGGGCACATTTTAGCTTTATGATTCTAACTTCTTGTGCCATCATGTGACTTCACTGAGGTATACATCATATCTTGGTCACTATCCTGCACCTTTGATCTCAGATACCAATCCCAGTAATGCCATCCAAATTCATTTTCACTATAAACCAAGATGGGAGGAGAGAAAACAGTGCCAAACTGTGGTCAGCTGCTTTTGGCTGACCTAATAACATTCTTGGGCACATAGTCATGGACTCCATAGTATTATTTAGGATCTTACTTCTCAGGAGCCCTATGA
The DNA here is from genome assembly GCA_035773235.1 of Eospalax fontanierii. NCBI lineage: Eukaryota > Metazoa > Chordata > Mammalia > Rodentia > Spalacidae > Eospalax > Eospalax fontanierii. Next base: position 99,683,114 of record CM069530.1, on the reverse strand, counting down.
AAAAGAAGTCTGCATTTTCTAGCCTCCTTGAACTTAGAGGGGTTTATCTGATTAACTTATAGCCAGTAGATGTGATATATACCATTTCAAATTCTGGGCTCTAAAGCACTTTTTACAAGACACCACTCCATTTCTTTTACTACCTTTAGGAAAGCATCAAGACATTGTATCGACATGTTAAAGATGATGGAACCACTGCAAAAACAGTTCATGGAATTCCAAATGACTACATCACACAAAACTTCATGTACATGTTTAATTGTAAATTCATTTCACATTAGTCTAGCAATCAAATTTCACATTAATTTAGCAATCAAATTCCATAAAGTGTACTAAAAAAATAGTATATCGTGCTTCTCAAGAACTAATGTACAGAACTGAGACTAGAAAGGAGACAAGACTGACTTTGCAAACAAAACAAAACGAAGGTTAACACTTCCTTTCAGACAAATTTGTTATTTTCAAAGCTCATATTATTGCATTTTCTAATTTCCTAATATTCTCACTGTCACTATCATCAGTCCACTCCTGACCCATGATACAGCCACACTGTTTGTTTTTTAAATCACTTTCAAATCTAACATTGAAATCACCTTCTCAGAAAATCTCAAACACACCTCCCAGTGTTTGCTCTTTCCTTCCATTTACATCTCCACATCCTCTAGTATCTGTGATGTTCCAGTAAAGCAGCTATTTGCCATATATATTGGATCTTCTTATAAGTGTGTGAAGATGAGAAGTTCTAGTGGTCCTATCTGTGGAACCCCGCCAAGAACTGTGTCAAGAGCAAATACCCATAACTGTTTATGGTCTTATTTGATAGGATTTTATTCTACACTTTTGCTTTTGTACTTACATCCAAGTTAGGGAATCAGCATAAGTATCCACCAATAGATGAAAAGATAAAAAGAAATCATGTCATTTACAGGAAAATGGGTGGAATTACAGTAAGTCTAAGAAAAGTTAGCCAAACTCAAAAGGACAAATGTCACATGTATTCATTCATATATGCAAATTTCTGGGTAAGGGAGAGTAAGTTTTCTTCAAGGGTGTATGGTCCTTGATAGGTTCCTTCTGTTCCAGTGAGCAACCCTACACCCATGCACACACAGGAAGTACAAATTAAATTCAAACATGAAAGCACAAGGCAACCATTTTGGGAGAAGGAAAGGAATTAGTGTGGAGGGAGCAAATGAGGGTACTAGGAGGATGACTGTGACCAAACAATGCCATATACATGTCTGAAAGTGACGTAATGAAGCTTCTCACTTTGGATAATGAATATACACTAACAAAGATTCTAAAAGAAAAACCATTTTTGTCTTTCCTGTAAGAGTTCAAAGTGCTTAGAGCCATGTTATCCCCCTTTCCTCGAACTACTTGTTTCCGCATTAAGTAGAAAATTATGTATGGATATTGAGCCATGTAGAATTTACTCTTTATTTTTTCAAATATTCAAAGATGAATAAAAAACTAATGTGTAAGGTTATATTGGAGAATAAAGAAAAGAAAAATATTTGGACATTCTATACTTATTTGCCTCTAATTATGAGATTTTTTTTTCTTGGACTTTATGCCTAAGAAAAATTTAAGAAAGCTTGAGAAACAAGTAGGAAAATGACACTCCTAAAATGCCCTATAATTCCCTACAGGAAACCAGAATAACAGTCATTCTTTCTATATATAAGTAATATATAATACTATCTTATCAAGAAATTATCACTTTATAAGCACAAACTTATTTTTCATAATTTTTAACACTGATCACTTCTTTCACTTGAATTTTTATTAAACATTGCATTTATTATCTTTATTTTATGTGTATGAGTGCATTGCCTGCTTGTATTTAAGTCATGTCATGCAATGACTGCAGAGGCCTGAAAGTAGCAGATCTCCTGAACTGGAGGTATGAAGGGTTGTTACCTGCCATGTGGGTCCTGAGTACCAAACCAGGTCCTCTGCAAGAGCAGTCATTGCTCTTAATTGCTGAGCCATCTCTCCAGCCCCTTTTCTTGAAATTTTTTTGATTCAAGAATTTCATACAAAGTATTTTAATCATATCCAGACCTACTAACCTGTCTCTATCCCACTCCACTACCTCCTCACCACCTTCATGTCCTCTATTATTATTTGTATTTTTAAGGCTTACCAAAGTCTAACCTGTGTTTCTCAAGTGCTCATGGGTATGGAATATCCCCTGGAGTCTTGACAACCTACCAGGTCTCTCTCCAGTGAGGAAAATGGACTTTCTCTCCAGGCATCTACCAAATTCCAACGGATCTTCAGCAAGGACTGGGGATTCCTTCCCGTGTTCCCTATTCACGCTGGGCTCTTGTCTGACTTGGGTTAAGACAAGTCTTGTCGATTCTCTAATAGTGCTTTGGGTTTATATGTGCAATTGCCCTGCGGAGTCCTGACCACAGTTTCCTTATATTTATCTGCCAGCTCTGGCTCTTATAATCCTTTTACAATTTCATAATAAAAATTTTAAGACATTGAAGAAAGAAATTGAAGAAGATACTAGGAGATGAAAATACTCCCATTGATTAGTAGTATTGATGTTGTGAAAATCACCATCCTAACAAGGGCAATCTACAGATTCAACAACATAATGTCCATTAAAATTCCAATACAATTCTCAAAAATTGAAAAATTAATTTCAAATTTCATATGGAAATACAAAAAACTTAAGATAGCCAAAACAACCCTGAACACAAAAAAATGATAGAACATAGCCACCCCTGATTTTAGATTTTAATGCAGAGCTATGATAATAAAACTGCATGATATTGGCCTAAACAGAGAAACATGGAAAATGGAAATGAACTGAGGACTCAAATTTAAGTTCATGCACATGTAGTCACCTTATTTTTGACAAAGGAGACAGAACACACATTGGACAAAGGATAACATGTTCAGTAAATGGTCAAACTGGACAGCTACATGTAGAAGAGTAAAATTAGATCCCTAGCTTTCATTCTGCACAAACCCCACTCCAGATGGATTAAGGATATCACCAGAAGGCATGATACCTTGAATTTAATAGAGGAGAAAGGAGGGAACACACTAGAACACATAAGAATGGAAAAGGACTTTCTAATCAGTCTGCCAGTACAAAAGGAATTAAGACCAACAAATGATTAATGGTGTCTCGTGAACTGAAAAGTTGTACAGAAAAAGATATTTATCATTTGAGTGAATAGGCAACTTACAAAACAGGAAAAAACTTTACCAACTATACATCTGACAGAGGGTTAGTATCTAGAATATATGAAGAATGCAAATAAATTTACATCAAAAAATAACACAATTAAAAATTGGGGCAAAGAATTAAACTGATTTCTCAAATGATGAAACACAAATGAAGGGGAAACAGTTTAATATATATATATATTTTTTTTTAATTTCCATTTTATGTGTATGAGTGCATTGCCTGCATGGGTGCAAGTGCACAGGTGTCATGCAATGCCCACAGAGGTCAGAAGAAGGTACTGGATTCCCTGGAACTGGAGTTAAAGACGGTGGTTAGCCTCCGTGTAGATTCTACAAATCAAACTCAGGTCCCTTGCAAGAGCAGAAAATGCTCTCAATTGCTGAGCCATCTCTCTATCTTCAAGAAACTTTTTTTTTTAATTTTCAAAAGAGAGAGAGAGAGGGAGAGAGATAAACAACGTTTAGCTGGTGTGAAAAACAAGAGGTAAATGTACTAGTTCAAAATCCTACTGAGAAATCATGCCTATGATATATGTACATGAGTACAACATGTATGCAGAAACAGGGCCAGGTAGGAAAGTCTCTTCGGGTTGCTGGTCTGTGTAGTTCAAGAGGCTCCAATTACACAGTCTAATGCCACAGTCCTTGATCGCTTCCCAGAACTTGAAAGTAAGACCCTTGTAGACTACATGTATTCTCTCTGTATTTTTTGCTATTGGCTCATTCAGCAGCAAGCCCCGCCCTCCAACCAATGAGGAGAGGGTGGGCAGAAAGTAGGAAGTTGGTGACCAAAGGCAACACGCTAGCCGCGCACACGCCCTTAAAGGGACCCATCCCGAGAAAGCCACATGAAGCACACGGAGAAAGGAAAGTGCCCTGGCCCCACACGCACTGGGAGCCAGCAGCTCTGACGGCTGCGCTCTTGACAACCGCAGGCAACACATACAAAGTGAGCGAATGGACTTCGGAATGGAACTTGCTGTAGCCTTATTAAAGGCAGATGCCATTTGCTTGGAAATGCTGGCCTGGGAGCCACACGGCTCCTTCTCATACCGCTGCTGCATCTGCCCCGCCCCTCCTTGTAAGGAGGCCCCTGTAAGTGACTCCAAATAAGTTAATTCCTCCAATTAGAGGGCTGCTCTCCATTTTGTTCTGACAGATTGGCACCAGAGGGCAGGACCAAACCCAGCCCTTGCGGGGCGGGGGTGGGGGGGGTGGGGCATGTCTTGGTGCAACAGATGACATAGTCAACACTGAACATGGATGAACAAGTATTTCTGTAGTAGGGATTAGAGCCTTTGGGGTCTATGCCCAAGAGTGGTATGACTGGGTCATGTAGATCAATTCTGAACTTTCTGAGGAAATTCTACACCGATTTCCAAAATGGCTACACCAATTTGCGCTGCCGGCACTGGCAGATAATAGTCCCCTGTTCACATCCTTGCCAGCCATTTGTCACGGTTTGTTTGGGGAAGTAGGAGTAAGATGAAATCCCAAAGCGTTTTTAATCTACATTTCCATGACTCCTAAAGATGCTGTATGCTTTTTAAGGATTTCTCAGCTATTTGCATTTCAACTTTAGAAAACTCCCTCAGCTCCTTGACCCACTTTTTAATTGGGTTGTTCGTTTTGTAATGTTTAGTTTTAAGTTTTTGGTGAAGTCTCGATAGTGAGTCTCTGTCAGAGGTATACCTGGTGAAGACTTCTCCCATTCTGTATGTTGCCACTTTCACTCCAACGACGATGTTAGAAGTTTCTGGTTTCATGTGGTACCATTTGCTAGTTGTTCGACTGTGCTATAGGAGTCCTGTTCAGAAAGCCCTTCCCTGTGACAGTAAGTTCCAGTGTATTCCCTACATTCTCCTCTGCCTGATTCAGGGTATTGGGTCATATGTTGAGGTCCCTGATCCATTTAGAGTTGAGACTTGTGCATGGTGAAAGATAAGATCTAGCTTCATTATTCTACATGCAGCTGTCAGGTTTCACCAGCGCAATTTGTTGAACATGTTATTTTTTTCTTCCTGTGTATCTTTGGCTCTTTTGTCAAAAAAATCAAGTGGTTTTAAATGTACGGTTTTAAATCTAGATCCTCAATTCTATCCCACTGATTAACATGTCTGTTTTTATTATCATAGCCCCCAGGGCCAGGTAGATACAGTGCAGAATCCTACCAAACCTTCAAGGACCACTATTAACATTTCTCAAATTATTGCATAAAATAGAAAATGAAAGGAACTGTCCAAAATTCTCTTACTTATTTTTCTGTATCCATTACTTGAATTCTATCATTTTTTTTCATACGGATTCCCTTTTAAAATTATTTATTTTTATGCATACTTAAGTTGAATTTTTATGCATTTCATAGAAAATACTTAATCATCTTTATATATCCTCCATATCACTGGATTTCATGTCTTCTGTTGTATATGTTAAGGTTTAGCAAGTCAAGTTAGTGTGCCCATATGCCCCTGAGTACAAGTTCATCTGCTGATGTCTAGTCAACCTATCTGCTCTCATCCTCAAAGATCACCTCTCTCATCCGGTAGTGATCAGCTGCCAGTAGTCCTTCTGCTAAGGTTGGGGCTTGCTGTCCATTTCCCCAGTTCTATACTGGGGTATTGTTGGATTGAGTTTGCATGGGTCTTGTGACTGTCGACATCATTACTGCAATCATATGAGCAAGTTCTCAGGAGCCTGTATGACTGTTTCCTTGTGGTCATTCACCTCTCCCCCGGCTCTTACAATCTTCCCATTCCCTCTTTCACAATGATCCCCAAGCCATGGGTGGATGGAGTTTAATATATAGTCTTGTTCAGGGACTCATACTCTGCAGAATCTGCAGATCTTTTTCTCTATACTTTGGTCATTTATGACCTTTTGTATTGATAATTATTACATCAGCTTTTTATGCCTTTAATGATATGTATGCTTTATTAAACAAAATTCATTTAATACAAATGGAAGATGTAGTGCATATTTTTCTGCTTGAATCTGTATTATGTATATCATATTTTATGAATCACTTTATTCATTTTCTTTACTATATAACTCTGAATTATTTATTTCTTATATAGTTATCCACAATGGTGCTTGAATATTTGTGTATTTTTCAGTTATTGGCTATTAAAGGCAGTGTTTATGTACCTTAGAATGGAATTACTAAACCAAAACATGTGTGTCTCCAACTTCAACAGATTACCCAAGCTTTCCAGATTGCTTGTTTCAGACCATACTCCCTGTAGCTGGGTAGGACAGTCTGCACTCCTCATACTGGGTGTTTTCATTTCAATAGGTATATAATGATGTCTTTGTACTTTACCGTGGCCTGGTAATTCAGTACAATTGTTTATGTTTACTGGACATTTCAATTTTTTTTTCCCTTTGGTGACATTCATGTTCAAAGTACAAATCCATTTTTTGAAGAATTACCTTTTATTATTACATATAGAGGGTTTAAAAATGTTTAGTTTTTTTCATTTGTGTGTATATATATATATATATTTCAAATCCTGTTTTTGAACAGACCTACTTTGACTCTGTGAACCAAGTTTTTTCTCTTTTAACAATATCATTAAAACAGAAACTATTAAGATGGAGAATATAACTCAGGAGTAAAGTGTTTGCCTGAATGTGTGAGGCCCTGGGTTTGACACGAGTGCATGAAAATAAAAGAGAAAGAAAAGGGAAAAATGGTTGAGGACAGAGAAGAGGAGGCAGCTAATTAAAATACTGCTGAAGTTTGAGTTCCTATAAAAATAGAGCTACTGCAAGCACTTCCGTCTGGGTAGTTAAATTGGGAAACGATGCTTGGTGCAGGTGAGAGAGTAATAGGAGAGAAAAACCACTAGAAACATCCCTACAATCTGCACTGTACGAAGCATGACCAACTCCATCAGAACTTTCTGAGAATGGCACAAAATGAGTCCAAAGTTGTTTGACCAAACGACAAGAAACGGCATTTATTTCAGCTCTTGCCCCACTGTTCACACGTTGTACAGAGCAGCATTAATACACACTCTCAGGATATTAACACCATGGCCAAGAGATTCTGTGGAACTGAGTAAAGGCCATGAAACAGAAATTACAAGCACCATGCACTTAAGGAGAAATGTCACCAAGGCATGGGAGTCAGTATGTCACTATCTAGCAGGTGCTGCAGAACTAAGAGACAAGACAAGAGAAAGTGACAAGGACACCCATGGCAACAACTAATGAGTAGCCTAATGTGTCAATATTCTCCTTTATGATCAATGCAGAGCAAAATGTATAGATATCCTCCTTTATGGTCACTGTGTAGCCCAATGTATAGATATTCTCCTTTATGATCAATGAATTATGTGCTTAAAATTTTCCCTACACTAAAATAACATCCATACATTCTCCATCATCATGGGCATAGTTTAAAGTACTATTTTTGTATTCAGTCCTCCTGAAATTGCTTTTTATTAAGACATGATGTTAAGGGCAAGTTTTACTTTTTTTCCATGGCAGTATTCAGTTCTTTCTGTGTCTCCTTATTTCTTTAGATTAAAGAAAAAGATGATAGTAAGTACTTTTATTTATTTATTTATTTATTTTGCTTTGAAATGCATTTATTATGTTGTCCAGACTGGGGTAAGTTATTCTTTTGATTCAGCTTTCTAAGCATCCACTGTACCAGCTCTTGACAGCAAATTGTCACCCCTCGCCATGATTTGGTCATGATCTGTAGTGTTGGGAACCCAGGGCTTTACCATGCTCTGCTTCTAATACTGAGCTCTACTTCATACTCTCCACTCACGATCCTTTGCACTCTTCTTCAATCTGGGATTGACCATTGGAACATGGGAAGTGATACTGTGTGACATCCAAGACTAAATTCTAAGGTATAGTTGCCATTGTGTTCTGTGACATTGCCTCTTAGAACCCATCTGCCAACTTGTAAAACTTTCAAGTCACTGAAGGAAACCAAACGAAGGCAACCTGAAGTGTTATGATCAACTGATTAACAGTCTGCCAACTACTACCCACAACCAACTTCCAAACACAAATAAGCTATGTAAGGTGTCCTATCTCTACTGAGATGGTCAAAGACTGCAGTGAAAGAATCATCCCACTGAGTCCATGGAATGACTGAGGTAGATGCTCATCATTGTGGCCCACTGAGCTTTAGTGCCATCTGTTACAGTCACAGATAGCCCAAACAGCCTGTTCCACACCTTCCATTTTCCCCTCTGTGTATTCCTGCCATGGTGCTGTATTCATTTCTGCAGCTTCATAAATCATAACATCTAATGTAACCTCCCTAGCTTGCTGCTCATTGGGATGGTTTTGTTTGTTCTGACACACTGTATTTTTATGTTGCTTTTCTATTAGAATTTATTTCATCAGACAAATATTTAGGTCAGGGGGCCTTGACCTGAAGGTCACCTCGAGTTTCTGATCCCTACCGCCCCTGTGTCCTGAGCACTGATGGGGATTACAGGTATGTGCCAGCAGTACATCCAGTTTATGTAGTGTGTGCATCACACGCTGTGCCCCTGTGCAAGCATGCTACCATTTAGCTGTGTATGTCCTAAGCCTCAGTTTTAGTGCCTTTAAACTTCAGGAACTTTAAATTTTAATTTCATTGAATGTAACTGTAAATTTGGGGCAAATTAATAATCGAGTCTATCATGGTATATTTTTCCACTTTCAAGGTCTGCTTTTACATCTCCACATATTATTTTGTGATTTTTTTTATATTACGTATACATCATTTGCTGGACATGTGGCTGGTCATTTAATATTTACTATAATTATAAAAATGTATTATAAATTATATTTTACTTGATCATTGCTAACATACAGGAATACAACTGATGTTGATATTAATCTTGTATTCTTCAAACTTATTAAATTCAAGTATTAGTATCAAAATACTTTCAAAATATTTTATTTGATAGGTTTATTGAAAAATCATATTTAATAAAATTTTCATTTAATCCTTTAAAACCTTATTATTCCCTTAATTAAGTTTTCTCTCCTTATTACAAGTACAACTTAAATGCTGACCAGAGCTGACTGCAGTAGCACTCACATGGCATTCTTGGACTTTTAACAGCTGCCATTAGGAGCAATATCACTGTAAATTTTAAGGAAGTTCTCTTCCTCAAGATTATTGAAAGCCTCTGTGTGTGTGTGTGTGTGTGTGTGTGTGTGTGTGTGTTGTTATGTTTTTGTCAGTTCTGCTGAGATAAAAATGCTTTACTCATTTTTTAATTTGGTGAATTAATTCATTACTTTTTAAGGCCTAAGTCAACTTTGCATTGCTGGATAAATGCTACTTAGTCCCGACAGGTAGTTTTTATATATCACTAGTAAGTAAAATTGGCTAATATTTTCTTTAGGATGAATGACACTGTAATTATCAGTACATGTATACAAATTTTCATTATGAAATTTGAGTATGTGACAGGTGCTTCTGACTTGCAGTATCTGTACTGAGAAACTAGTTGTCAGTTTAATTCAGGTTTCTTTAGAGCACTTTGTTCTTTAAAAGAAAAGGTTTAAAATGGTTTAGAAAGGAAGATTAGTACATTGGAGTTAAAGAATTTGGGGTAAGTCAAGTCATTCCCCACTCATTTTCCCTTTGGGGTATTTACAAATTCGCATTGTAAATGAAAGAGACAAAGAAGAGGTTGACTCCCTGCAGCCCTAGAGTTCTCCTTCTCAGGACCTGAGAGAGCCAAAGCAATCCAGTTGACAATCTAAGACAGCCCAGAAAAGAGAGCTGCAGTACGGAGTCAAACATTCTGCTGCTTCTGCATTTGACATACTTGCTATACATTGTGAACTCAAATCACCACTGTAGTCTGACCTTTCTACAGTCTCTTTCATATCACCCTGTGTTCCAGTCACACTGGCATCTCTTCCTTCCAGGTTTAATCCGTGTTCCAATCCCTGCTGCACCCCTTCTCCCAGCATAGGAAGATCCTTTTGTGTTCTAGTTACAAGGAATTACTTCTTCCTTAGTCCCGTAAATATATCTCCAGAGATATATAGGAATTGAAAGACTGGAGCAGGATTCTCGCAAGGGGGTTTAGGGCCAGAACAATTCCAAGTATGTCCTAACAGAAACTAAAGGTAAAGGCAAACACAAGAAAAGATCTTTTACAGATCATGGTAGAAAATACGGGCTAATATATGATTTAATAAAAAGAATAACAACATGTCTGTATTACCTGATGGATTTTAAATATAAACAATCACATAACTGCTACTGTAGTGCATCTACACTCTTCCTAACTATTATAGGCATCTGGTAGAATAGATGAAGATGGCTCCTGGCTCTCTAGCCATTGTGTCCTCGAAGACACAAGTATTTGAACAGCTAATCCTGTAACAAACAAAGAAGCTAAGTGAGAGACCATGGTCTTCGTTTTAATGTGGTGATAATAGTTGTGAAGAAGAGAAGGCAGGAAGGAAAGAGTCGCCCAACTCATCCCTCCCCCAACTAGAAGCAGCAGGAATAGACTCCTTGTGCTTGGGGTAGGAAAAGGCATTAGGTACAAGCCTTAAAACTGAAATCCAGAGCCAGTCTCCCATGGTGAAGCCTAGTGCCAGACAGAGCTGAAAACCTCTGTCCACAGAATGACCAAGCCATACCAATCAAAAAGTTAAGCGATTGTTGTTTTTACCACTCCTCCAAGTGACATCATGCATCAGAGGGAGACACAAGACCACACACACGGTTCAGGAGGGAAAAGATGGAGCAGGACTTTGCCTATGAGTTCAGTATTGGGCTGATCCGCATTCACTGCAGTTAGAAAAGAAAGGGCCTTAAACACAGGCCAGAGTTCATGGGAGCTATGGGCCTGCCCCAGCGTCAAGTCAAGGATTGTTTCCAGCTTGAATGGATTCATGTTTCAGCCAGCACAGCTGTATAACACTGAAGCCATGCAGTACCACCCAGCATCAAGCGGCACAGCATGGGGCAGGGGAGGGGCGGACAGGATAGTAAACAGAGTGCTGTACCTTGGAACTTGATACTAGGCCAGTTGTACACCACACAGACAGTGCCTATGGGCACGGCCTTCGAAAGAACCACGGTGTAAGGTAGAGATGTACAGCTCTAGTCTATTGGACTTTTTATGTAGTTCAGGTTTGCTTGAAAGTCACAGCAATCCTCCTGTTTCAGCTTCCTGAGTCCTGGAACTATAAACATAAACAGTTACACCAGTTCCCAATCTATCGGATTTTATTCTGGCCAGCATCATGTAGATGTCTAGATGTAGTAGTTTGGAGACACAAGTCTACTTCAGCAATATGTAGACAAATAAGCAAGTGTCTTGGTCGTTCTCTGGTAAAGCAGCTGTTTTAAGGAAACTCCGTGAGTTTCAAGAGAAAACATATAAACAATTCAATACTCCGACAGAAACACTGAAATGAATAGAAGCATTTTTAAAAATCAAAAAGAAATCTCAAGTAGAAATTAAAAACCTGATAGGCGGCATCAGCGTAGGCCAAGTAGTGCAGGCCTGAGACCACTGCTGCTTAGAAGCCAAGGTAGGAAGGTCAGTTTAAGTCAGTCTAGGCTGCTGTGTTCAAGGCCTAGGAAACTTAGTGAAAACCTGTCTCAAAACAAAAATCAAAAACAAGGCTCAGTGGTGTCGTTATAATCTTGCATGAAAGAGTATAAGGCTTGCCAGGATTCCAAAGGAAGGAAGGAGGGAAGGAAGGAAGGAAGGAAATAGGAGAAGAATTAGCTCAAACCACTCATTTAAAAAAACACATGTAGATTTATAAAAAGAGTGAAAGTGAATAATGAAGAATGCTTATGGGAAGTTTGGAACAATAGCAAAGGAACAAATATTCAAGATATTTGAGATCCAGCCTGGAGAGATGGCTCAGAAGTTAAAATCACTGGATGCTCTTGCAGAGGACCCAGGTTCGATTCCTAGCATCCACATGGCAACTAACAATCCTTGATAGCTCCAGTTCTAGAGGATCTGACGCCCTCTTCTGACCTTTGCACGTATTGCATGACATAGGTGCAATACATGCAGGCAATACACGTACACATAAAAAATAATAATAATAAATATTTTTTTAAAGGACACTTGAATTCAAGATGAATTTTAGAATGCTAAAAGGGTAGAAAACTTACTCAAATAGTAACAGAAAATTTCCCACGTTTAGAGAAGCCTACAGATATTTAGGTGTATGAAAGACAAAGATCGTCATCCATATTTAACTCATCTACCTAAAATTTCTGCTCATCCAGGTCTCAAGGTAAAAGATAAGGAGAAAATTCTCAAGGTAGCAGGAGAAAAGAAATAACAGACAGTCTCATTTCACCCAACAGCTGACTTCTCAGCAGAAGCCAGACAGGCGGGAGGGGAGGGGCTGGAGACTTCTAAGACACTGAGAACAACCTGCCATCCAAGAATGCTACACAAGCCAAAGTAACCTTTTCTCGGCCTCGGTCTCATTGTTGACTTCCTCTTTTTAGATTGCATTAACTCCACGCTATTTTTTACGTACTAGCTTCCTCTGGCATTATCTTTTAAAATGAAGGGGAATAAAGAGATTCCCAGAGGTACATTGTTGTGGAAAATACTTAAGATGAACAACTCAAGAGAGGTAAAAGTTTACTTTGGCCCATGGTTTCAGAGTCTGTACTCCATGGTCAGTTGACCCCAGTACTTAGGCCTGTGCTGGGGCGTACATGGAAGAACAGTATGGCAGAGACTTGCTCTCCTTGGTTTCTAGGAATTAAAGACGAAGCTTATGTTTCCTACACAGTTCTTTCCCCAAAAACTATTAATTTAAAAATTCATGAAATGTTCAATCCACTCAGGAGGTCACACCCTTCTTGTTATAATCATGTTCCAAGGGCCTTACCTATGAGCACAGTTTATCTAAGCAAAACAAAGGAACAAAAACCACAGGCCTTTATCTCTGCTAGAAAATGCTAAAGGGAGTTCTTCAAGCTGGAAGAAAGATCCTAAAAAGTAAAACACATTGGAGGAATGAAACTCAGTCAAGAGAGTAAATAAATACTCAGACTTCCCAGTGCTCTTAAGATTTTAGGCATAGCACATGTTTCTTATCTTTAGTCTGAAGACTAAAAACAAGACAATTTAGAATAGCAACTATATTACTATGTTAAGAGAGAAGTAACATAAGAAGAGGCAAAACGGTACATCAAAAATTCAGAATATATAGATGGAGTAAGAGTGCAGCTTTTATTAACATATTTACTCATCTTTTATTTTTGTCCTTAAAATCATATTATGAATGGATCACTTCAAAATCACTTGCTATAATCAAAGTATTTTTAAGCCTCAAGGTAACCAAAACTAAAACTCTGTGATAGGAAAAATCTAAAACAATAGGAAAAGTCAAAAGACACAACTCAATATAATCAATAATCAAAGAAGGAATATGAGAAAGCAGACTATAATAAAACTAGAAAACCATTTTCAAAATGACTCCATATGAATTTGTTGATAACTATCTCACATGTAAGGCGATCAGATTATCAGTTTTAAATATGTGGCGTAATTGAATGTAGATGGAGAAGACCCAACTCCACACTGCTCAAAAGAGGTTCACTTCCAAGACGCACAGAGTAAAAGCAAAGAAACAGACTGAGACAGTCCATACAATGAGATGTTTTAAAAGCCAGAGTAGCCACATTTTTCGTAAAGTGGACTTTTCATTAAAAGCAGTACCGAGAGATGAGGCAGGTCATTATATTCTGTGGTAACAAGAGAAATTCATCAAAATGAAACAGCAATTTCAAATAGTATGCACCCAGGGAACAAAAACACCACCTAAAGTAAATATAAAGAACTTCAGTCTAGAGTTATACTCTGATTTATAGTAGGTTGCTCTAACATCCCTTTTTTTAGCCATAGGCAGATAATTTAGAACGAAAAATTTGGACCAATAAATATGACAAAATTGCATTCTTGGCCAAGATGGTGCAAAAAACAATATAGAACACTCTATTGAATGACTGCAGAACCCACCTTCTCCTCCTCAGCATATGTGCATGTTCCTCTGTAAGCACATGACAGGCCACACAGAAAACCTTAAAGCTAAAAAGATGGAGATGATATCATTACCTGCTAACATTGTTTCCATTTACCATCCATGGGGTCACGTTCGGGTGCCATGGGGCATGTGGGAGGTAAGAGGTCAGCTCATAAGATTTGGGTCTCACTTCCGCCACCTTGCAGATTAAACCCGGGTCGTCAAGCTCGATGGGAAACACCCTCCCTTGCCTGCTGTGCCATCTTGACAGGTTTTTTTTTAACCACGGTACAATAAAAATAGATATTGATGATGAAATTTTTGTAAAGGATACCATTAAATGGAAATTATACAACTAATTTTAGGACAACAAATAGGAAGAAATTAAGAAAGAAACAAAATTTTTGAAACAACTGATAATGGAAACAGGAAACACTTAACACCTATGGAATATAGCAAAAATCTATATCTATACAACAAAATAAACAAACTAAACTAGCTGTAAGAAAGAACAATCAAATTCAAAATTATGGGAAGAATAAATATAATAAAATAATAAAATAAAATATAAAATAAAGATAATAAAGTAAAATTACACCTAAAAATAACTGAAAAAATTAAAATAAATGAAAGATCAACTGTTGCATAAATATTTTCCTCCAGTTGGCAGAATGGCCCATTCGCACTCAACTACAGCATAAAAACACTTGACTGACAAAGGAAGAAGCCAACAGTCAGCTACCCCTCCCAACCAACCAGTGACCTGAGTTGTGTGTGGATGGGAGGGGCTGAGGTGTGTGCAGAGGATGCTGGAAAGGGGATGGCCCCTTTGCCATCCTGGATGGCTGGCAGCAGAGAAGGACCTCAGAGAAATGTATAATTTGCTGGATGGCTTCAGTAGAGAGATTCCTCCCTCCCCACCAACTGCTCTGTAAGTAAGTCCAAATAAACTCCGGTTTCCCAAACTATAATTTGGTGAAATCATACTTTGTTTGCTTTGTTGTTCGGGACTGGAGAGGAGGGTGGGGCTGAATGCCATTCTCACCTCAAAGAAAGAAAATTTTAAGATAATTGGCATAGTTGGCAAGATCAACAAACCAAGAATGAGTTTGGGAAAAGCAATTATGTTCTCACTGATACAGGGAAGAGATGGGCAACAGAAGGGCACCTGGTAAGGGGAGAGTGTGGGCACAGGAAGTTCTGGCACGGCTTGTTCAAAAGATCCTGAGATGCTTAACTAAGGTGAAGCCACCAAGGCAGATGATGTCTGTGTGAGAAATCCCAGGATGGCAGTCCACTTGTCGATGGTATGGACTGGCACACCTGTTTGACCAGTGGGCCCCACCATGCGATTACGGAGCTGCTTAGAGAACAGCAGAGGGTCTAGAGCCGACTCTACGAGCCCTATTAGTAGCACATCAAGGGCAGACGTTCCAGTGGGCAGCTGCAGAAGTAGCCTGGTCACAACTATGGATGACAAGAAACCTGTCCCCAGCTGAGGCAGTAGTCCAGAGGGGGTCTGAAGTATTAAGAGAGAAATTAGAGCAAGAAACAGATATGAGACTGGCCTCTCCAGTACTGGCTTCTGAAATTGTTGATAAATTAAATAAAATGGGAAAAGAGATGGAAGTTTTAACCTGCCATTTTTTACAAGAGGCCAAAAAGGAAAGAAAGCCGAAAGTAGATCTATAATACAAGGCTTACCCTCAGACCCCTCAACCAGAAACCCATGAGAGAAGGCAGATAGCGATGAGGAAGGGAGCCACCCAAGAAGAGCTAAAAGTGTCCCTCAGGTTCAACCTGTAACACAAAAAAATGAGAAATCCATGTTTCAGCGTGTTGATGGAGGCCTTAACAAGCACGAGATGTTGGCAATCAGAGGATGGTGCCTAAGTATGTGCAACACATTCATCTCTCCTGAAAACAGTTATTCAAGGGCTGAGGACAGTTTGCTCATCCAGGGCCTCTCCCAGCAGTCAGGTGTGGTCAGTGTGGTCAACAGGTGTGGCTAGAGTCAGAAGTCAGACCAGGGAAGCAACAAGGGCAAGAAAGGCCTTATTCCTCCTTGGCCCTGTGCAGGGCCAGGCAGCCTGAGCCAGCTCCAGTGAGTTTACCAAAAATAAAAAATGCATGGAGGGTCCATGTAAAATTTCTAGGACACTAAATGGATTCCTGAAGACAATTAAAGATAGTAAAGAACTAACTAAATTAATGCCTCTTTTACATGCCATTCTACCCAATGTTGAGAAAACAGTTGGTACAAATAAAGGCTTTCCATGCTGTGTTAGATCTTGTTTATGTTTGACTTAGTATATAATGTTAACTTCTAGTGTTTTACAAATGAGAAACCCATTTGAAAGACATCAAGTACATCTGAAGAAACAAGGATGGAATATAAATTTACACAGGGTACAAGGGCCAGGTATAGTTGTAAATTTCTTGGGAGCTTTATGGTCGGGAAAGACACAGGTGATAACCACCATAATGGTTGGGGAAAGTCTACAACAGCCTGCACCTACAGATGTCAAAGAGTAAAAGATATTTTATACAATGGCTAACTAAAAGTTATAGTGCCAGTTGTGGGTTTCCCCTCTCCCCATGAGCTTTTGGCCAGGGAAGCCTTGGAGCCCCCTCCACAATAAAGGTCATTGCCACTAATGTTGGTTGAACACAAGAAGTATACAGTAAGATCCTACTGCTGAGAATGTGGCATGATATTAACATGGGAAGGAGAGATCCATCTGGGACCAAGCTGAAAACTCCCCGCAAATGAATGGCTGGCTTTCACAGTGCCAGAGGACACTATGAAGATCATTAGGGGAGAATGGTCCCACAAAGATCTGCTTAATGACGGATGCTGAGTGCTCCACTCTCAGATGCCAAGCTGTCCTGCTCTACTCTCAGATGTCCTGCGGTACAATAGTGGCTCATCCAGTGTAAGTACAACCAGGAAATTTCTAATTGGATTTAAGACCTGCTCCTCAGGGAGGAACACACATCTGGTACTGGAAGAAAGGTTGACCCCCAGTGGTGGGAGGACGGGGAAGCCACTATTATTGTTTTGTAAGATGAATGTGATGCATGAACTTAGGCACCATCCAAGCATTTGTGTTTATGCCCAGAGATTAGGTTATTATAGCAGTTAGTATATGTATGGATGGTACTTTTTTGTTGTTGTTGTTGTTGTTGTGTTTCTCTAGTAGAAGGAATATTGCTGAAACCAAGTGATAGTCCATGCCACAATAGAACAAACATTGTTGTACACCTTTCACTGCTCTTCCAAGGTGCAGGGACTCTTGTGGAAGAGAATGGCAAAAAATGCATAAGAGCTGCAGGAAAAGAGGTGGAGTGTTGCATGAGTTTTTTCTCTGACTGGCAGAATGGACCAAATACACTCAACCACAGCATAAAAAACCTTGACTGACAAAGGGAGAGGTCAGCTACCCCTCCCAATCAACTGGCGACCTGAGGTGTAAGTGGTGGGAGAGAGTAAGGTGTGAGTGGAGGAAGCCCGGAAGGGGCCGGCCCCTTTGCCATCGTGGGCAGCTGGCAGCAGATCACTGGGACCACTGTAGAAATGTGTAACTTGCTGCACGATCTCAGTAAAGGGACTCCCTCCTCCACTAATCGCTCTGTAAGCCCAAATAAACTCTGGTTTTCCCACTGTAATTTAGCAGAATCATAATTTGCTTGCGAGTCACTCGCTTTGTTGTTCCAGACCTGGAGAGGAGAGCTGGGCTGAATGCCCCTTGTGCCTCACAGAATGAAATTCTTAAGACATGAACAAACCTAAGAGTTCTTTTTGTTTTTTCTTCAGAATTGATGCCTTTGGACAGACTAACTAAGATGGAAGATTTCTGTGATAAAATACCAGTTTAAAGGTTTCTTTTGTTTGACTCTGTGAATGTGAAGAGTCAAGACAACACAAAACAGACTTGATTCCAAAGAGAGAACTGAACAATAAAAGGAACATCAAACAGGTGACAAAACAGCCAAAAAACAAGGAAAAAAATAAAAGGAATGTGGAGAAAAGTGTAAGCAATCCAGAGGCCCAGACAAGCTACCCAGGACAGAGGAGAAACCAAAGTCACAACCACACGGTAAGACAGATATACCTGTAAAAACACTGGTCATCCCACATACAGGAAAGCCCCATATTTCTTTCAAGCACTGAATCCAGTGAGGACGTTTTACATGACAGTCTGGTCTGGCATGGTAGGAGACCAGCACTAGAAAGAAGAAATCCCTATCTTCACTCATTCTACCATGCTGTGCTACAAGCAGGTGCCATCTTGAGAAAAACTGTATTGTTTGTTTGAGCTATTCTGAGAACCTAAGTAAACAAATAACAATTACAACTCAAGATGTCTGGGGACACCCTGCTATAGTGACTAAGTGGAAAACAGACTTAAGGGGCAGTTGTGGAGAACAGGGCCATTCACACAGTTACTGAGAAATCTAAGCAGCAGAGGCTTGGGCTGTAGAAGGCATGGTGATCAGTGACAGTACGTAGCAAGGAGTGAGCTACGTAACTTATGGATTAATATGGATACTGATCGCCCCAAGCCTATAACCAGCATATGGATGGGCATCTCTAGAGCTGTTCCTCACCACATGTGGTTTGCTGCCAGGTAAGCAGGAAATTTTGATTCCAGTTTGGCAGTTAACAATTTCTAAACCTCACACAGTGTGGTTTAATTCATGGTAAAGTTTTAAAACACTGAGACTAGAAAGTAAAGTACCAGCTTCCCACAGTTCTCCCCTTACTACATATTTCAGGGATCAGGGTTTTCTTCAGTTCTCAGAGACATCTGGGGAACATCTCTGTGCTTGGATATTTGCTAGTCTTAGATGCACAAACTGGGGGACTTCTGGAGTGAGTAGGAATCACCATGCTCACTAACAATAAAGGAGAATATGTCCAGCAGGAGCTACTTGGATCAAAAGGGAAGCTTCCAAAGTGAATGCAGATTAGAAGTTGACACATGACCACAGATGGCTAGACCCGTATATCCTCTGTAGAGAACTAACATGAAAAAGCTGGATACATTGGGTGTGGGACTACTATGGTGAGTTCTCTAAAATGGTACAAGGGATTGTGTCTTCAAGAGAAACTTATCACTAAAAGCACCATTGAATAAAATTGAAAGATATATCCATCCCAACAAATGTGAACTTGCAACTAGAAAACAGAGTTTATGAAAAAATAAAGCAATGTAGTCATCCAAAAGATCACAACTTCTCAATAACTGAATCCATAGACAATAAAATCATTTAAATGCAAAAAAAGAATACAAAATACTAGACAAAGAGGATTCAAGAAAGCACATGAATGAGCTAAAGAAATCAAAGCAGGACCTAGAAAGAATAATCAACAGCATAAATGAGAAATTTCAGCAGGAATTTGTACAATCCAGTAAACCAGCAAACTCTTAAGGGAGAAGCAGCCAAACTGTGGTTGGGAAAAAAGAACAATCAAAAAACTCTCCAACGAAGGCACAGGCTGGCTGGCTGTTTTAAAAAATGGGATCCAATTGATTACTCTCTGAAAGAAAACAGTTCACTTTAATAAACACAGTTTAAAAGGAGAAAAGACAATACACCAAATAAGTTGAAGTTATTCTCAGAGCCAACAGAGTTCACAAAATTCTTCACAAGAGATTTATTTAAAGTGAATATATGCTGTCAAAAGACATAAAGATTAAAAATACTGGGGCAGCGAAAGGGCTCAGAAAGTAAAGGCAATTGCTACCAAACCTGAGGACCTGAGTTTGGTACCTGGAACCCACATGATAGAAGGAGAAAATCATGTCATGGAAGTTATACTCTGACCTCCACATGTTCCATAGACATGTGCCATGGTGCAGACATACATGCATGCACACACACACATACATACATACATACAAGCACTAACAAGTAAAATAAAATAAAAACATTAAAATACATTTTGAATAAAGAAATCTGGAGGAAAAGTTTACATTTCTAGAACCATATGAAGACAAACGCACAGCTTCAAGAACATGTAAGATACAGAAACAGCAGATGTAAAAGTAAGGTTTTTAATCTATGAGTACTTACATTAAAAAACAAGAGCTTGCAATAACCCTAATAAACAGAGATGCAAAAATTCTCAATAAAACAACTGCAAACCACATATGAAAAAAAATCATCAACCATGATCAAGTTGGTTTCATTCCAGAAACACAGGGATGGATCAATATACCAGTTAATATACTCAGTTAATAAATGCCAAGAGAGAGATGTTTAGAACATGGAAGAGGAAGAAGGGGCAGGACTGGTTAGGACTGGTTAGGAAGAGAAAACGGAAGGGACAGATAGAACCTAAGTACATTATGTGCTGACATAGAACTGCCTTAATGAAACCAATTACGTATTATGATTTCTGTAGGCTAACAAAATAGTGAAAAAATAAAGCCTTCTCTGCTTAAGAAAAAAAACAAACAGAAAAATGACACTTGAAGTAAGTATAAGGTGATCTATGTGGGAAGAAGAAAGACAAAGAAGGCACTGGAGTGAATGCAATGAACGTATGCTCTGTGCATGCATGAAATGTCACCAGGAAACCCGTTTTTTAATTATTATTATTTTTACTATATACCTTTAAAAATAAATAAAATTGAAGAGATTTTTGTCTATAGAAAAAATACCTACAAAATATGAATAAGCTAGAAATAAAGCCAATTGATGCAATATTTTTTATCAAAATGGCACACATCCTTACAATGAAAGATTTTAATACCAAGACTCAGGATGTAGTTCAATGAGAAAACATTTGTCTTGCATGCACAAGACCTCGAATTTAATGCCAGCACAGAAAAAGACAGAGATGAGAGAGACACTTTTAAATGAACAACCGAGGCTGAATACAGTGGCACACACTTTTAATCCCAGCACTGGGGAGGTTGAGACAGGCGGATCTCTGTGAGATCAAGACCAACCTTGTTTACATAGTGAGTTCCAGGCCAACTGGAGCTACAGGAAGACCCTGTCTCAAAATACACACACACATACTGTGATGACTAATCCTGGGTGTCAACTTGACTGGATCGAGGATTAACTGAAATGAGAGAGATCTTTGGATCATTTGAACCTGGAAGACCCACCCTAAATGTGGGTGTTACCGTCTGATGACAGTACATATAAAAAGCCATGGCAGGAGGGAGCTCGACCCTTCTTGCCACTTGCCTTCTTTCTCACTGATGAGTTCCTCTTGCTCCTGTGACCCACTTTTTCGGATTCCTACATAGACTGAGGACTAGCAGATCTCCTGGAATCTATCAGGTCAGATTGAAACTGCAGAGACACCCAGCTTTGTGGACTGAGCATCTGTCATGTATATACATATGTGTATACATATATATATATATATATATATGCATATATATATATTCATTCTACAGATTTTGTTTCCTTAGAGAACCCTGACTACCACACACACACCACACACACACACACCACACACACACACACACACACACACACACACACCACACATCAGGGTTGATTTAACAGCTCTTTACATGACTTCAGCATTTATTTCAATGGGAGGAAAATGAGCATTTAAATTTAGTGCACAAAACTGACAGGGGTGAGATATTGAAATCTTAAATGTTCTACCATTATATGTTTCAAATTGTTAGTAGCTGTCTGTTTAGAAAACAGACACAAATCCAAAACCAATTGCAGAGAATTCTTACATTTAACGTTGGTATAGAATTGGAAAGCCCAGTCACAAGGGGGGAAAAGATGATGCATGTAATCTTTTCAAATGGAAAGAGCAGTCATTTTGCCAAGTGTTGATTAGAACAGGCTAAACTCAACCTCACTGTCAACAACACCTTCTTCTTGGCTTCCTCCTTCAAATTTAAGACTACAATAAATCTCTAAGACATTTCAAATGTACAAGACATAAATAGGTCTCAAGGACCACGTTGAGTGTGCAGAAAAAGAAAATTTTCCCAAATTTCAGACTTAGATGTAATTGAGAAAATATTAAATTAAATGAAAAATTATTATTACATATCAAGGCAAACTTCAGAGTGGTATAAATTATTTAAACACAAACAGTTGCTACTGGATATCTTTCAGAGTATCTCAGATCTAAGAAAGAATAATTTGGGCCAAGAAAAATGAAGAAAAAGATCAACAGATTTAATACACGGTCACTTAGAACTTGCAATTGATGGAAAAAGAGTAACTCAAATAAGCACATGTAGGAAACACATTAGATTGTAGCAGTTGAAGTTAGGAAAGATGTTTACTGGGACGGTTGCAGACAGTTTACAACTTACATTTTCTTACTACTGCCACTAATTGACCAGATCTTAAAGGTAGACGCAATCACTACCAGAAGGAGAAAATTCCATTCAATATAGTTGCAAAATTTGAAACCACCAACTAATGAATGTCTCTGCGGCAGTTCTCCCGCACTCAGAAGCCTACAGACAAGGAATACAACCGGGTCCTTTACTTCGACTCTGCCTTCTTCCAGTCACTTTCTAGCAGCTATTTCTGTCCCCTAGAGTTGGGTGTTGCTATAGGAGGGCATGAAAGAAGGACGGCTCCACAGCTGGCCTCCTTGGTTTCTCCTGAGGCACTTCAAGGACTTCTTGATTCGTTCAAAGCAGAGGATACTTCCTGTGAGCCTGTTCAAGACAGCATCCCTGTGCCCCACTTCTAGAGCTTTGCAGTACCTGCTAATTACCATTGGAAAGTAGCTCCTAACTTAGAACTAACTTAGAACCTGGCTTCTCCTAGAACTGAGTCTCCAAGAGCAGAATCTCTTTCAAGGTAACAGTGGACTTTCCTCCCTCCCGTTTACTTGGCCTGCTGGAAAAGAAAGCAGTGCAGTTCCTGCTGGGGGCAGCTCGTTCGCCTCCATTGACAGGATCTAGACAGCCAAACTGCCAGGCTTGGTCTTCGCTGTCCTGGGCTGCATGCCAGGCCATGTTCTGTACATCTGGGGGGACAAAGAGCACTCTGGAACTAGTTTGGTTCTCTTGAAACTCCCGCCCTTCCTTTGAGGGGGAGAATTATCTACTTTCTTCCTGCTTGGAGAGTGAGGAAGGAAACGCCACACGTGTGGATCCTCTCCACATAAATTCTTCCTCTCAATTCCACCCTCGAAAGAGCCATCCTGTGCTTTTTGTATTTTGCTGTTTTGAGCAGGAACCCAGGATTAATGTATTTTGTTGGGGTTGCGATGGATCTTATTTAGTGACTAGTGGTGCTATACATCAATATAAACTTTTATAAAATGTTATGACTTTTAACTTATTAATTCTACTGGAAATACAGCTTTAAAAACCCACGAAATGATTTAGGCATGTGGAAGTCCACTTCAAAATGCACTTTCTAGAATAGTCCCCAAATGAGAAATATCTGTTTGGGCTAAATCATGAATAAAATTTTTTCTCTTTGGAAACTAATATTAAGATTTTTTTTTTAATTCTCACTTTCAACGTTGTACATCAGAATCTTCGCTTTCCCCTGCTAGTCATAATGCCTTAATCTAATTTACATTCCTCTGGCCTGAATTTTGTAAGACAGGATAGGATTTTGTTAGAAAATCTCCAAAGTAACTTGTGGTTTAAGGCAGACAGAATGATGGCACGAATGACAAAATTCCTGAAAAGAGCGAAGGCTCAACTGTCCCAATAAGAACGTGGAACTGACTGGGGCACTCATGAACAGGCCTCCAGCCACACCCCGAAACAACTTAGAATCTTCAGGAGTGGGCAAGGCTGAAGACTCCTGTATACCTCCACAACCTGGTGGGAGAATCTAAGGTTAAGAACCACAGTATTCTCTCAAAAGATGTAACAGAGGAAAATAAAAATAATATGTGTGCTGTGCAACTACGTAAAATGATAAACCATGATGGGTTGGTAAACTAATGGCGTCTAATTCAGCAGCCAGCATCCTGTCTCTGCCACACCTTCTACCTTGCCCCTTCCTTCATGGGTTGCATCCTGTGTGCCAGAGTCACACCAATCCCTTGCAGGTTCTGTTAGGGTCTGCCTAATTTCCTCCTAGTTTACACTTGGGAAAATGGAACCACCTCTGCTAACGACCATACCTGTCTGGAACACAGCACTTCCTGCCTAAAGTAGAACATGCCTTACTGTAATCATCATTGTTTTGGTTATCCTTCAGTTTTATCACAGGATGACTGTATTAATTTAACCTATGAATCATAGTACATATTAAAGTGCTTGGCACTTTCGAACTGAACTTTTGGAGTGATAGAACAGACATAAGCAGAAGAGAACAGGGAGGAGCGGAAGGGGGGAGGAGGGGGGACGGAGGGAGAGAAAGTGGAGGAAGGAAAGGCAGCTCCCAGAATAACAAATGCTGCTGCCTTTGATTGCCACCCCGAATTTGAAGATAGGAGCTCGCTGCTGAAGACAGGACATACTGTGGACAGTATGGAGGCAGCACTGACCTGGAAGCCTCCTCCCCAAAGACGAGCTCTCATGATATCAGGATACTACACAAGCTACCAGTCAATGGAGAAAACCAATCAATCAATGGTCTTACCCAGGTGTGAAGACTAACGAACAATAATGACTGGCCCAGCAAACTATCACTATTGGTGCAGTTGTGCCACTTTTTTCTTATCAGGCTCACCCTCTGACAGAGTTCAGGTAAGCGTTCCACTCATGGCGCGCTCTCTCTCTCTCTCTCTTTCTCTCTCTCTCTCCATATCTTGCTGTCCCTTCTTCCTCTCCCTTCCTGCCTGGAGGTCCTCCCTTCTCTCTGGAGTTGTTTGACTCCGTTTTTAAGTCATAACACTATGCCAGGCATCTCCCCGCACCCTGCTGGGGAGCCCCTCCCTTGTCCTCAGGCCGCTGTGATGAGTGTTGGGCACTATTTCTTGGTGTGATAGGTTTGCTTTCACAGCTGCCGCTCCTCAGGGACAGATGCCTCTGGTTCCCTTCCTTGTCCTGAACTTGCAGGAAAATATCATGTTCAAGATGGCTGCTTCCCACTAGGCGCATGTCCTCTGCACACTCCTGCCTTGGTCTCAATATAAACTTGCTAAACTCTCAGATCCTGACAATATCAGCCACCACCCAGGCAAAATAGCTCCTCACACACGCACACCTTGCTCTGCTTATCAGATTCTTCAGTCTTCCTTCACCTGCTTTTGCTGAGTGCTTCTGGACCCAATGACATCCATGGAGGTCTCTGTAAGTCTGCCCACTTCTAACTTCTTCAGAAAAGCATGGTTTCCTTCTTTCTCTCCTCACATCCCTTTTTAACCGTGCTTTCTTTAAGGCTTTGGGCTGCTCTAGCGTCTTGTGCTTCTTTGCCTTTTCTCTAAAGCCTCCTTCTCCCTGCCACATGACTGCTACTTGGCCACATGTCTAAGCTCCATGAAGACTCTAAACTTGCATGGCCACATGGCATTTTCTCTTCTCCCCTACAATCTCCTCTAGGCAGCTGAGGGCGTCCCTAGTGGGTGTGACCCCAATAGGCTTAAGCAAAAAACAAAGATGGCGCATGAAGGAACTCAGAAAGGCGTGACTCAAGTATGACCTAAGCTGTTTTCAAAAAATTCTGATTGGCCCTCAGCACTTCCTCCCTCGTGGACAGCTCCTGATCAGTCCATGCTCCCTATGTATCTGTAAGGAGGTTCCTGCTGCCTGCAGCCTGCATGCTGAGTTGACCTTTAAGAAGACTGGCTGCCCATTTCCAGCTTTGGAAATCCCTTTGTGGTTTTTGCCTTTATAAGACATCCTGTAAGTTGCAATAAACGAGTTCCTGCTTGATTAGACTCCCTGTCACGTCTGATTGTCTCCGGGGCAGGAGGCGGGGGAGCAGTGGACAGCTCACTCACCTTTCCCTGACCTGGCGTGTGCAGGAGACCCTTAGAAGCTGATCTGCTGTACAGAACAGCCTCACCCAGGGATCCCCCTAAGCAGCTGCTGAAATTCCCCACTTGCCTACCCTGAGGATTTTTCTTTAAATTCTAATGAAATTGTCCTAAAGCTTCTGTTTGGATCCATTCATAAATTCTTTTTGGGGATGAGACTGTGAACCCTCTAGAGGACCACAAATAGACCCCAAATTCTAATAACTTACTTATTTTTTGGCCATACGGAAACTTTCTACAGACACGCTGATTTGGCTACTAACCAGGTGAACTCTTTATCTCTCTTGCTGTCTTACCTTTGGGCATTTGAGACTGCAAACTGCTTGCCTCTTGGACAAAAGAAAAAAATGTTTTAAAAGCTATTTCTTTCCTGGACTTTTTCTCGGGCTTTTGTTTTTTCTCCACTATGGTTCCAGACATAAGGCAGCTACTTTTCTGACTATATATAATCATTTTTAAATTTTGGTAAAGAAGGAGAATTCCACTCAAGCTCAGGTGAGACATGCTGTCAGAGCAATAGCCCAAGAATACGTGCACTGGATCTAGTTTACCTTTTTTTTTTTTCTGCTGTCTTCTCAAGTTTCTTTTCTAGCAACAGCTTATATCTAGGAATGAAGAGACACAGAGGACCTTGCTTCCCATCCACTTTAGCAGTAGCTGGTGAGATACATGACTCCCTTCCCTGGCCTGAGACCATGAAGTCCTTTCATCTGCTTTCTTATTTGTGGCCTAAGTATCTAAGGGTACTTTCCCTTGCTATATCTCTGTGATTTAGCTGGGTACTTTCTGAAAATTAAAAAGAGTACTGTCCACATTTCATTTGAAAATTGTGACTCCCACAGGACATGTATCCTGGTGAGACAGGGGCTCGTTTTATCATGGAGTTGAGCTCACTAAGAGAACCACGTGACTTGATTGCCATCATGGCTAGTGACCTCAACAAAAGGAAAGCAGCCATGTGATCTGGTCTCCATCTTGGTTGACAACATCATCAATATGTGAACAGTAACATGCCTTGATTTCCATCTTGGACAGTAAAGTTTTAAAAATGGCGATGATCCATGTGACTTTGCTACCATTGTAATCATGACACAATTCAAAATGATGACACCCAGAAATACCACTATTACTGAACGCTGAGAATCCCTGGACTACAGGTAGGTAATAATATGTCCTAATCCCCTTGGAATTTATTCTTTTTATGTTTGGGTTTTTATCTTGGATTCTTGATGGGGTTATAGAAAAGCAAGAGATTCCAACAGTCTCTGTTGCCTTATAAGAAAGGTCAGTGTAATTTTATGTCAGACTAAGGGGTAATGTTAGACCTCACAATGGGAACTTGAATTTTAACATTCTTTTTACCTGTTTCTAAGTGAGCTTATTTTGAGTTCTAACTTCTTGGATGACATTTACTGATTATTTTAAATAACTATTTAAATTTTTACATTGTTTTACATATTTATTCTATTTTAAAGGGAACTATTTTGGTTCTGACATTGTTTGCATGATATTTACCTGTTTTTTTAAGGAATTATTTTGGATTTTGGCATCTTTTATATGGTGTATTTGCTGATTTTGAAAAGTGACTATTTCTAATTCCTACATTGTTTTGCATGAAATATTTGTCAGTTAGAAAGTAATGGCATTCTTGGGTAGGAAGCTTAAGATGAGGCCTCCACTGTTCTTGATTCCTGCCCCTTCTGCAAGCCTGTGTTTCTCTGAAAGAGAGTATTATGCTTGCTTTGGTTCCAGCTCCATCATGCCCTGGGCACCCCTATTTTTCACTTTCTGATTGAAATGTCATGGACAGGCTAAAGGGAAAGAATATTCTGACATTATCTCTTTACAGGTTTTCCTAGGTACCATTGTTTTCCGTGTTCCATTGTGAAAGCACTGACATGTCACTATTTTGACTGTTCTAAATTTGGATTCATATTTTATCCTGATAAGAATTTTCATCAAAGTGTTGTTGAAGTTTTGGTTTTTTGAAAAACTAGTTTGTCATAACATTGTGTCTGACAACAGTATCTATTGTACAGGGCTGTTCTGAATGTGTAGACCTATGTTTAATACCAAGGGAACAATTATTAAAAAATAATAATTTACTTGATATCAAACTGACATAAGTAAGTTTTCATGTAAGCTAAAATTGTTAAATTACAAGATGGTTCCTATTGCTTAAGGCTATAAATAAATTTTAAGAGATGATTATTTTTGCTCTAGGGTGCAGTTTATCTCTGCTTTTAAATATGTTTTATATAAAATAAATATTTTAACACTATGGCCTCTTTGGAGCCAACAAACAGGTTTGTTGATGTCCATATCTTTGCCAAGTCTATGTAAAAACATCTCTAAACATTCAAAAGAAATTGGTCATTCAAAACCTGCTTCAAGGCTTGCAAGGATGTCTCAAAGTTTATTATAGTATATTATATATATATATATATATATATATATTGCTTAGTAAATTCTCACAATAAATGGTAAATTTGTTTTGTAAATTATGTCTCGGGTACCAACAAATAAAATAAAAAGTTGCTGAAAGGATTTTAAATTTATTGTAATAAAGAAATAAACTTATGTGTAAAGATGGCTATTTCCAGAACAAAGAGGATAATAAAAACATCAAGCAAGTCTACTGAAGGTCGAAATAGGTATATAGTCATACAGTGCTGTTGTTATAATAATTACTGTTGTAGCAAAAATTTTAACTTGTGAAGTTAAATCTCTTCCAATCAGGGTTTGTTTAAGAATGTTGGGTTTTTATTCAAGCTTGATCAACATACTGTACAGTAATTAAAGGTACCAGACTGGTGCAACTGACCTTCTTGGGTGTTTAATATCCAGACTTTAAGACAATACTAATCTGGTCAGAGGGACTTAAGGAGATAATTTTTTGTCACTTGTCCTCCAAGGTCAACTAAGTTCCAGAGGACTACTGGGGCATCTTTCAAAATGTCCTGTAACTGTGATGAGTCACCTGTCTGTACAGGTAGTTCTTGGAGACCCCAGGAGAAGGACTCAAACCTGTGTTCAGTCTGCAAAGAGGAGGGTCAGCACAGGAAAACGTTTCCTCAATGCTTCCAAGTGAAGCCACAGTTTAGCAGGACCTTCTGACTTCTTCACATAGATGGAACTAGTAAAAGAAAGGCCTAAGGAGCCAGGCATTCCTCCTAAGCTCATGTGACCCCTGAGGAACAGATCCTTAGTGAACTCTAAGAGTAAAAATAAATTGGTTTATTTGAGTCAACTACATGATCTTAAACACCCAATAGGAAAGCATAACCAAAGATTAAAATGATTGGTATATTTCTTTAAAAGTCCAAAGGATTGCACTTCCCAGACATTAGGCTTAAGTTCATATAAGACATTATTTAAACAATTTCTCACTAATGATTTTGTTCTTAATAAGAAAATTCTGCTCAGATGTGACTACCCACAGCCAAAAGGAAAAATTCACTATTGTTCTTATCTAAAAATTAAATGATGGCTAAATTTCTTCTCTCTCCCTGTGTGGAGGCCTGTTGGAAGGGAACTCACACTGTGACTCTAGACAAACAGTCCAGCCATGGCAGCCTAAAAATAAATGAGGAGAAACCCAATAGATGGATGCTTTTAGAAGCTCTCATCAAGAAACTGTGAATTGAACATTTAAAATTCACACTGTTTTGACATCTCCCAGTTCCCTGCCTAGAATTTGTGATAACTTCTCCTGCTTTTACTTCTCCTTCCCCTCCTCAGCCCACTGACATTAGTCTTCCTCATGATGATGATTATTCCATGCCTTTTAATTTTTTTCAGGACAAATTCAATGAGATGACCCAACAGTCAGTGAACAAGATACTCTTAACTGAATTCCCTCTGGTTTCCTATCACTGTATAACCACCTGACCCCACTTTTCAGAAGCATGTTCCAGTTTTTTCAGACACCCCTCTTTGCCAATGTTCCTTTGCCAGAAACGTTCTTTTGACTAACACAAATAGGCCATTTTTCTAGAACTGTCAAAATTCATCATACAACATTTTGTTTCAAAGTTGAAAATAAAATTGTAGTTGTAGTATTCTAACTTGAAAAACAGGTCACGAAATGATAGTTTGTAAGTATGTTAGAAAAATAACTACATAGATTCAATAATTATGATTTTAACAATTAGTAGTAAAATTAGTAAAGTGAAATGTTGTAGGAATGTAGGAGAACAATGTACCTAAAGTAGAAATACTGGCAACCAAATGTTTCCAGCAGCAGTTTTATCAATCATTCTTCAAACTGCTGGAATAAACACGTTTTCCAGATTGCAAGGCTACATAAAATATGATAGATGACATAAGCAAATATAAATTATAGGCCAAAATTGGGTAAATTTGAGTTGTTTGTGTTTGTATGAATTTAGAATCCATCTTGTATCTGCTAAAACCAAGGACTTGAAATAATACGACTTACAAAAATATGTGAATATCTATGGAGAAACAGAAATGTTATGGCAATAGGTTCAAGTGGAGTAAATAACATAATCAATGATATTTTCTTTCCAATATATTTTAAAGTTTCACAAGTATAGAAATGCCATAGACAAACCATGGGTCTGTGATTAATTAGCCAAAGAACCATTTCCCCAGGGAAACACTGGCTTATATAACTCATCTGGAAGGTAAGTGAGACAACTGAAAACAAAACCAAAATGAATGAAGAACAGTTGAAAGCAGTGAAGATAATGAGCCTTCAGAGATGCTAATAAGAGTCATCTACTACTGGAATAAAAGGAAGGTCTGTTCAGTTCTAACACAGGTGACAGAACTTGGAACATGGTAAAAAGTCATGGAAATAAAGCTCAGAGGAAGGAGGGTTTTTACACAGACCAACAAAGACAAAATGAACTGCCCTCAGATGCAGGGACTCCACACCCTTAGAGACTTGAGATGCTTTCGTGTTCAGAGAATAACTGCTTGGTACAATTGTAACAAGTGTTTCAAACACTGAATGGTCCATCAAATATGGTCAGCCATTTAAGAATCTTTTCTAGGAATTTAGTGGTTTAGTTAGGAATTCATATGCATATGATTCAGATTTAATGTTGAAACTTCTTGTTCAGCTGTTTGCACAACTTTGACTTTGAAAACCTTCTTAGATGTATGAAGCAGCAATAGAATATACCACATTATCCCTGGCCCATACATATCACTCTGTGTGTTTTTCTGTGTCATATAGTGGCAGGGCTTTTCCCAAGTACATGGGTGGTACCTCACACTCAGCTAATTGTGAGATGCTGTCAGGGTAGTCGGCCAGCACAAGATCTCTGAAAGCCCAAAGCACACAATTCTTGCTGTTCTTACTAGGTGCATATAATGTAATCTGTTTTAGTTGAAATTACTAACTCAATCTTAAAACCAAAATACCTTCCCTCTACTCTCCAAAGCTTGTATATCTGCTCATTAAAGAGAATAAAGGCATTCTGAGGCATTCTTGTAAAAGTTGGATCAGAATATTCTTGATCCTGTAGAATAACAATGCAGTCATAATGCAGATTTGAATTACACTAAAGCAGACAAAGGAAGTAACTAGCAAGCATACACTCCAGTTCTGAATTTCATTCATTAGAGTGGAGCCTATGACCAATTAAAAACATATATATAAACATTATCATCTATGATATTTTAGACTAGTGAAATGGTATTTGTTTAAATGCTGGGGATTCCAAATAAAACCTCATTTCTAAAATGTTCGCTCTAATATTTAAACATGTAGGAAAGGCAGCTGCATAATCATTGAGATGCTTTAAAACGTGATTTTGTGATTTTACCTAACATATTGATTTCAAGAGAACTCATGTGTTTAATAAGTACTAGAAATGATTTTCTAAAATTGAATAGCCTTAATTTATTTAATTACATCGAGTTTTAGCACTATAAGACAAGAGATGTATTTTTAGAAATGCCCATTTCCCTCAGTATATACTTCACATCTACCATATGCAACTTACCAGAACTTCTATAGACAGTATTACATAGTGCTTGGGGAAAAGCAAAAATGTACAGATTTGAGAATTAATAAAAAAATGACTTAAGAATAAGTCAGATTGTTTGACCAAACTCACTTTGTCAAGCAATTTCCTGTCCTAAACTGCCATCTAAACCAGGTGACAGAGACATCAGAAGAAAATGTGAGAGCCATTTTACAGGAGAATCAAATAAGATTTGGAATAAAAATTTCTTTACAGAGAAAGAAAAATTTGTGCCAATTTTCTATAAGAAGACTTGTTTAGCACTTTTATTGCTGCAGCAATTCTAAATAACAGCTTTCCTTATAATAGCACTTTTATAATAATGATGTTTTGTAACAGAAGGTCTATTATTACCAAAATGGCCTTATAATCAGGGTGTGATTATTGTTGAATCTTTCCCTAAAAAGTGTCCTAAACAAACCTATCTATATTTAAATTTTTTAACTTCTTTCTTAGAACTGAAAGTGTCTTGACCAGTCATTTCCACATGATCAACTTGAAAAGTCATGCCCTAACCCCGGTAATGCTTCTGAAACTCTGACACTAAATAAGAAACCCACTATTAACTGGTATGACTGTGAGAATGTCAGCTCTCCTATAAGATGCTTTTCTTTCTATCTGAAAGAGAGAGAGGAGAGAGAGACAGAGAGATAAAGACACGCAGATAGAGCGAGAGAGAGACAGACAGACAGAGACAGATAGGAAGGATGGATCATTGTTGCTTAAGAACATTTACTCCTCTTTCAGAGCTCGGGTCCCAGCATCCAAACCCAGTGACTCACCACCATGTGTAACTGCAGCTCCAGGGGCTCCATTTTTCTCTTCTGGCCACCAAAGACATCTGCACACACACACACACACACACACACACACACGCACAAACTCACTCATAAAAATAAATCAAAGATATTTCTCATTCTCAAGGAAAATCATTTTTTAAACATTCTCAATTGATTCCAAAGCCTAATCAAACAAGTTAAATTTATTTTTTTGTGTTTTACTTTTTGTTTTAAACTCATTTACACTCTGCTTCATAAATGTTGCATTTATTTGACTGAATGAATGTGCTCAGAAGCTGAATAAAGGAAAGAACTCCTGGAAAGACATTTTCTTTAAATGGTCATGACAGAGCCCGGGATTTAACAGGAACTTGATAAACTTCAGATAAAATGGATCTGATAGCGAAGTTCTAAAATTAAAGCTAAACCCAAAACTCAGTGTTTCATCGGAAACTAGAAGAGCACTGCTGAGGAAAGTGAAGCTCGCTGAGGCTGAAGTACAGCAATAAAACACTGGAGTAAGATTGGAACTCATAAACAGATATGATGGTCAGTAATAAGGGTTAGAAATGACCTCGGAAGAACTCTGCGCCAACATCAAGCGGTTCACTGTGAATTTCACTTCCACTTCAGTCCGGATGGCCTGCCATGTACTCAGCTGTGCTCATCACGAGAACTCAGTGTAGAAGACGGATAAATAAAGCAAGGGTTATAAAAGGTATTGGACCCCTTGGCGGGGAGCATCAGCAGAGGAGAGAAGAAAGAGATGAAGTAACTGATCTACTGACATTTTTAACATTAAAATCTTACGTATTTCCAGGCTACTACAGTTAGAATACACATGCTGGCTAAGATAGAGTTCGAGAAACAGTAAGTTTAATAAATTTAATGTACTTATATCTCTGTGGCATATCAGAAAGGATGGCGTTGACACTGCTAAGGACTGGGGTCGTCTTCGGTGACACATTTACTTGGGATTTGGAGCAAACTTTTTGTAGTATTTTATTAAATCTCTACCATTTTTAGACCATCAGAAATGTTTTTAATGTATATTTCTACAAAATGAAAATTGTTATTTACTGCAAGTAAAAGAAAGTTTGTGAGAATATACACACACATATACATAAATGTGGGTAACTGCTTATTTATGTATGTATATGTGGGTATATATATATATATATGCATATGGATATATACTTACATGCATATGTATATGTGTAAATATCACACAGATGCACATATATGTGGATGTATGCTTACATATGTATGTATATGTATAAATATCACATAGACAGGCACACACACACAGAGTCATACACACTTGTTCATACACATACTGCCTTGCCTAACACCAAGAAAGTTTTCTTTGTGGCAAAACCATACCATGGTTATTCTTCATAAGAGATAAATTGCAAGGAATATTTTTAAATCATAATATATGCAATAAAAATAACAATAGCATTTTAACCTAAGAAGAAGAGCAAGAAAAAGAAAAAACACAACAGAAAGAAGTGAAGAGGAAATGATGGATTTTATATATTAATTCATTTACTTATATTTTAGTGGCAGAGATTGAACCTAGGGTCTCACACATGCTAAGCACACACATTAGCACTGAACTCCACACCAGCCTTTGATTACTTTAAACAAATTATTGAGATCGATGTGCACAGGGACTCACTGAGTATCATTCTTGCTATGCTAATCTATCCACGGGTACCCATCTATTTCTAGAGCTTTTTAGTGCTATATCAGACAGGATGGCGTTAACACTGCTAAGGACTGGGGTCGTCTTCGGTGACACATTCACTTTGGTGATGGGATCGAGATCTAGGATTAATTAAGCATCTCTGAGGATGTTATGCCCCATTGCAGAAGCTTTCTATAGTATTTTATGAAATCTCTACTCTTTGAGTTATCATTGCCATCATGATCATCATTCACATAAGGAAAGTGCTGTTCAGAGAATAAAAGACAACTGGGTGTCAGAGGACACCCGAAGACTAAGCTCTACATGGGTGTGTTGGTTATGGGGCAGGAGGAAGAAGAAAGGGAAGAATTTAGGTGGAATGCATGGCTCTGAAGCTCCTCTAAATGTTCTGTGCAACTAACAGCAGAGACACTCATAGGACTATCCGAAAGGAAAGGCATCTGAAAGATCGCCAAGGATGAGTTTTATTTTACTGATGACAGCATTAAGTACAAAGGAGTTACCTATGCAAAGTCAGCTCAGACTTGAATTTGGGGCTCCTGACACCAAATTTGTATCTCTTTTCCTGTCTAGCACAGTATTTCTCCATGGACCTTGCCTGCCATTATTTGAATTAGTTGCCAGTGTTAACTGAATCACCACAGAAAGACTGCTGCTCCTGCAGTTTTCTAACAATACATGATAATATTAAATTGAGTAAATATTCACAGGAGGCACTCAATGGAATGTTCTTAGAGCAGTATAAAACAATTGTCTTGTATAGACACAGGCACCTGTGCCTCAGTTATACTAAAATGGGCCCTCCTTCAAAATCACATTGCGCTGTAGTTTAGTACCTATCTTGTGTCATGATCCCCACCTCATAAGCACTTTAAATACATGAAATACACTATATACAAATATATTTATTTATGACTATACGGAGAATCAAATATGTTGAAATTTAAATACTAAATGCTTTAAAAATATGTTTTTGATTCTTTGTTGCTTGACATTTCTAACAGCTATTCTAACAGTATTAACTCTGACATAGAGATTAGGGCAAACACTTTCTGTAATAATTATGGTACTATATAGAATACTGAAGACTTACGTGAATATCACGTGAAAACAACTAACAGCGCTGACTTTATTGCATACTTCCATCTTTGGAGGAAAGGCATTAAACTCATTACAGTTTAGCAGGAAATGAAGGTGTGGCTCTTATTACCCCAAATTAAAAGATCCTGATCCTGGGAATGCTGATACAATAAGATTCTCAGAAAAAAATAAGACATTTGAAAGTTTTATTATGTTTTCTAGAGGACTGACTTATAAAAACATAAATTCATGCACAGTACCACTGCCCAAAGTCACCTTTTTTATTCAATATTTAATAAGCTATCTCATGAGGCCAATTCTTGAAGCAAATGAAATTTCTCTTAGAATTGGATCTTTGTGTACCACAGCTCTAAGTATCCAAAGAAAAGAAGGAAAATGCTGATGGAGGGGTGGGAAACAGTGGAATACAGTGATTTTTTTTTAAAACAGATTTTTATTATTTATTTATTTGTGTGTGTGTGTGTGTGTGTGTGTGTGTGTGTGTGTGTGTGTACTTGTGCATGCCGTGATATCTGTGTGGAGAATTGGTTCTCTCCTTCCACCACAGGGGTCCTGGGAATGGAACGCAGATCACCGGACTTGGTGAAAAGTATCTTTACGCTCAGCCATTTGCCAGCCCAAGTGATATTTCAAAATCACTTTTAATCATTAGATGACACACAGAAAGCAAGGAAGGTTCCAGAGTAATGAAAACCAATTGGTGGATCAAAGAGTATGAACCATATTTGGAATAAAAGCAATCATTTTAAGCAGTGAGAGGGATCAGATAAATGTGATAATGCTATTCACTTTAGATAGGAGATGTTGGAAAGCTGAATAACAATAAAAACACCTTCTCTATGAAAACAGCTGCCTAAATTAGTCATCCTTAATTTTTATTGTCTGTAGAGTTTGATTCATCAGTTTATCTTTGTACCTTTTTAAACTTTGGTTGTTTTTAGTCTTTTAAAATATTTTATTATTTTTATTTTATGTGTGTGAGGGTATCTCCTGCATGTATGTGAGTGCACCCGTGTTGTGCTATGCCCGCGGAGGTCAGAGGAGACATCGGATCCCCTGGAACTGGAATTACGGACAGCTGCTAGCTGCCGAGAAGGTGCTGGGAATCAACCTGGGTCGTCTGCGAGAGCGGCCAGTGCTCTTGGCTGCTGGGCCGTCTCTCCAGTCACTATAATTTCCAGCCTTTTTCATTACCCGATCCCCTCCTATTTCTCTTCCATTGTTTTTTTTTTCTTTTCTTTCTTCATAAACAACCATCCCAGTTTTTATTATCAGCCACTTATTTTTATTCTGTTTCCTACAGGGTAACAGAATAATCTGAGGTCAAATATTATATGCAAATAATTTTCTCCATCTCCAACTAGTTGTCCTGGTTGTTTGCTGACACCCAGTGTGTTAATGCACAGTATGAGTTCACTGTGCAAGAGGCCATGATGCCAATGCAATTCATTTATGCTGTGTAGAATTACATATTCTTAAACCCTGGCTCAAATGCACCATACTGAAAGGCAGCTGTGGCTGAAGAAACAGCTCCCCACAGCCACACATAGCTGAGGCCAGTAATTAAACAGAAGCCATTTAATGCCAGGACATGACAAACTGAGGTGCAACCATGGGCTAACCAATAGCCTGGAGTTTGTGAGCCTTGCCTGCATACTTTTTTTCAAAATAAAGAAATTAACAGTTATTACTATAACTGCTTATGTTTTAGATGTTTCTTTTGTTTGGACTTTATTGAGCTTCTTGGACCCATACACGTAACACTTATATATAATAAAATGTGGATATGTATGTTTTTACTGTTGTTCTTAAAATATGTTGAGACCCCTCATTCTGTTTCTTTTGGGACTCCAGGTCATTATACATTAGACTATATGACGCTGCCAGATAGTCATTCACACTGCCCTCTCTTCCTCCTGCTCTTCCTCTCTCCCCTCCACATTTCCCTCTGGATACAGTGCTCCTAGTCTCAGTTCAGATTCGGTGGCATCTGGAATATTTAATCTGTTCATTTCAGCCAGGCTGAAGCCGGTCTTTTGTATCTCTATTCTTCTCATCACGCTTCTGCGTTCCTCTCCTTTTTTGTACATACTTATTTATCATAAATGTTTTACCAGCTCTGATTGATAATTGTATAATCTCTGGGTCAGTTTCTGTTGATTAACTGTAGTTATGAGCCCTATAGTTTCCTGATTCTTTGTGTGCCTGATAATTTTTAATTGGCGATGAGGTATTTCGAACATTAGATTTCTGATAGGAGATTCTTTTGCATTCCTTTAAATATGGCTAGGCATTGTTCTAGGACACAGATATACTTTTTTTAGAAGTCATCTGACCCTTTAAGATTTTCTTTCCAATTTTTTGGACAGGATCCATAGCCAAATTCCAGACGATATCATTCAAAAGACTCACTTGCTGCCCCACCGTGGGAAGGCTCTGACTTTATCAGTGGGTTGTCATGATGGAGCCATAATTCGACAGTGTGACGGAGGCCTGGCTGGAGAAAGCTAAGCATGTGAGTATGCCGCTGAAGAGCATCTGGTCCCTCCCTGCTCCTTTCTGTTTCACTTTTTTTACTTGCCAACCTAAAAATGAGTAGCCTCCTCTACCAGTGTTCTCACCATTAAGGCATTCTTAGCCACATCTCAGACCAAAAATCATAAATGCAGCAGAAACCTCTGGTAGCATGAGCCAAAGCCACATTTGTCCCTTAAATTTTCTGTCGCATATCTTCTCACAATGACAAAGTTGCCATACCCACTCACCAAATATTTCACATCTTCTTTTCTCCTCTATTTATCGGAATTTATTTTATCAGGTCAGAAATTCAACTTACAATGAAAAAGGCAAACATAAATTTTTTTTAAAAAAATAAATGATATTATTATTTCTAAAGAGTGCTGTTACCGAGTAGAAAACAAATAGCCCAGTATAAATGACCTTCTTTAAAGCTCAAATTAAACTTGGATTTTTGGCAGCACTGGGGATTGAACACAGGACCTCAGGCATACAAGACAAGCAATCTACGGCTGAGCTCCCCACCTTATGTACTCACATTTAAACAAAATGTACATAGTTACAACAAAATAGATTCTCAGTTTCAAGGATTTTAAATTAATACTTAATGTGTATTTAATAGATACTTTTACCAATAAGTAATATTTAAAAGAAGGTTTGTTTTCACTTTACCCTTCTGTGCTTATGGCATCTTCTGTCATGATTCTGAGTCTACAAAATTATTTTATCACTATTTTACCTTAAAACAATATGACTATAATCTTTGGCCTGTTTTACTTGTCTCCATCACACATAGATTCAAAAACAGAAACTTTCTTTCTTATCTCCTGTTTTCATTATTTTTAATTTTTAAGTTACATTTATTCATTTGTGAGGGGTCATAGGTATGTTCATGCCACAGTGTTCTGTGGAGGTCAGAAGACAACATACAATGTCCTTTCTTTCCACTACGTGGGTCCCAGGCTTTTACAGGGCTTGCTGGAACACCAATTTTCTTACATGAAAAAAAGACAGGTCAGAATGTGGTCTAGAAACACTAAAGGGCATGAATTTTACAATTTGAGGAAATGGGGCTGGAGAGATGATTCAGTAGTTAAGAGCACTGGCTGGTCTTGCAGAGGACCTGGGGTCAGTTGCCAGCACCCACATGGGTACTAACAACTGTCTGTAACCAGTACCAGGAGATACAACTCCTTTTTCTGCCTCCATGGACATTGCACAACATGGATGCACTTACATACATGTACACATAACACTCATACATGTAAATTTTTTTAATTGTGGAAATACTGAGCATGGTGGTGCATGCCTTTAATCCCACGCAGGAGGCAGAGGCAGTCAGGCTCTATGAATTCAAGGTCAGCTGGTCTACATAGTCAGTTCTAGCCCAGCCTGGACCACACGGTGAGACTTTATCTCAAAAAATGGTAAAAAAGACATTTGGGAGAATGAGATACCACTCAAGCTCTTAGAAGTTGATCCATGTGTGTCATTTAATTTTAAATAATAATTATTATTTCAAGACTTTAAATAATTTTACTCCTCCCATATAATACTATTTGTCTCTGAGTTTTAATACTTAATTCAGAATCAGCTCACTGGGCTACTAGGTAGCATACGCACATGGTGTGTATATTTACAGCTATAACTTGCAATACAAGAGAACTGAAAAGAAATGAGGCTGTAAATGAAAGGCTTTTATGGATGAATCTCTTCTAAGTGATATATGCGATACAAATGATTAGCATTAACTGATCTTCTTGAAGAATGGACTGGTATAATTCATTATAATAGCTTCGAAGTGCAATTAGTGAACGTTAGTGTAAATGACACTGCTGTTCATAGACCTACCCATAAGAGTAATTATATTTTGAAAACTACTTAGTGAAAAATTGATTGAATGAGCCCTATGGGCATAGATAATTGAGATAAAAATATGTAAACAAAGTGTCTATTAATAGACTTTATGGCACATTTATGTATTTATAAGGTTTGCTGATGCATGGTTTTATAAGA
Organism: Eospalax fontanierii; assembly: GCA_035773235.1. Classification (NCBI taxonomy): domain Eukaryota; kingdom Metazoa; phylum Chordata; class Mammalia; order Rodentia; family Spalacidae; genus Eospalax; species Eospalax fontanierii. The sequence goes on along the minus strand of CM069530.1, from coordinate 99,642,875 downwards.
GGAATATTTTTAAATGTTCTTCTCTTGAAGTGCTCCTAACTTAAGAAAAAAAATAGGTGTATATAAATATATACTTCCTTTATTAAAGCTAAGTTATTTTCTGTATTACATTTGTAATTTGATAAAAATAGAGAAATATCTAATTTTAATGGCAGGTAAAGAAATTGAAATCCAAATTTCAAGTCATCTTAGGAAAAATGATGATCCAATGCAAGTTTTACATTTGAGAAAAAAGAGCAATGCATACAATGAATAATCAAAAGTCCAAAGCATATTACCCAAAATGACTAACTATAACAGACCAAATCATGAATGAAAATACTTTCATTCCTCATCTTAGGTACTGGGCTGTCGTATCAGTAAAAGGACATATTACAATTAGTTCATACTTTAAAATTTGATGTTCCAATCTCAAAAATGTAGATGTGATATACCTATAAATATATGATTTATCTACATGTTCTGTAGTTACAAAGATATAATTTTATATGGGTACATATAGTTACAACTACACACATAAGTATTAGAAGAAGAGTGCAAATTTTCACTTTCAAGCAAGGGCATCAATGGTTTCTGATCCAGCTTTGATTAAGGAGTACAACCACATACATCAGGCACTTGAAAACCTGAGTTTATTCTCCTGGACAAAGAACATATTGTACTGCATGACATCTAATTCTAAAGCCCCATGTGGCAAGACCCTGTGGGTGAGACTTGGAAATTAGCTTGACTTATGTTCCCAGCCATATTTCATATATCTTGTTAACTGGATAAAGCTAAAAAACTGCAATGAGTTGCATTTTCCTCAGTTGTGAAACAGAGATGTGAGCCTAACACATAAAGTGATTGTGACAATCATGTGAGTCAAGACTAAAATTAAGAAATTTCATTTTTTGCCTATAAAAACTATTCAAAATTAGTTACTGTATTTGTCTGCTTCTTCCAACTTGTGCTAAATTATGCTGCAGCAACAACAACAACAACAAATCCCAAAGATGATGCAACACATGTTCTTTCTTGCTCACGTTGCTTGTTATTCATGAGTTAACTGCAGCCGTGACAATATCCCCCTCGTTGCTTTAGGAGCAACTGTGAACAGAAATGTGGGTTCAAGGAACGGGCCAAGAGAAGCTCAAAACTACACGAACACTCCTAATGCTTCAGAGAGGAAGTGGCACACACTGTTTTCACCACGTTACATTGACCACAACCAGCCTCAAGACAGGTCTGATGCCCATGGGGTGGGGATGTGCGTCTCTGACAAGGAGCATACGACAGCAACAAGTCATTCTCAGAAGAGTTAGTCCTGCCATTAAAATAGCCATACTTCTTGCTGTGATGGATACCTGAGATAAATAACTTAAGGAAGGAATATTAGGTAGAGGCTAATCACCTAGGGGAGACGAGACAAAAAAGTTCAGGAAGGGGCCAAAGACAAGTTACCCTCAAGAACCTACCACTAACGACCCTTGCCACTTAGGCCTTACCTCCTAAACATTCTATTATCTCATAAAATAGAATTATCACCTGAGGACCTAAGCTTTGACACATGGTCCTGTGTCATTTTATATTCAAAACATAACCACCAATGCAACTTACATTCTTTTTTTAATCCCATCACTCTTGGGTCTCATCTCTGCAAACACATTTGTGATGTATCAGTCTTTCTACTGAAAATGCATTTATATATGCCAATATGAAGTGTATGATTACACATTTATGGGACCTCAATTATAAATTTCCTGTAGCCTTAACTCTGAAAATTAAATAAGTTCATATGTCAAAGGACCCAAAATAAGCAGGAACATTAAGTCTGATTATTGTACATCCATCTCGGTGTGGATGTATTTGTTTTGAAAATATTTGTGTTTCAGGAAAACACAAGATTGATTATGTGTAGGAAAGCCATGAAAAATAAAATCCACTCTTTAGCTTCAATTAAATATTTCACTACTATTAGTTTGGGCTTCATTCTAGCATCTCACACAGCTTTTGACTTTCAGAAAAAGACATTAAGTGAAAGCAATATACAGAAGCCTTTCTACATAGTACTACTACAAGCCCTTTGTTCTGTATGAACTACTGTTGAAAAGAGGCACTTAAATTCCAGAAAAGTGGGACGACTTTGTGTATAGTGCATTTTTATTACTTATTACCATATCACTAAAGCCTGAGACAGTGTGTGACATGGGATACTAAAGAGTCATTAAGAGTAAATGAAAAGTAAAGAGATATAAAGAAAGAGTCTAGTGGTGGCTATATGTTATATGTTGTATCACTTTATTTCCTAAAAGAAGGGATCTTTGGTTGTATTACAATGTAATACAATTGCTTAAATGTTCCAAACTTCTATTTCCCAAATCGAGTGTGCTACAGATTCTATCTTAATATCCTCAAAAATCTCTTGTTTTAAAAAAAAGTGTTGATTGCTAGCTGGTGGTGCTACTAGAAGGCAGTGAATCCTTTCCGGGGTGGGAAATAGTGGGAAGGAGTCAGAGCAATGTGGAATGACCTTGAAAGAGATATTGGGACCCTGGCCTGTTCCTGTCTTTCTCTTGGTTTCCTGGCTACGATGAAGGAAATATGCCTTCTCTGCCATGGTTGCTGTGGTGATGTGCTGTGCTTCCACAGGGCCAATGCAACAAAAACCTCTGGATGCATGAGCAAGCTTTCCAACTTAGTAGTTGGCTAGTTCAGGTATTTTTCCAGTGGTGTAACTATAGAGTGAAAATCCATCTCTTGGCATCTCACAAGGTTCAATGCGTGACGTTTAAGCTACATGCACTGGTAAAGAAAAGGTATTTCTTACAGTGGTTCCTCAGGTCTGAGGCAACGTCTACTACTAGAAAGGAAAGAAAGGAGCTCTTTTAATAAACTTTTAAATAGACATTGTATACAGTTTCAACAAGAACTGGATTTTTTTCCTCTCTAATTTATGGTTTGATTTTCACATGGTAAATTTACCTTAACAAATCTTACACTCTTTAGTTTTTTTTCTTTTCCTTTAAAACCCAGTCTTGAGAACAATATTGTATCTTATATTAAACATCAACAGGTCAAATCTCTTTACCAAAGCTTATTATTTTGCACAAAGAATTTTAAATTTCAATAGTTACTTCTTGATATATAGCTGTATGAGAATTCAACAAATCCTTAAAATATAGAAGAATCATTACTAAAAGTGGTTATATATTTAGTATCTGTGATTCAGTTGGCAATCTTTAGACCAATACTAAAAACTATGTTATCACACCAAATTTATATTCAAAGAAACTAAAACTCAGAAATAATACACTTACCAAATAAGCAGTGGATTTGAACTCATTCTTTTAGGCAATGGCATTAAATCAGTCATATGTTCCTGGTATGCTTAGTTAAATTCTAATCCAGGAAGTTATTAATGCTTAAATTAACATCTACTTTCTTAGAAGCAATTATTCCGTCTTAGTAATGAATTAGGGAGAAAATCCATTTAATTGTATAACAAATGACCACAAAGAGATCAGCTTAAAAACCAGAGACACTTGGCACATAACGATATTTGGTAGATTTGAGGTCAGAATACTGCGTAGCCCGCCCCTTTGCTTACTCTGAGGAGATGCTGGACAAGCCTGGGCCTCACTGGAATCTAGGCTGTGGAAATTCTATCTCCCTGCTCATGGACTTTGGTAGCACTGTTTCCTGGAGTGGCAGGAATGAGGGCTTCTGTTTCATACTAGCTCTCAAATGAAAACTAACTTCACAAGAGGCCACACAGAGTGACTTGGCAAGTGAGTGTTCTCACCATGGACACTTATGCTCCCATGGCCAGTCAATAATAGCAAAATTTCTTATACACTTAATGCTCTTTCTCTCCAAAGCTATCCAGGCTCCACCCCTCTTTGCACTGTGCAGATGCCATCACTGACACACAGTGGCTGCTCCAGCACACTAGGAAACTTGTCATGGGGAGAAAGAAAAGTGAATAAAAAAGAACTGTTTTGTTGACAGCATTAAACATTACAGTGTTCCCTTTCCCATACCCAAAGCTAGGACGTAAAAGGTTAAAATTTATTTAGAACCTACAGTGAACTCTGCTGAGCCTTTCACAGTGCCATATTTATTAATTATTTACTTTTATATTCCCCAAGCAATGTAAAATAAAAAATTATATCTGGTGTGTGTGTGAGAGAGAGAAAGAGAGAGAGAGAGAGAGAGTTATTGGGGAACTGATCTCCCAATGCAAGCAGGTGGTGGTTATGGGGAAGAATTTGTATTTCATATCTATAGACATATCTGAATGTCTATAGGGAATTCCTATCTAAGAAGTCACTGGTGCTTTCAACTAAAAATAAATACATCTAAAATACTAATGAGAATTAATATGTATTTAACAGTTACTAAGCAAAGCACTGTTAGAAATGAATTCTTCCTATGCAGCTACTAAGGTGTGAACTGTTAAGCTTATTTCATTTATCTGCTTCTTTAATTAACTTATGTATTCATTCATCTTTTCTCTCTTTTTTCCTTTTATTTTTAAATGATTGAAACAGGATCTCATTCTGGATTCCAGGTTGGACCTGAAACTCACTGTAGCCCAGGCTGGCCTCAAAGTAGCAGCAATCCTCCCGCTTCAGTTTAAATTCAAATAGCATTTATCAGGGTTTTAAAAATGCAATTCACAAACAAATAATTTTTACAAAAGGAACATCCAACAAGATTTGAATGAATGTTTCCAGATTAAAAAAAAAATCTACATGGCATAATCTAGGTCATTCAGTTTCCTCATTTCCCAATATATGTTTAAAATTTAGTTGTGAAGTTTCTTTGAAAAGCTGCCCCTTCTACATTTTTAAACCTTTCTTTCTTTGCATACGAAGTAAAGCAACACTGTACCTTCTAATAACCTCCCTAATCCAAGTTTTTGAAATGGTAAATTGCTGTGAGATGAAAAGAAATTCTCCTATTTCTTGGGGCTAAATTCAGTACTAGCTACACACATGGTCACAAGGTCTCCTGGCTGGGGTCTTTTATGTTCCTTTAATTAAGTTTCAGCTATTATGACTACTGTCACCTCTAAAGGTACATGTAGTATCTTAGGAAATCTTTTTGAGTATCTATTTTTGTTTTCCCCTGACCAGTTTTGAGATTAGTTTCCTGCTTATCCCTGCTGCCTGCTAGTTGAGCTTCTAGGCTCTGAGATTCTTAGATTGGTCTCAAGCCCCATTGAAAAATCATACCTTGGTCACACAAGGTTTGACAAACATTGTACATGGTTTGAAAACCAATGTCTCTGATGCCTTCAACGAAAATTCTGGAAAGGTGTTGCGTGCATTCTCCAGCACGTGGCTGTCCTGGCACTCAGCACCCCTCTGCTGTCCCAGAGCAGCCTGGACAGGCTGTCACACTGCAGTCTCTGTAGCAACCGGAAGCCAACCACTCTCCGTGGGGAACTCCAGAATGGAAAGGCAACCAGTCATGCGTGGTGCAATTTACATCTGATTGATGAAGGTCTAAGAATCACAGAAACAATTAATTTGTATCAGAACTCCTGTGGGTCAAAAAATAAGAGACTGTGTCACTGGTACCCAACTGTAATTTTTGTCTTGATCAATCACCTGTCATTCTACATGAACTTTTTTTCAGAATTCACTTTTCAGCCTCGGAAGTGGAAAGGTGTACGAGAAAGACATCCAGAAAAACATCCATTGACGAAACTCACTCAGCAGCACCTGTCCTTTCCAATTTGATAATAGTTTAAAGCATTTCCCTTGTAACTACAAAAGAGATTTTTCTAAATAATCTTTTTTAAATAAGCCACTTTGTTTTTATTTATGTCACAATGGCCAAGAGAAAGGAAAAGGAATCGTGGCTACCTCCTAAAGGGAGAGCAGCAGGAACAATTTAAAATAAAAATAACTAAAGATGCTGTAACTTTACAGTTAAAGATAAAAAGAAAGTTGTAAAAGCAATTTGTGGCAGGGCGCCTTTGAAACATCCTAAGGATTGTCTGCATTTTCCATAAGCTGTGGCCAGTCTTTAAAATGGTTTCTCCATTAAGCCTATGTTTGTCTGACTCAACATTCTATCCAGCAAAGCTTCTCAATTGCGACATTGTAGAATAATAACCCTGACAAAGTCTTGTCAAATGATCAGAGCCACCTACACGTTCACGAACTTCAGAAAGTCCCCAATATCTCTCCTGTTGAGAAATCTCACTGCTCCAACCAGGAATATGTTATATGTACTCATGTATTTTTTTCTTTTGCTAATCTTGGCATGTAATTGCCTTTTACTTGTCAGGCACAACGAAATACAAAATTGCATCCTTCCTTTTTTATTGATTAAATGTTTAAATTGGTTTTAATCTTGTTCACACGTAACTAAAAGATGATGTCACGTGAATGTAATTATTTATATTTGTTTTGCTATTATTCACTATTGCTTTCTCCTAGTACAGATGTGAAAAAATGCAAAGAGAAGGAGTAAAATGACTTGTGTCAAGGCATGCAAGGAGCTGGAGCAGAAATTAGAACTCCACAGACTTGGAGTTTTTACTTCTTTGGTCCCTGAGACAAGCAGTGGTATTAATAACAGTACCCAATAGGCAGAACTGTCTTCTTTACAACTCTGGTGGCTTGAGCACCAAACTATCTTTAACAATATGAACCATAAACTAGTAAAAATGTTTTTTCAATTCATTTTAATCCAGTATCTTAACACAAGAAGCTAAAAGTGGACATTTGATGTTACTAGTAGACTTAAAGTTTCTCTAAAAATTATGAAGATGTGAAGGTTCATACATGAGAGAAGAAACACACACAGACACCCTTTCTTGTTGTTGGTTTTTTTTTTTTAACTCAAGAAGCAGTTTCCACGATCTCATGAGCCTCTGATTCAATTGAATGTCAGAATCCGAGACACCCAAACCCACCATTCTCATATTTGCCTACATTGTTTTGTGGTCCAAGTGCCACACGTTCCCACTCATGATCCCACTGACCATCTCACTCCGAACACCATCACATACCCATAGGCCGAGTTCTTTAACAACCTCTGCCTTTTAATTGAAGCGACTTAAAGTCTACAAACATAATAAGCAGTTTATTGAGATGCAATAAACTGGGCAGAGAAAGGAACTGGTGTCTGAGAGCCTATATTGCAGGGTCAGACAGAGCTGTCTGCCAACTCTCCACTCCGTTCGTAGAATCCACAGACAAGATTTAGGGAGACAATAAGAACAAATCATAGTACTAATTGATCCATATGATTGTGGTGGTTAATATTGTCAACTTTACAGGATCCAGAATCACCTATGAAACAAATCTCTGGGAATTTCTGTGGAGAAGTTTCTAGGTTGGATTAATTGAGGTAAGAAGACCCACTGTAGATGTGGCAGCACTGTTCTAAGCCTGAGGGTACTGGTCTGAAGACGAAGTGGAAGGCAACCTGAGCGCCAGCATTCCTCGGGGTGGTGAGCTGCCTCATGCTCCCATGGCCTTGACCTCCCACCAGCAGGGACTGTACCCTCTAGCTGTAAGTCAAAATGCCTCTGCCCCCTCTCCCTCCTCCGCCCTGTTTTCTCCCTCCCTCCCTTCCTTCCCATCTTTCTTCATCCTTCTCTCTTTTTCTTCCTGCAGTTATTTTTGAAAGAAAAATATTTTTTCAAAGCAATGAGAAAAATAACTAACAAAATTGTCAATGGTTTAAAACAGCACAAAATTCCTGAATGGGAGAACTTCTGAAAGACAAAACCTGTAGTCTTCCTAATACTAAATGCATTAGTCTCATTGACTCTGATTCCAGAGAGTTCACTTCCAGTAACTCGAATCAATTTGAAATGGCAAGAAACATGACAGAGAAGTGCCCATGCCAATCTCCAAAGTCAAGCCCTTTGGTAATAGCAAGTGTCAGGACAATTAAGCCCATATGAAGTCCATTGGCATCATTTTTATACTATAGGTAATATATAAAATTGATATTTTCTGTTTTTATATGCAAAACAAAAATATAACTCTCAAAATACTTCACACTAATAAATGCTGTTGGTTGTTGGTGTCTCATACAGCACTTAAACCTATGCACGATGCTTCTGCTGTGTAGTGTGTATGGCAGGAATCGCTATCTGGGGAGTGTGTATGTTAATCCATTGACACAGATAATCAACATAAATTGTAAACAATTGCGGACTTGGCATCATTGCAGCTACAAAACCTCTAAATTTCTTTATTCTAGATGGAACTAAGGAAAATCCCCTGACTTGATGGAGCCTTGTTCACAGAGAAATACAAGAGACCATTACCTAGTAATATGGATTTTTCACTGTTAAGATACATTGAGTTATATTTCCATTAATTCACCATATACTTATTAAGTCCCTAATATGTAGTTGTATATTAATAAGCATGTAGAATCAGTAATATAAAAATTATTGCCTTAAAATGGCTATTAGTCTAATAAATAAGCTAGTCCAACTTTCCTCTGCCCCAAAGGACCCTGTGGCATTGCCCACTGGGTAGAACTTGCTTGTTACAGAGGAGCCATCAAACCAAGAAGTAGGATATGTACAATGTGTGCTATCTAATGACTTTAAAATTTTTGAACTATATAATCCTTCTTTTTTTGAAACAGGGTCTCCCTGGACTACTCACTATGTAGACCAGGCTGGGCTAGATCTCAGAGATCCACCTGCCTCTGCCTCCTGTGTCCTAGGATTAAAGGCCTGTTCCACCTGGCCCATCATAATCCTTTCCATAGCAAAAGGAGTTCTGTTTGATTATATTGTTAAACGCTCAGTACTTCACTACTAGACCTATCATCAGCTGAAACCCTGTTGTCTGGACACCACAGGGCAGTTGCACATAACAACCCACAGTGCTTGTGACGGTATGCACAAGATCTGTGCAAGGCTAAAGCAAGAAAAAAGCAGCATAGATGGTGAGATGTGCCAGCTGTAATGGGGATCTTTAGGCAGCTGAGTTGCTGTAAGAGGGAGAGCCAGTCATCTCTACTGGTGTGATGCCAGGCAGGTCTACCAAACTCCAAGGGATAGATACACACCCAAGAGCATTTGGTGAACACAGATTAGGATTAAAAAAAAAAAAAACAAATAGTAACAGAGGACATGAAGTCATGGGAGAAAAGACAGGCGTAGAGGAAGGTTAGGAAGCTGAACACAATGAAGACACATTGTGTAGAATTCTCAAATCAAAGGACAGGGCTATTCTACCATTTGCTACTCCCAAATATATTTTCTACTTCAAGAATTATTTTTCTACCATCATTACCAAAAAAATCTCTGGTCAGTTATTTCCCGTTAGCTAATAGCATTCTTATCCGATTAATTTTCCTTTAAAAGTTTATATTAAAAGAATTAATAGAAAAGATAAAGAGAATAAACAATCCATGGTGGCTTCGCTGTTTTATTGGCTGGAGCAGAAAGCATGAAAAATAAAAACACAAGCAGCTCAGACATTGCTTTCCACGTGACCACTCCATGTGACCTTTCCAGCAAAGTCATTTACAGATATTTTCTCAGTCACTCTTCTCAGGACTCCTATGTAGTAAGTACTCTTGTTACTCAGAGACTCTGTACTCCAATTTACCCGGACGACTAAAATTGATATCTGTACTGTGGCTATCAACACATCCTACTTTCACTCTCAAAGCTATCACAATTTAACAGCAAAGTTTTTTTTAAAATAAAATTATCCTTTAGGTTGATCTTATAACAATGTCATGAGAGTATTAGAAGAATTTTTTAAAGCTCTATTTAATGGCCTTTGTCTCCCACCCTAATTTCTGAAGATTTCTTTAAGATTCAGGAAAGAACTCAATCTTATATCCTGTAATAAAGTCCATTTCTATTGTGTGCAATTATTAACATATGATGATGGAGGAGTCAGAATGTTTGTATTTTCTTATAATTAACATGTGGAAATAAATCTAACCCCTAAGATGATGGTATTCAGAGGTGAGGCTTTAGAGAGTTAGATGTCACAATGACAGAACACTTATGAATTGTGATTAGTGTTCAGTGCTCAGTGGTTAAAAAGCACTGACTGTCTTTTTAAGCACTGACTGTAGAAGACCTGGGTTTGACTCCCAGAACCCACATGGCAGCTAACAACCATCTGTAACTCCAGTTCCAGAAGATCCAATGCCTGCTTCAAACCTCCGTGAACACTGTATGGCATGGCTGTACTTCCACACATGCAGGTAATACACTCATATATGTAAAATAAAAATACTACACTTTTTTTGAAAAGAGAGCCAACAGAAAGCCTTCATTTCTTTTCGCATGTGAGGACATAGCTAAGAGCTTGCTACCTATGAACCAGGAATTCAGTCCTTAGCAAACACCAAATCTGACAACCCCTCGGTCTTAAAATTTTTCCAGCTTCCATAATCATGGGAAATAAAGTCTCTATAGTTTATAAGATACCAAAAAAAAATTGCTTTTTCTTATTCCAGTGCAAATGAATGAAGACAAGCACATGTCAGAGACCTAAAGGGGGTCTGCCTCCCTGAAGCTATGGAAACACTGGCTCATGGGAAGATCTTATGAGAGGTTTATACATAGGATGTACAAACCTACTGTATCAAACACAGAACTTATTGCAAAGAATCTGGTAAAATGAAAGACTAGGATTAGCTATTCATAGAGTTTATCATGAGAGTCGAAGTTTGCCTTACCTATTAAGCAACATTGTGGCAGAAACTTCTAAAACAATAATATAAATACATAAATGTAAGCATATAGTGATCTAGATGGTCTTAGAATTTGTCAAATGGAACAAAACTGAATGTTTTATTGAATCCCATGTGATCATAGTACAAATGGGAACACCAAACCCAAAGTTACACAAAGCAGTTAAGTGGATTGATTTCACACCCCTTAAAGGAAAATGGATTCTGCCTGTTACCAAATTTTACCTTTTTTAGGCTCATTGATTATGATTTCTTTCAATAGCTTTAAACACCCTTATGAGGTTATTTGGATTAGATAGAGCAATTGCATTTCCACACTGCTCATCAATCCCATTTTCAACATATTCACTTGGAATGACCAACTAAACAACACTGGAAGCAGAATCTCCAAACAAAGCTCCTCTGATTCTCACTAAACTCCCTCTCTCACCATGAAGTCAATAGTGACCTCTTAGCAAGAAGAAGCTGCTAGAATTTCACTAGCACCAGCAACCTTTGGATCCAACAGGCATTGCTTAAAGTTGTATGAGGGTGAAATCCCATTTATGGGAAGTTTTATTTCTAAGGAAACTTTCTGAATCATCCAAAATTATCAGAATTACCTGAAAAAAATCTTCAAATGGATTTTTCACCTCTGAATATTTTTAAGACCTAGAATAATGGTTATCACATACATGAAAGCAGCTCTGTAAGCTCAAGGGACACTCTTGTGTAATTACAATGAAGGGGGAGTGTTTTATTTTATGCATTTTTAAAGAGAACTTTCCAAAAATGCTTACTCATTTACCCACTTGTTTGCAAATACTGTATGCGTTCGGTGCACATGCACATTGCAAGGTTTTCTTAGAGGAAATACCCTAATATTTAAAATTTATACTGACTAAAGATTAGTTTTTGCAAAAGTATACAGGGAGTTTATGGCAGACACACTCTGTTATCATAACATTCTCACTTATTGCAAGGACTCCTCTAATGCATAAAGTCCTTCTACTTAGAATGATGCGATCTTCATAAAACCACCTTGTCTACCTGAGCTACGCACTTGTGAACCATCCAAGTGCCCTTCAGGATGATGAGCTTTTGATTAGCCCTTTCAATTAGTGTTTATTTTCTTAAGTGGGGTACTCACAACAGTTTCAGAGCTCTGAATCTTCTTTAATCACTACCTTTAAATTAAGAGGAACAGATTTTTTAACTAGTCTCTTGCTGCTTTGGCCAAAAGATCAAGTATTAATACAATTTAAATATAAAAGCTGTCTTTCAATAAATGAGAACCCACTTTAAAATTAAGGTGAAAATTCACTCTAACTATTTTAAGTAAATGCTATTATTATGCATCCAGAACTTCTGACCAATTGCTGATTGATAGATGTCCTTTCCCATCATTAGAAGATGGAACATAATTTTTTGAAAGAGAAAACGTACAGACATATACACTATATGGAGTTTTTCCAAACTGTCCTAGAAATGTTATTCCTAAACATCCCACAAATTGCACATTTAAAAAATAACTATAAAACCTCTGAAGAATATTGATAAGGCTTTGAGAAGTTTGAGCATAATTATATGTTAAATAATTTAATTGCATTAATAAAAATTACTTCGGGTTTTCTAAAAATCTATATATTTACAAGGTAAAAACTAAAGCATTTCAGAATTACAGAGCTGTGAGTAACTTTGAAATCTTTAACAAATCCTCTTTCCTTCTCTCTCTTTCACTCATGGATAGGTAGAGAGGTAGGTACATAGACGATGACAGATAGCGGGATAGATAACAGCATAGGTTGAAAGGTTAATGATTAACCTGGCACGAGGTGCCTGCTGCAGTTCAGGGTACTAGGGAGGCTAAGGGATGAGGGCTGTTTTAGAGAAGTTTAAGGCCAGCATTGCAGGACAGTAATATTCTATGTCAAAGCTGAGGGGGACGAGGAAGAGGAGGAGGAGGAGGAAGAGGAGGCACAGAAAAGAATCAAAGGTTGTTGTAATGATGTTTGTATTTTATATCCAACTTTTTTGGCCTTAATTTATTCAAAGAAGTCATTCTATTGACCATAATCGCCTTCTCCAACTTTCACAAGCCATTTGCCATTTATTGACAATAATTAAGCTGATGACTGGGTCGTCTGAACTAAAAAGTTAAAAAGACTTCACTAGGCTCCACAGTAATGTTTCTTTGGCCATGAATCAGTTTTTGTCCATCATGGGCTTTCATCTGGTGGCTTCATGTTCCAGTTTGTGCCGCTCTTGGGGCCCTGAATTTGTACTATGCCCTCTCCCTTCTTTGAGGAGGAAAGCATCCCAGTCTTCCTTGGTCATAACAAAGCACATGTGAAGTGATGGGACTTACAGCTAGTCCAAATGATGACAAGTGACTGTGGGCTCAGCCATAAGTGGTATGTCACCCCTCCTATACTGGGAAACATGGCAGAGGGAAGGGAAGAAGCAGCAGAATGTTGTGGAATAATTTCTTCCAGGTATGACATGTCATTGCACTCTTGAACGCACAGCAGTTATGATTACATGTACAATACAGGGCCTGTTGGCATCTAGCCACGAAGACTGAAGAGATCAAGAGACTTCATTCATCCCTCTCTGAGGATCTGTAGACAGCTAATGTTTGCTGGGGAGGGTGAGACATTCTCTCAGTGGTTATAGACACTTGTATCAGTACTCTGCTGAACAACCTTAATGAAATTCATCAAGTAATAAAAAAATAGAATGAAAGTAAAAGGACTAGTTGGGAAGAAGAACAGGAATGGGAGGGGAATGTCCATAGAGATAATAAAATTTTAACTATTTTAAATCTTGTCTTTAATTGTAAACACAAAATTGAATCATAGGTGCACTGTGATAGTCAATTTTATTTATTTATCTAGGCCACAGTGGCAAATATTATTATGGATGCTTCTGTAAGGAAATTTTTCATAGTTTTACATATTTTTGTAATATCATATGTGTGTATGCAGGGGAGGGGGCACACATGGCCATGGCATATGTGCAGAGGTCAAAGACAACACTGTAGAGCCAGTTCTCTCCACCTTTATGCTGGTTCTAATGATCAAACTAAGACCTACCTGCTGAGCCATCATGACAGTGCAATCTTCATATTTAAATCAATGTATTTTTAGTAGTTAGTTCACTCCCATGATATGAGCCTTTTATCTAACTAGTGAAATGCCTGGATTGAACAGAGCACTCTCCTTATATCCAAATTGCCTGGCAGAATCCAGACTTCATCTGCAGTACCAGAACTTTCTTATCCATCATTTATTGATAGAGCATAGGAAATTCAAAAGTGCACATCTAGAACCAGGTCATTATTGTAGAACTTTCATTCAGTAATCCTTCTATTCAATCATTCAACAAATATTCTTCATATATTTAAATATTCATTATTGTGGCCAATGCAAGCTTACATGCAGGCAAAGCATTCATACACATAAAATAAAAAGAAATAAATTATCTGGAGTTGGAGAGATGGTTCAGCAGTTAAGTGCACTGGCTGCTCTTGCAGAGGACCCAAGTTCAATTCCCAGCACCCACATAGTGGCTAATAACCATCTGTAACTCCAGTTCCAGAAGACCTGACTCCCTCTTCTGACCTCCACAGGCATTGCGCAACACAGGTGCACTTACATGCAGGTAATACATTCATACGCATAAAACAGAAATAATAATAAATTTTAAAAATAAAGTAAATCTTCATTGAGCCTAAACTTTGTGCTAATGCCCATGGATTAACTGGTAAGCAAAGATACTACTTCTCAAATTACATTCTCTGCTTTCATGGAGATGTTACTGAAGAAGTTTTATTTTACTCAAACATCATAAAACTAAATATGTGGTTGAGCTGTGCTTTTAAATACAATAGAGGAGTCAATACGGCAGAAAAAAACACTGAGGACAATCAGGTTTCAAATAGCCTCAGATCCCTGCCACCTACTGTGTTTCCTGTGCATAATCCTCTCCCCGTGAGCTTGGACAGAAAATATAAAGGTGATAAAATCTCTCTCCTATGATTGATTACTAACCAATTGACTTTGAGTTCATCAAAAGGGAGATTTTACTTGCTGCAGCTTGGTGAATCCAGTCCAATCAAAGAGACTTAAAAAAAGAGAAGCATCAGAAAGATGCATTCTCAGTGGCCTGCAAGAAAGCTAGAGCATTTGTGTTCTCCCTACAGGAATCTCATGCTCTCCCTCTAGGAATCACAGGGAGTCTCCAGGAGCTGAGAACAATCCCTGGTCCACAGCTTGCAAGGAAATAGCAACCTCACTCACACAACCTCAAGGAAATGAATTTTCCCAACAATTGGTTGATCTCCAAAAGGGACTCTGACACTCAAACAAGATGAACACCCCAGAAAACAGCTTGACTCCTGCCTCATGGGACTTGAGCAGAAGCTGTCACTCTGCCATATGATTAGCTTTCTAATCAATGGAAGCTATGAGATAATAACCTTGTGCGCTCTTAAGCATCTAAGTGTTGGTAACTAACTTGGTAGCAAGAGAAAAGTAATGTAAGCACAGTCTAAGGGACTGATTCAGTCAAGTAAAGCTTTCCTCGGTGAGGAATGTTTGAGCTTATTTCAGAGGAATACATTGGATTGACTAGGGGGAAAGAGGTCGTGGAATATGATCCAATGGTTTAGATTTATGATCTTTAGAAAGCTTGGTGCCAAAGAAAACATGGAAATGGTAGACACATAGACAGCTGGTGTAGGGAGAACTGGGGAAATACCATAGAAATAGGGCTAGAGAAATGAGTAATAGGAGGTCATGTGACAGGACTGGTTTTATTTCCAATGAGGAGTGATCAGAGGATATCTCCTTTATTGTAAGCTCTCATCCCAGGAGTGTCTGTGGAGTGTCAAGGAGCTCCGACATAAATTCTGCTTCTCTTGGTGGTAGAATCTATCTGCACAGCACCCTCACTGGCACTTAGGAGGGTCTATCTTCCACATTTGTTTGGGGATCTTACACTGCAGTGACTTCGCTGCACCCAGCTTTGAGATCAGTTGAGAATATGACTTGTGGGGAGAGAGTAACGCTTGAGAACAGAAAGAAAGGAGGAAGTTCTGCATTCATCCATGAGTACAGTGTACAGGGTGCTGCATAAATTTATTTTCCACACCTTAGCAGGTGGGATCTGGTTTAACTGGCTGGATAGAACGGAAGCTGATTTTCTATTTAGGTTTATTCATTTAGTGGCGTTTACAAAGCTGCCGGGCACCCGCGGTCTGCCAAGAACAAAGCTCCTGCCAGGGACAAAGCTACAAAGTCTCTGAAGTTTGTTACTGCCGGCCCACCCTTGAAGTTTGCGACTGCCGTGGGTCTCTTAGTTCATGTCACTCACATGATCCATGAGATGGCAGGGCCATGGCACACTGGCTCCTGGCTCCTGGCCTTCTGTGTGGGCCTGGGACGGGGCATTTTCCTTCCCGCGTGGGGACCATCTCCGCCCGTTCCTGGGAATAGCCGCCATGTTTCTCCCCGCCACTCCCTGCTTCCCTCCTCCCTTATTGGCCAGAGGGCGGGACTTGGGCAGAGAGGATCCTGTTTCCCTACAATCCACCCCTTCCTCTCTGGAAAACAAGCATAACATAGCAATAGAGCAACAGCCATAAAGGAAAGCAGTAACATTCACATAGACCATTATAAACACAACTGTTTAGATAGTTATATTCACCTCACAATCACAGTAGTTTCTCTACTGGGGCCTATAACTTCCTTTAATAACATTGGGAGTCAACCCTTTTTCCTTTCCATATCAGACATGTGTTCTGTTCCTAAAGAGCAGGCTTTAAAGCCAATCAGGAATAGGCTGGGGTTGCACTTATCTGACGGGCCTCCATCACACCTGCGGGGCATCTGACAACGAAGCATGCAAGATCTGTCACTAAGCAGAGTTTTTCAGGACAATTCTCCCATGGCGGTCTGTATAGCGCCCTCCAGCACTGTGAAGGCCAGCCATCCATTTATAGGGAGTCTTTAGCTCAGTCCCAGTTAGATCTCTTTTTTCGTGCTCAAGCCATGTCACATTTTCAGTAATGGGGTCTTATCGTCCATTTTCAGTGTGCAACCAGCACTATAATGTGGCAACTGCCTCTTGTTTGGTAGAGGGGACCTTCAAGCCCCCATTGGCCAACAGCAAATAGGGAGGGTCAACCCATGCCTGGTACTGGAATTGCTAGTCGACAATCACATAAAGTATACCTTTACTCTTTGACATCTGTAGGCCTAAGCCCACAGAATTCACAGGATTCCACAGCTATACTTCACCCTGGTACACCTCTCAACCTGGTTTTATATCTGTAAAACACTCAAAAGTTAACATTACATACACAAACAAGGTCTAACATAGCATGGAAAATTAGCCAGTTCTTTACTGCCTTTAGTTATTGTCAGAAACCCATTTAGTATCCCAGAGTCATCACATGGAGCCTCTATGTATTTTTGTGTACTTGCAAATCTCGTTGATGTTGGCCCAAACTGCCTGATCCTACATAGGGCCCAGGAAGAATAAGGTTTTCCTTGCCCCTGTCGTGCCTGTTGATTCCTAGGGCCAGGGAGACCCTGGATCTGATTTCTGACCCTAGCCACACCTGTGGTCTTTCCATTGCCCACACCTGGCTGGTGGGAGAGGTCCTGGCCAGGCAAATTGTCTCCACCCCTCGAACAGCCAGTCACAGGGGAGAAATGTCCTCCTTCTACACTAGGGAGGTTAGTATCCACCCCTGGGATAAGCTTCTTCCTTTGGGTACCTGTTGTGAACCGTTTATCAGGGCTCAAAGCCTCCTAGAGCTGCTGTAGCACAGAATGTGGCTTTTTATCAATCTTTTCTTTAGGAACTTGGGCTGAACACAAGTCTTTCCACATTTGTCTGCGAGTAACCCAAGCAGACCTCCCTTTCTGTTTTGTTTCCCTTACATATCTTTTGGGTCTCTCTATTTTCCTATAGACATACTTCACATGCTGGTCTACATTGTTTAAACCTGTCAAAGCCTCTCCGGCCTTGTAACGCCCCTGCCCCTCTAGGGGTTCTAGTGAGGACAATAAATTTTTATACCAATGTCAAAGTCCATGTTCAATGAAATCCATCATAAGATCTCTAGTGAGCACGGCTCTGTCCGGTCCGGTGAAAGGTCTACTGTATACTGCTTTCCTCATGCCCAGTTCTCTTAAGAGCACCTGTCCTTTTTGGGTCATACTCCAGCTTCTGGAATTCATGGGGATCTCCACTGGTGATGACCAAGTGTCTCCTGTGGCCTGTGCAAGCCAGTTCATCAGAGACTGCTTTCCCATGTATTGTGCCAGGTCATGCAGTTTAAATCTCAGTGAGGGATGAGTGGTCATGTGGCTCAGCTGTCTGGCTTCTGCAGCACTACAAACAATGTCATCTGCCCCTCTGTCCCATATCCTCAGGAGCCAGGTGATGATGGGCTCTTTCGCAGCTTGTTTGAATGTCCTCCCTATTTCCAGCAGCTCTAGGGCTGAAAACCCTTTGTTCACTAGATCCTTAGATTTGTTAAGGCCTCCACCAGCATGTCGACATTTAGATTTTTCCTTCTGTATTACAAGTCGACCTTGAGAGGTATTTCTAGCTTTTTCTGGGTTGCTTCCTTCCTGCCCACTGCCTGCCTTCTCTGGTGGGTGCTCAGCTGGTATACTCTGGGCTTTCTCTTCCTTTTTATTTAATTTATTAGCGAGGTCAGTGGCTGATGCAGAAAAGGTCAGTCTTATCTCCCTATCTTCCTTTAATTTCTCTTTTAACTCTTCAGTCTCTCTCTGGGTTATAATCTCTGTTTGAGACAAGTTCTTTATCACACATAGCAGAGGCCATGCTGCCTCAGCCATCACCTGCTGGAGCCTTGGCTCTTTGCCATCCAGCAGAGTTTTCAAGGTCTGCTTCAGTCCCTCTGCTGTTTTTAGATTATCTCAGTAGTCCTGAGGTGCAGCCCAAAGACTCAGTAAGTGTGCCACCTCTTGCCAGCCACCAGAGGGCTCCCATCCCGGGATTTCTTCCCCAGACATTGCTGGCTTTGGCAATATTAAATTAATTAGCAACTTGAGGATCCACAGTAACAGCCATGCCAGAACTCCATTTGTTTGCATTTCCTTCTGTGGGTCTGCTGTAAGCGCAGTTTGCCCTCTTAACCACTGAGCTATTTTTCCATTTGTGCCAGCCAGATCCTGCATGACTACGCCAATTGTTGCATAAATTTATTCTCCACACCTTAGCGGGTGGGATCTGGTTTATCCAGCTGGATAGAACAGAAGCCGATTTTCTATTTTGAAAGGTTTATTCATTTAGCAGCATTTACAAAGCTGCCAGGCACCTGTGGCCCGTCAGGGACAAAGCTCCCGCCAGGGACAAAACTACAAGGTCTCTGAAGTTTATTACTGCCGGCCTGCCCTTGAAGTTTGCAACTGCTGCTGTATTTTCACCCCCCGCCATTTCTTCTCTTCTAGTTCCTCCCTACACCTCACCACCTGTCCCTCCACTCCTCGTGTGCTCACTTTTCTGTGAGCTTTATGCATGAGTACAATGAATAAATTTATGCAACAATTGGCATAGTCATGCAGGATCCAGCTGGCACAAATGGAAAAATAGCTCAGTGGTTAAGAGGGCAAACTGCGCTTACAGCAGACCCACAGAAGGAAATGCAAACAAATGGAGTTCTGGCATGGCTGTTACAGTGGATCCTCAAGTTGCTAATTAATTTAATATTGCCTTTATTTTCAATGAAAAACAGATCTAATCATTGAACAGAAAGGCTCAAAGTTGGCCAGAAATTCTGAAAGTACAACCATACATTATCAAAGAAATGCAGTGAAATACGCAGTTCAGTATCTCTTGCTTACTTCTCCATGAAAGGTCAGAAGTGCCTCCCACTGTGATATATCTGCAATCCTTGGAATACTGATTAAATTTCTATATAATGTGGAATTTTTGAATTTGCTGAATCAGAACTTATGTAATTTGTGTTATACTTTATCAGTCACCTTTTGAAATGCTTAAGAATGAAATTTCCCTTTGTAGACAATAGAAATCTGAGAAATACCCCTTTCTTTATGATAACTACAGTGGTTTATTTGATGTAAGTAAAATTTGGCATGAATTTCTGAAAAGGAAACAAATGTAAAAAATTACAACAGCACTTATATTTGGTAATGAAACATTAGATGGAAAAGTCCATGAATGAAGAGGAGGCATCCTATCTCACGCAGGATGTGCATTCTTCACACAAAATGGCAGTGTAACCAGAGAGATACTTACAATCTGCCTTTTAAACTCTTAATTCAAAAAGCGTCATATGAATAAATTATAGAAATGTGCCCACTTTTGAAAAATTCTTCATATGCTGAGTTTCTTCTAAATAGAGCTGCTCATACAGTAGAGTTAGGAAAGCCAGAGAATGGTGTCATCCTCTTCACCCTGTGTAGGGAAACAGGATCCTCTCTGCCCAAGTCCCACCCTCTGGCCAATAAGGTAGGAGGGAGGCGGGGAGTGGGGGAGAAACATGGCTATTCCCAGGAACGGGTGGAGATGGTCCCCACGCGGGAAGGAAAATGCCCCGTCCTAGGCCCACACAGAAGGCCAGGAGCCAGGAGCAAATTTGGCATTATATCCAGAAAAAGAATCCCAAAACATCTTCTTGTTGTTCTACACAGGTAGGAATGGAGAAGTTTATAACTTCTACTTTGAGACAGAAATTGAGAGCCAAAAGAGGTCTCCAAAGAACTGTTCCGAGTAAGAAAACTAAGAAGCTAGAGCTGTGGTACTGGAGCTAAGTTCACTGGTAAATACAAAGAATAATATAAGGCACACTTCCTTATTAATAAAAGCAGTATAAAAATATCACATAAAGTCTAATAAATACAATTTTTACACTTATAACTGTGTTCTCCTTCTAAAGATTTTAGTATTTGATAGCTTTAATGAACTCTTAGACTCCAACTCTTCAGAGCTTCTCATGTAGCAATACTGCCTCATAAAGGACAATGTGCTCCCCAAGACAGCCCAGCTCATGTCTGAGAAGACCAGATCCCAACCATCTTCACTCTCAAACCGCGGTTCTTTTCCACGCGGTGTTCCTTCTGCTGTATTACATCTTGACTCATACTTTCCATTTTTTCGAACTTAACGTTTTTCTCCTGGAAGATTTCATGCACACTTACGCTGTATTTTCACCCCCTGCCGTTTCTTCTCTTCTAGTTCCTCCCTACACTTCACCACCTGTCCCTCTGCTCCTCATGTGCTCACTTTTCTGTGAGCTTCACGCATGAGTACAATGTATCTGGGTCATTTCCACGCCCCTCTTTCCCTCAACTCCTCCCGCGCCTCCTCATCAGCAGAGTTCACAATCTCTTCTTCTGCATTTACTTTTGCAGTTTTGAAAAGCTGAGTCGACCCCTTAGTGTTGCCTACATGTACACGGATGTAGGGTCATCTAGCAGTACATGAGTAACCTCATAGGGGCCACATTGCTGAAGAACACTGACACTTCCTCTCCTAGCAGTCATCAGCCGCCAGTAGCTTCTCAACTGGAGGTGGGACTTCATAAGCCACTTCCATACCGGGAATTGAGCCTTCCTGGTCTTGTACCAGTCTTATTCACATAGTCACAGCCATTGTGAGTTCAAGGATGCAATCAATTGCCATATCGTCCAGAAAATCCTATTTCATTGCAGATGAAATCTGCCAGTTTCCTGGACATTACTATAGCTCGGTGGTATGGTATAAGAAAAGGGCATTGCAACAAGTAATCTAATTTAGTGTCCTCACTAATCTCAAAGTTGATTTATGGATAGACTTGAAGCTCCAATTCATCTGTAAATACTCTGTTATACAAAGTTATCAACAATTGACAAAAATATCACACAGAAAGGAAGAAGCTATGATATCTCTGAAGAGAGCATCAAGATAAACAATTAAGGAGCGCTGTACCAGCTAAAGCATTCAAATGTGAAATCGCTTCTGTTTCCAGACTTTATTTTGACAGCTGCACAAACATTATTCATTAAACTAATAATTTCTTAGGCATGTGCTCATTTACAAATAGATTTGCTCATCTATAAACTGACAGATGGATTTTTTAAATATCTGTACTTTAAATGTAAGGTAAAACTCATTAAAGTTTTTTCTACTTAAAATATCCAGTAATTGTTTATTCTCTTATTGATTTTTAGTTCAATAATGCTATATTTAGGATATCTTGACTATAGAACTTCACATACACTGCAAATGTTACATAATCTAAGTAAAGTTCCACACACAGGCTTTAGGATACACCAAACTTCTCTTTGATTGTATTTTAAATGCTAAGTAAAAGAAGAAAAAACAAAGAGAATGTCAAAGTTGCAGATGTGACAAGAACATGGCAACCTACAAACTTCCTTAACTCTGTGTGCATCCCATGGTCTTTTACAGCTATAGATTGTAAGTTCTATAGATTTAAGTTCTCAAATAGGAATGGCCTTTACCTAATGTGTTATTAATACTGTGAGCATTTCTCCCACTCCACCAGGGCCCCCGTATTTACACCAACTCCCTCTCAGTTGTGTGCCCTCTTCTGTGATTATCATTGTTACATATACAAGAGAACTTTGTCCCCAGAATGACATCAAAGACTGTCAGATTTGTGTTTTACTGGAGTTCTATGAACAAAACTGTTAAGAGCAGGGAAGCATAGAAAAGCCTTGACTTGAGGACTGAATATCAACAAAGGACTGGAGACGATTGCTGGGCCATCTAAAGGAAACTTCACCGCTACCAAAGACAGAGAAGAAAAAGGAAGCGTCAGGTAATATTTCTCCTCATGGTAGACTTACAGGGTGGGCAATTCATTCCATTTTTAGGGCTTTTGCTAGGGGCAAAGACAGGATTAATATACAAGTCAGTAAATAAGTACTTTAACTTCACAGCACATAGCTAAATGTAGATTGATGATTTTTCAAACAGCCTGTGGTAACAATTATGTCTGTGAAGAATACAGGAGTAAATATGGAGGGGATTTTGCTTGTTTGTTTTTGTTTTGTTTTGGATAAATTTTGCAAACTCCCTTAACCTGAAACTCCAAGCATTAACTATCCAGGTTATAAGATCATATAACCAGGTTCAAAATAAATCAAAAAGAAGAGTTCCAACAAGTTTTCTCTGTAAGAATTTTTTTTCCTAATTGACTATTATGGTTTTAAATATTTTCTTTATTATTTTTATAGTATAAAATACTATATATCTTTATTGTTTATATACTTTTAATTATTTTATTATTATCTTAACAGTGTATTGACACATGTATATAAGTGCACCCATGTTGTGCAATGCCTGTAGAGGTCAGATAAAGGGACTGAATCCCCTGGAACTGGAGTTACAGATGGTTGTTAGCCACCATGTGGGTGTGGGCTGAACCTGGGTCCTCTGCAAGAGCAACCAGTGCTCTGAATTGCTGAGCCACCTCTCTAGCCCTGACACTCTATTTCTATAATGAACTGGAGTTTAAATGGTAGTAATAATAATGATGATAATAATAACACAGACACATTGCCTTTGTTTTCTAAACAAGAAGAAATATAAATTCACAGACTTGAAAACAGTTATTCACTTAAATTAACATTGGCAGTCTTTAATTTATTTACTTGACCCTCAAGATTGCAATTAAAGAAACTCAATAAACACCTAATAGCCTCAAAAATAATTAAAGGTGACAACTTATTTGTGAGATATCTCTTAAGTAGTAACAAAAAATGATAGAAGTCTAATTTTGCCTTCAATGACAGTCATATTCAGAGACCTTTTATTACCAGAACATTGGCATTTGTACTTGCTTGGGGTGCCTCACACTGGTTAAACAATTCAGACTCACTCTTCCGGATAACTGAAGAAAAAGTGGTTCATGAGAGCGTATCTTCCCGTGCAGGCTCCAGTGGCCTTGTCCATTCCTTCTCCTAGTTGCCTGGAGTTTTCTGCATAATATGAGTCATAGGCAGGTTAAGGAAAATTACTGCCTTGACTACTAGACCATCTAAGACGAGGTTCTCAACACCTAGACTTGTGTGTCTTCACAAACAGACTCAACACTTGCTCTTTTCCATGAAGTCTTTTGGTGTCAGTGGCTCTAACCTTAGGAAAGGTCAAATATTTTGTGAATTATATCTGCTATATTTTCATCAGGAAATTGAGTTTCTCCCTATCTGAGGGTTCCCTTTCTTTCCATCAAGGTTTCAGCCAAGAAATTCTTAGTTTCACCTACTGTTGGATAAGCTATTTATCAATATATGAAGACCAAGTAGAAATTTTCAGAGAATTTTTAACAGCACAATACCTCAAAGATGATGTACATTTATTATTCAAGTCAATGTCAACATTGTGGGGCAAATTGGAGAGATTGAATGATTTTGATCTCACTGTATCCATAGTCATCCATTTGCAGAATTGTGCAGTTAACAAAATTTTTCAAGGCTCATAACAAATTGAATCTTCTGATAAATTTAAACTAAAAGATTATTGAAATCAAATTACTCAGGTTAACAAAAGATTCAACAGAAAATCTAAAATTGTTTAATAAAATATAGAATCAGAGGCAAATGCTCATAAATACATCTGAAATGTAAGCTAGAATTGTCAGTGGAGATTATTATAATGAAGGAGTAAAGATGAAATTTACACATGTAACAAATTCATTGCGTGCCTTACAAGCAATCTAAATCCAGTGTGCCACCACCTGTAAACATAGCCATAGATTTTTTTTTTTAATGATCTGGAAAGTATCTAGCAGGCTATCCTTGGGGAAATAACACTTTTTGAACTAATTAATCACCAAATGCCACCTCTACTCCACTCCAATGAATATGAAAAAGGAGTTATTGGACAATAAAAATGAATAAAAAGTGTTTATGTGTTGATTGTAGAGCATTGTAGAACAACCTGTTCTACACAGAACATTCATGTCTTCTTCAGTGTCTTTATATTAAATACCATCAAAATATTTCAATATTGAGCTAATTTCACACTTTGAAAGGAACATTGGATAAAGAGTAGACAGTAAAGGATATTAAGAAAAGGTGTGAGAAGACGACTCAGTCAGTAAAGAGCTTGCTACACAAGCTTCAGGGCGTAAGTTTTTACAGGGTGTAAGGCACTGTAAAAAGCCAGATGTAATGGCATGTACCTGTAATCCCATCAGTAGAGAAGGGAGACAGGAAAATTCCTGGGCCCTGCTTGTCAAGCAGTCCAGCATAGTCAATGACCTTCAGATTCAGAGTGACCTTTGTCCAAAAACAAGGAGGAAAACACCTGAGAAAGACACGCGGTATTGACCTCTGACCACCTCATGCATACAGACACACAGGCACACCATCTGCACACACATGTTCACACACACATACATACATACTCATATACAAAATAAAAATAATATCAAAAGGAAAATGTGTTCATAGTAACTGGAGACTGAGACCGAACTTGACTGCACAGTTGACGGCCTAACAAAATAACTCGTCAACTTATGACCAAAGACAATCTGTTTCAGTTCCTTTCTTTCTATACTCCAGTTATGCGAAAAGAAGTTTGAACTGGAAGGTTGTCACCATCCCATCCATTTCTAACCTTCTATGAAATGTCAGTTTTTAGAAATACTTTTTCCTTTCACATCAGCACATCTTTGCCAACATTTTGGTCACTATCCAAGAGTTATGATTTGAGATTGAACCAATATTTGAAAGATCACTCTTACTGAGGGGCGTGTGTGCGGGTTCTGACACTTTCTTTCTCTTATACGCTACTATAATATACAAAGAAATCTTTATAAAACCTAGTAACATAAGAAGTGTGGCTAACTGATAAAACATCAGACCCAAGACACTTTAAATATGTTGTAAGCATCCTATTGAGACACGAGAAGGCAGTGCATTTTTCTTATTCACTATGTCCTTCAGGTCTTCTCATTATCTTCAGAATGCTATCATACATTTAACAAGTGGAAAAGTTTCCGGAATTGTGCGATATGTTATAGGAATTGTAAAGTTAAACCTCAACTGTTTTGCTATAGGAACTGCATGGGAATTACAGTAAGAGGATTGTATCAGGTATAAAAAGCTTTAAAAATCTGCCGACAAGGAAACCGAAGATGAAATCGTAAACAGATGGATAAAGTAAAGTGGCATATATCTACAGTGGAATTTTATTCAGCCACAAAGAAAAGTGAAATTATTTCAATCATGGGAAAATTAAATTAAAAAGCCAGCCTCAAAAAAAAAGCACATTCTTTTCCTAAACAAAAATATAGTATGTGTGTGTGTGTGCACATGCACACACATGTGTAATATCATGAACGTGGGACTACTAGGAAACACAAAAGGGATCAGTAGGACAGGGAAGACGGGTGCAAGGAAGAATAATAGAGATGAACGTGAACTAAGTATACACACGTATGAAGATGTCACGTTAAAACTCATTCTTTTACATGCTCATTATATAGTGAGATACGCAGACTGGACAAATGACCAGTAGTTAAAATGGCACACTCCTTGTGTAGAGAACTGGAGCTCAGTTGCCAGTCCTCATGGAACAGATTACAACTACATGTAACTCCAACTCCAGGGACCTTTCAACACAAAAGCATAACTCTCATCTCTAAGGGAATGAGATAGTTTATTCAAGAGCCAAAAATGAGTGACCATGGCCCAAGACAAATATTTAGGTTACCCAAATCCCATGTTCCATCGTGGAAGGAATTTCATGAAGTATTTATAGTAACAGAACAAAGAAGAGTCATAAATCAAGACATTTTTCAAAAACACTGGTGAAAACGTTAAACTGGCCGGCACAGTGAAAGTGAAATCTCAGCTACAGGCCTTAGATACTGTCCAGTCACCTCAGCCATTTGATTAGTGGAAGATCGTGGTGGCTAAGTTAATACATTCCAGAAAGTTTGTATCTGTTAGTCACAGGAGATTAAGTCAGAAACAGTGGTGGGCAAGAAGTGACTATTTAGGGAGCTAAAGAAAGCCCAAGACAAATGGTAATTAGGCTCTGGACCTGTAACGTTCCAAACTCTCCACAATCACTGAAGTTCTAATCAGTGGATCAGCCCTTTGTTCAGTTTCAAGATGCAAATTTTCTGGGAAGGGCACTTGCACCCATGTTTACAAACCCACATACAGACACACACTAGTACACATAATTAGAGATTAAAATAAAACATAAATCTTCAAACGCAATAAGATAATTAATCCAAGCTCTCCAGAGGCAGAGGCAGGCAGACGACTGTGAGTTCAAGGCCAACTTGGTCTACATGGTGAGTTCCAGGCCAGCTGGAGCTAGAGGGAGACCCTGTATCAAAAAGACCAAAAAATTCTAAAAAGTAATAAAATCCTAATATATAAAAATCATTCTCATGGGCTGGAAAGAAGGCACATGCTCCTCTTCCAAATGACCTGACTTCAATTCCCAATACTCACCGAGGGCAACTTACAACTCCCTGTAACTCTAACACAAGAGGATCTGATGCTCTCTTCTGTCCTCCATTGATACCCACACACACATGGCATACACTCATATATACACAGACACACTATATATAGATATATACAGATGTGTATAGATATATCTATATATATGAACAAAAGTAAATCCTAAAATTAGAAATCATTTTCTGCCAATAAGGATGGTAAACAGAGAACGCAAGACCTGAGTCTACCACCAGTTCCATGGGCTCAGGTAGTATACTGTATACTTTCTTTGGAAAAGTAAAAATAATTAACACTCTTTAAAAGGGTTTACTATAAATTCCCAATCACTGTGTTAGATGTTTATTTGAGGTTTTCTTTCTAGAAAGAAGCCAGAGTATTAAGAATACATTTCCTTCTGTCTAGAATTCCAAATGCTTCAGAAGTATCAACTGATACATCTGCATGACTCTTTGGTACTATGTTGTGTAGGAAAATAGTTGTGATGACTTCAGTTTTTGTAGATCGGGTTTAATAACTGAGGCCATGGTTCTGGTGACAGATTTTTCAATAGCCTCTTGAATGTACAAGAATCAGTATTACCGTCAGAGTCTCCATGCCCACTCTAGCCCTTAACACTTCCAAAATTCCAACGTTTTGGAAACACCTAAATCCTGTTATTTTGTGCATTTTTTGCACAAAGTAGCTGAGGTAGCGTCTCTAATTTGCTGAAATCAGCCTGTTATGTGACCTTCCCACAAGCTATCTTCAATTGTCAGTCTTCAAGCCCTTGAAATAAGTGAATACATAATAGTAAAATATTCTCCAACCAAGATGGGTAATTTCAAATATTGAGTGATTTTTAAACCTTAACTTAGTTTTTTAAATACTATCTATCAATGATTTATTAATGTTGGGCAGTGGACTAGACAACGCAAAAAACTATTGATTACAATGTTCACCTTTGTAGATTTTAAAGCCTAAATGGGAAGACATATTTAATAATCACTTAGATGAATAAACAATTAAACTAGCAAAGGGAAGCTGGAAAAGATAGACTATAATAAGACCCAATTTAGGACCAAATTGTGAGAAGGCTTCTTTCAGAAAGTCTTTGTACGAAAGGCACGAATGTTGTGCAAGCTGTTGTCAGACAAACAGCGAACTGTAGAACACTCCACAGCTGGAAACCCTTGAGGAAATGCAAGAAGGGACATGCAGCCAAAGTGAAAAATAAAGTGAATCATAGTAAAAGTGAGGACTTCTTCAGCCTCACACAGTTAGATTTGCCCATTGTTGACTAAGATAGAAGACTGTAGATTTGTTCTAAATATATTGCATAGCTATCGAAGACTTGTAGCAATGAAAGCTGCATTTTTAACCAATAACATGGGGCTACCACATGCAAAATATGTTGATGGACTATCAGAGAAAATAGACATCAAGTTTTAAAACTTTCATAGTGGATAATTCAAAGAAGAAAATCCATTGCTTAACCTATGTTGATAACTGTGGATATTTGATTGTGAAACTACAGTGTAGAATTAATAGGAATATAGAGAATGCATAGGTTGAGATAAGAAAAAATAGTTACTAGTCAGTCTAAGTTCATTTGAATATGACATTATAAAATTCCTTGGTCCTAAGTCACACAATTCAGAGAACAAAACCATAGAGAAAAATATTGTTGTCATTTCACACCCTTTAATTATAAAAGTCAAGCCAAGTCTTCTCTCTCCTGAAAAGAATGTCAATTGAAAAAAAAGGAACAAAATCTGAATTACATAGCTAGAAATATTTCTATGTTTTGTGTTCTAGAAAAAGAACAGATACTTTAGAAATAAGGTGGGGTAAATATTTGGAGATTCCAAAATGATCTGTACATACACAGAGACCATGTCTTCTCCATCAAACCACATTCCTACTTTAAACTTGAGCATTTTCTTCATGGCCAATATGCACTAACCCACTACAAAATAGTGTCGGAGAGTCAGTGCGTGCATGACAGATAAAACGCAAGCTGCACCCAGTTGGGATGTTTTTATCATTAACTGCTGTTGCATAAACTTAACATACAATGGGCTGTGACACTGGATAAATCATTTGTTTCCACTTGTTATTGATGACATTTCATAACTCGTTTGGGGCTCTGCTTTGCCCCGTCACTCGTGAGTTATGAGGTCATCAATCATGACTGGGAATAAATGATTTATGTAAGTCACCCTATTGTATATTTTAGGTACAGTATACAACAAAGCACACACTATTGATTTCTAATACTGTCACATTACATTTGCCACGTGTGTTTCTAAAACTGATGTCGTGTCATTCACAACAACCTAGTATGAAATGTTGAAGTAATTTTTTAGGAAAAATGCACAAAATTCATCCTAAGAGTTCCTACTTTTAATTAATTAAAGTCAACAAAAAAGTCTTCTTGAATTAAAACGATACTGTTTCAAGGAAGCGATATTGGGGAGGTACGTGATCAAATGGAAGGTCGCAATTAGGAAACAAAAGATAACTGAGAAAAACCTTTGATCATGGCTGTGTATCCTGAGTAACCTCCTGAAATGCTAGGAACAAGGACCTGCTGAGAAAACTTTTACATTACGTATTATACTTGAGAGCATCAGTAGCAGAGAAGTAGGAAAAAAAGAATTTTCAGAGTGTGAAAGAGTCACATGAAGGAAAAATAAATCGACTTTCCTTTTATAATAGAAATTAAATGTTTGTTTGTTGTGGGTGCATTGCTGACTGTGGGTCTGTATGTACATGTGTGTGTGAATGAGCAGACCTGCAAACGGGAAGGCCAGAGGACATGTGTCCACTATCATTCTCGGTCTTACCTCAAGAGTCCACACTGAAGCTGGGGCCACCAGCAAACCACAGCCATGTTCCTGTGTCCACACTGTATGGTGCTGGGTCACAGGATGTGCACAGCCATTTCCACCTTCTTTTACCTGGGTGCTGGCATCCACACTCAGGTCCTCACACTTGCAGAGCAAGGCTTTTACCCACTGTGCCAACTCTTCAGCCCCAAAAGCTAAGATCTTTAATCATAATTCACATAGACTTCGCAAGGAATCAACAAGGAAGTTTCATTAACATATTAATTAAAAATAAACATGACACTATGAAGAAAGTGTTCCTTTTTAACTGAATCTCGTCAGAAAATACAGTGTCTTCAGAGACTAGAAAGTTATTCTTTCATGTCCTTCTATTCTGTCAACTGATTTTTTTCCATGATGAGTATAAAACTATAAACATGGTTAAAAATATATATGTAACCAGAAAATGCAAAGAAATTTGAGGGAGGCAATCAAAAACACACTGAAAATCAAAAAACCTAGGCTAAGATAGTCAAAACTCCAGGAACTTTCAGTTATTTGCAATTACAAGTAATCACTGTTTTAACATGTTGTGCTTGCTCCAAAGAAACTCTGTTTTGTACACTGAAACTCCAGGATTTTAAATCACAGCAAAATCTTTAGAAGTTTATCAAGACTAAATACACAATCAAAATGGTGTATTTTCTACACACTTTTGTTGATTTTTAAAATGTCACCTCTCCCAGCAGTTTTATACAGAGGGTGTTGACCAGCTGTGTGTCATCTTCTGCGATGATATAAAAATACAGAACTAATCTGAAGTATGAAAAATTCAAGTCATAGATAAAGAGAATTTTCTCTAAACATAAACAGGTTACATTTTTACATTAAATATTTGTAATAGTTATAAAATTTTTAAAGTATGAGATTCCTTAATCCAAATTCCTTCAAAGACCTTTAAGGAAATTTAAGAAACTCTCTGTAAAATAGTACAGAATAAACTTGTGGTGTGAGAGTACATAACATTTTTGTTTCAAACTTTATTCAGAGTCAGTGTCCATGACAACTTAAAAAACATATAAATCACTGATGTGAGAGAGGCTGCAGTTTATGAGTTAATGCTACTGCTATTTTTTTCTCAGCCGTACATAACAATAATTCTTTTGTTCATTTGTTTTTTCTTTGGCATTTTTGAGACAGGGGATTATGAAGCCCAGGCTGGCCTTGGATTCATTGTATAGCTAAAGATGACCTTTAATTTTTTATCCTCCTTCTTCCAATGTCAAAGTATTACAGGGATTACAGGCATGTGCAGCCATGTCTGGTCTTTATGTAGTGCTGGAGATCAAACCCAGTGCCTCATGCATGCTAAATAAGCACTCTGTCAACTGAGTTACATATCCAGGACTTGTAATTAATTTTTTAATAACTTCCCCACACACGTTGATTCATCTGACAACTGCTCAAGAGGAAGTATTTAAACTCAATGGCTTTGTGTCCAATTCTATTCTTTTTCAATGTCTGTGGATAACATATTGGTTGTCAACATGTCTATTTAACAAAGCGATGGTAGTAGATTGCCTCCTAAGTTCTATAGCCTCCTAGTTATGATGATGCCAGTAGACTGGTTGCTGACTTCAGCCTCAGTCAGAGAAACTTCTTTTTGCAGTGGGCAGCTCTTAATGCAAATTTCCATAACTGGACAAAGAGCTGAGAACAAGTGAGCAGTGCTCAGCCCTAAACAGGACATCTAGGGCACCTCTCCAAACGGCACCTGTCCAAGGCTCAGGGAACGTTACAGAAGAGGGGTGCAAAACGATTTAAGAGCAAGAGGATGGGGAGGAGAACTGTGAAATCTTGCCTTGTGGGTTTAATATAGTCATTCCAAGCATGTACCCACAGCAGCTGTGAATATCTGCAGAAGATCAGAAGATCAGCCCCATCATCACCCTCCCATCAAGGGTGGTGGAGGGGCTTATGAGGTCTCATCCCCCTTAAGGAACGATTCATAGTTAACGAGTTCCTTGTAGACGGGCAGAGACTGTCCTCAGTAACACAGCCACGGGCAAGTTTCCTAAACCCTAGTAAACAGTTCCCACTCATGCTCATGCAAACAACCCTGGGTAAACTCAGTGGGTCACAGAAAGAAGAAAAGAAAAGAGAGGAGGAGTAGGCAGAGGGAAGGGGAGGGAGGGAAGAGGAGGAAGGGAGGGGAGGGGAGGGCAGACTAGTTAGAACAGGAGTTCAACAGGAGAAAGGGACAAGAGAGTGAAATGGGCTAATCCTGATCAGAATATATTGTTCACATGTACGAAACTCAAAAATTGTCGCACTGTATACATGTATAAAATTGTGAAAAATAAATCAAAAAAAGAACTTGGTTGTAAATTCAGTAGGTTAATGTCATCTAAAGTCCCTTTTTTTGCAGTTGTGTGAGGATATCAACTAAACGCCATTTCCCATCTCTGCTGTATGTAATCAGAGTAGCTGCCACATAAATGTGGCAACTCACACACAGAATTAGAATACGCATTTCCGAAAATAATTCTTCTTTTAAGTGAAAGAAAAGGAAAGCAGTACAGACACCTACTGAGAGCTGCTTCAGCGAGCGTCCGCCACGCCCGTACGCGCTGGCGGAGGCTTCGCCAGCATGTCTGGTACCTACCTGGAGGGGTTAGGTGAGGGGACTGGAGTCTTAGCTCCCCAGCTGCTCCTGACTCTCCAGTGACCTCAGGCCAGCTAACCTATCTACCGTTTTTTTCAAAAGGCGATGACCTGGAGTCTGCTGTGCGTTCACGGGGTGACAGTCTAGGAGATGACTGGGGCAGCAGAGCTTCACCCTGAGGAAACAGGCCTCTCCTGCTCTGCCCAGCCACATCAGCACCACTGTCTTGCAGGAGGCCTGTAACAGACAACCTCGTTTTCAAATTGCCAGACCACTAAATCCCATGAACCAGACGAAGGACAATTTTTTTTAAGACTGCTAAGAAGAAGCATAAAAGAGATGCCTGCCTATGTTAAGAAGAAAGTAGGAATCTTGCTTTGTGGTGCTTGTAAAAGAAAGTAGATCAGAAAGCAGCTTCCTGAATTTGGAAATTATTACTTTTTAACTTGTAACTATATTCTGTCAATCAATCTCTAAAGACTTTGATCCAGACTGTTTCACATTTACGAGTTTAAAAGGAGCAGGACAGTAGAATGATGTAAGCTGTAACGATGAAGCGCGAGACCTATTCACTTCCATGTCTCCCGTTATCCTGCCATAATCTGAGAAAATACACTTAATTCCTAACAGCCCAAAGATCCATCAATAAACAGAAGCACATTCACAAAATACTACACATGTATTATTTATTTCATTGGAATTGATGTCCCTTAAATACAGGGAATTAAAAGTTTAAAGGGAAATCAAAATATTAATCAAATTTTAACCAATATTAAAATTAATGAATTATGTCATATATTTGTGATAAGACCTAACACACATAAGAAATTTGATAAAAGATCTGTGGCAATACTCACCCTCACCAACCTTGCCAAAATAAAAGCAATGGAGAAGAAGAGGAGGCCCAGCTTTCAACGCTCAAACTTGGGCAATTTGCCTGAATTTGCCTCTACAGGAATTACAGGAAAAGTGACTTAATCGCCTTGGTGTGAACCGTCCAGATATCATCTACCCAAACTATTCAAACTCGAACCAGCATCTCTCCCTTAAGAAATGAAAGGACCATCAGCTGCACACAGCAGAATTCTTCACACAGTTCAGCAGCCTCACAGCACTGCCATGTGTGTGCAGAGCCTCATCAATAGCGTTTGAAAAACACACTATTCTCCAGACAGCGTTCACTACATGAACGCTAACATAAATCAAAAATACTGGCATGTGTTCCCCATAGTCACTGCTGCTTGATCCGCCTACTCTAACCCTTCCCACCTTCACACAGGGTCATCTCTCCATGTAGTCGACATGTTCCCCTTTCAGAAATCTTTTCTTTCATGAAGGGCTAGAAATGCTTTATTGATTTTTCCACACAAGGCCAGTCAACTTCTGACTTCACAAGACGAGTGTATTACAGCAGCTGAACCCACTGCCGTTTCCCCACCTGCATAGCTGGAAAATGGTGACCCGGTCCTTGCAGGTCTGCTAACGACCTGGTCATAGAATAACCATCCCTGGCCTCAGTGTATGCTAAGGACAGAGACCTCACTGTGCTTCTACAGGACTACAGAATGACAAGCTAACAGACCAAATAATTCCAGAGCTGGCTGTGACCCTCCCAGGCTCAGTCTACAATGCAGCCTTGCTTGGTCCCGGCCTCCAAAAGCAACTCTTTCAAAACGAATTCTCTTTTCAGCACATCCAACAGTCACAAATTGCCACATCATCTTCGTTTGTATCAGAGTCAAGACTGTGTACTTTAAAATGCTTTGCTTCCCAATTTGCTTTTCCTGTAATTTTGAGAAAATGTTCACTTTCCTACCTTTCCATTGGTGTAGGTAAGTCTCAAAATGCTTCATAGATTTGATTTACTCATATTACATTATTTAATCCACAATTTCTTCTTAGTCTCTACATTCTTCCTTTAAATAAATGTTTTCAAGCCTCATGGGCTGTGGAGATGGTTCAACAGGCAGATGGCTGAGCATGAGGACCTGAGTTCACATCCCAGCACACACATGAAAAATATGGCTGTGAATACCTGTAATCTCAGTCCCAGGGGCAGAGACTGACAAGCCTAAGAAAAACAGAAAGCCTCCAGTTCAGTGAGTATGAGTGACCGCTTCAAGGCAGTAGAGTGGAGTGATAGATGAAGACACCTGATGTCCTGCTGTGGCCTCCCCACACCACTGTGGCACGTGTACTCACACACAAGCATGCACCACATATACACATACATACCATATCATCACACACACTCTTCAATGTTATTTGAATAACTGGATGAGCTTTGAAGATATGTAAACATGTGGAAACGCCACCAGAATCACGAACTAGAACACTTCCATTAGTCAAAAGTCCTACTGACTCTTTATAATTAATTAACTCCTCCCACGCTGGTCCATGGCAACCATTGACATGCTTTCTGTAACTACAATACTGTTTTTTCTAGAACTATACATAAATGGAATTACTGTGTAATGTATTTTCTGTCAGTTTATTGCTTTGGAGATCGAACATATGTCAATAAATCTCTATTTTGTCACCTCATGAAAGTTGCAAAAGTCCATATATTCTGGATATAAGTCCTTCATTAAATATATTATTTGCAAATATTATCTACTTTTGTTGTGTACAGTTCAGGTTTTGAAGTCATAGCTCAATAAATCTCTGCCTAACTAGGGTTTCTGTGATAGGGAAAATTCAGTTGAATGCTTCATTTAAAACTTCATCATTCTTCTGAGGAATGTGAAACTCAATGATGAACAGCATCTAATTAAAAACACATAGCCATTCAGGCGACATCATGGAATATAAGGCAGAAATTAGATAAGTGCAGGAAAGCAAGGAGTGTAGGTGAGAAATGCTGTTTCCAGGCGTGACACAACCATGCAATCGTAATTCCACAGCAGCTATGGCTGCCTGTGCTGGGCCTGCACAAGTCTAGGACTGCCAACAGTTGACTGATTGAAGAGGGACACATAGGTCCCTTCTCCTCTCAACTGAACTACTGGCAATCATCTTTCTGAGAGAGGGGTGGTCATTATCATCACTGTGTGCCCACTGATGAGCTCAACAGGTTCCAATGGAAAGTTCCAAACCAGTAGTCACACAGATAGCCTTGGTTAAGCTCAGTGGGTCACAAAACAAAGAAAAATGTAAGCACATGGGAAAGGGATTTGTAGGGAAGACACGGGGGAGATGGGAGGTCTGGGCCTGAAAAGAGTGCGAATGCCCTCTGTATGTGAATGAGTTGTCAAAGGCCAAGTTCAGTCAATTTTAGAAGATTGATAGCTAGACAAAAAACTAGAGTTACTTAAGAAATAGAGAATCATGAAATTGTGACACATGCTGAGGGGAAAGGATACAATGCAGAACAATCTTGAGGGGACCAAATGCTGTCACGACCAATAGAAATTTTAGAGAAATGATTACATCAATGATCTCAAGAAAAATGTGCCTGAAACAAAAGAAAATAGAGGTAATCACAAACAAGAAGAGAAACAACTTAATTTGTCATTAAATTTATTTTAATTGACAGGCAGCAAGTGCGTCTATGACCTAGTGAGAGCTTTTCTTTGATTAAAGGCTATTACTGATTCAATTTCCACACTTATACTTGATTTATTGAGGTTTTCTTCTTTGTAGTCATTGAATTTCACTGAATTTTATATGTACAGGAATTTATCCATTTCATCCTTGGTACCCAGCATGTTACATTTATGTGTCTGTGCACATATGGTATCACATGACCCTTCGTGTTTCTGCGCGAGCTGCACACCACCTCTTTTGTTACTGACTTCTCCTTTTCTCCCCCCCCATCTCAAAGGGTTTTGAATCATATACTTTTTGAAACCCAGCCTCTACTTCATTGATCTTTTTATTTTTTTATGTGTATATTGCCCACAGAAGTCAGAAAAAGGCATTGGATCCTCTGGATCTGGAGTTATGGACAGTTGTTAGCCGCTATGTGGGTGCTGGGAATTGAACCCAGGTCCTCCTGGAAGGGTAGTCAGTGCTCTTAACCACTGAGCCATCTCTCCATCCCTGATCCTTTTATTTTTTAGCTCTATTTCATCTCTTCTATGCTACTTGTGTTTCCGTCCTTCCTCTCACTTTAGATTTAGATTGTCATCATTCAGGTATCTTGAGTGTAACTTAGCCTGTTCACTCAGGATCTTCTTTGATGAAAGCATTTATGTTATAAAGTTTCCTTATACAACTGCCTTCGGTGACACACATAAGTTTTGGTAAGTGCTCCCATTTTCATCTTATCAAGGTATTTTTATTTCCTTCTAATGCATCTTTTGATCAGTTAGAGCCTATTCCTTCGTTGTCATGCACACGTGTGAATTTTATGAATTCCTCCTATGTTGATTTCTATTTTCATACCACTGTGGTTTAAGAACAATCTGACAAGATTTCAATCTCAAATGAATTAAGACTTCTTTGATGGTCTAGCATATGATCTCTCCTGAAATGTTCTGAATGATCCTAAGAATATTTGTTCTGACGCTATTAGGTAGAATATTTTTGATAATGTAGACCAGCCTGGCTTCAAATTCAGAGATGCATCTGCCTCTGCCTCCTGAGTACTAAGACTAAAAGCGTGCACCACAACACCCCACTAGGTAGAATATTTTTATGAGTCTATAAAACCAAATGATCTAAATTGTTCTTCAAGTTCAATATTTCTTTACCGATTTTCTGCTAGGTTATCAAATCATTGTTACAAGTGTGATATTAAAGGCTTTACTATTACTGTATTTCAGTCTACCTTTTCCTCAGATCTATTAAATCTATTAATATTTGCTTATATATGTAAGTATTCCCATGTTGAATACACATATACTCACAACTTTTATGTTATTGAAGAACTGCAATCTTTATCATTACAGAAGGATATTTTTAGCTTTAGTTTACAGTGTTAATTACAATGTATTTTGCTCATCTGGTATAAATACAACTACCACTTCTCTCTTTTGCCTTCCTTTTTATGAAATATATTTTGTAATTCTTTCACTTTTATTCAATGAGCATCTTTATGAGTGAAGTGAATCACTGGATGGTCAATAACTGAGTCTTATTTTTCTTTCATTCATCCATTCCATGTTTATTCATCAGAGACTTTGGTCTTTTTGCAGTAAATTGTGTTATTGATAAATAAGAACTTCTTACTGTCAATTTTGATTTCTAATCTTTTTTTTCTCACATCTTCTTTTGTATTTAGATTGCTTACTCTTATTTTATGATTTTATTCTTACTTTTTAAGCTTTTAAATAGATAGATGATAGATGATGATAGGTAGTTAATAGATAGGTAGATAATAGATAGATGATAGATTGATTGATAAATGGATGATGATGGATAAATGGATGATAAATGATAGATCGATGGTAGATGATATAGATAGATGATAGATGATATAGGTAGATAATAGATGATATAGATAAAAATTATATAGATAGATGATAGATATAGAAAGATAGATGATATATACAGATGGATAGATGATAGATGGTAGACAGATACATAGATATGTAGATACAAAGATGCATAGATACATAGATAATATATTTTGCTTTGCATTTACCTGGAACTTTGGGAAAGCACTATGTAAGTGAAAATAGGCTACTGCAAACTGACAAAAATGTAATTGAGAAAACAAACTATACTTTTACTTGCCGTCAACATGTTTATTTTTATGCCATTATTCAGGGACTTGCTATCTATGTGACTTCACAGATTATCATATCTATTGTTATTTTGAACAGCTTTAAATATTTTGCACAGTATTTTAAATTTGAGCTGATTTTTGCCAGTGATTTCTGTATGGTCATGTTTTTATCACCACTTCCATTTGAACAGTTCTTGTCAACAGTGTGTCTGTGTGTCTGTGTGGGTTGCAGGAGATCGAACCCAGGGCCTTTTGCATACTACATAAGCAGTCTACCACTGAGGAATATTCCCAGCCCTTCTTTTCAATAGTTCTTGTTTGCCAAGAAAGATTTTATTTTTCCATTTCTGGAGGACAGTTCTGTTAGGTATAGTATTTGTTTGTGATTAGAATGACCTTCTCCTCAGTAAGTTGAATGTATCATTCAGTTCTCTCTTGGCCTATAAGTTTTCTCCTAAGAGGAACACTGTCAGCAAAATTAGAACTCTCTAAATGTAACTCATTTTTTAAAAATCTTGCTAATTTGAGGATTTCCTCTTTTTCTTTGATTTTTAAAAATTTGCATTGATTTATATTTCTTTATTGGATTATTTCAGGCATTTTATTCATGAGTATCATATCTGTGTTGTTTCCATTCCTCTCATCCCCGACCACATCTTCCCGTCCGTGTCCCCGACTCCTACTCAATTTCCCTCCTCTCTGACTGTTCTTGTTGCATATACATGTATATAAGTCCATTTAGTGGTGATCCTTTGTGTTTAGGG
This sequence comes from Eospalax fontanierii, assembly GCA_035773235.1. NCBI lineage: Eukaryota > Metazoa > Chordata > Mammalia > Rodentia > Spalacidae > Eospalax > Eospalax fontanierii. The sequence goes on along the minus strand of CM069530.1, from coordinate 99,603,804 downwards.
TTTCCCACTTGGAATTAGATAACCTGTCAGGAAGCTAGTTCCCGGAGAAAACTGATTCTCCCTCCCTCAGCCTCCATTGATTGCCTGTAGCTCTCCCTCTTGAGGGGGACCCGGGAAATTTCCTGCAGTCACCTTGGCATCTTAACTGTTTTTTTAACAATTTGCTTTTACTGTATCTTGATACACTCTTGTTTAGACTAAATCTCATTGGGATCTTTGCCCTTCTATATATGCATATTTAAGTCATTACTCAGATTTGGAATTTCTCAAGCATTTTTAATTATGTTTTTGCTAATTATTTAGATTAGTACACAAAGTAACAGGCTTCACTGTGGCATTTTTATGGTGATTCTTCTGCCTTTCTCCTTCATAAATTCCTATAAACTGAAAGCTTTTTTAAGGTTGCAGTGATAATTCTGCAGTCTTCTTTATTTATTTCCCTATTGTCCTCTGATTGTGTTTTCAAACAGCCTTTGACTGTACAGACTCTTCTATTTTATGAATTCTGCTGTTGATGTTTTCCATTGATTTTTCTTATTCCACTCATTTTTTTCAGCACTAGAATTCCCATTTGACTTTTAAATGAGAAAGTTTCAATATTTCTGTTACATTTCTTATTTAGGCCATTTGTTGTCTTTCTGATTTCAATTAATTGTTTCCCTCTACTTTCTTAAAGATCTCTGATTTTCTTAAAATGATTATTTTCAATTCTTTGTCAAGATATATATTTTTCCTTTGCTGTGAGAAAATGAGATCTTATTGACAGTCATTAGCATTTTGTTTCATTTTATTGTGAGTTTGGGTTGCGTATTTCTAATTCCCATATACTGGTATTTGACATCTGGAGGAACAGATACCTCTGCCAGACTACAAGACAGTTTTGTTGTGGACTCTTCTTCATGAGGCAGTGTGAGGGCACTTGCTGGACAGGTTCAGCTGGCATCAGGGAGGTGCCAGCTATGTGGCCTCTGTGCAGTTCCATCAGCTGAGGTCAGTGCTGACAAATACTTTGTGGATTCTCAGTGGTCAGGACAGTGAATATCTGTAGTGACAGCAAAGGCTGTGTGGTTGGTTGATAAGGATCACTGAGAATTTCCTTCTGATCTTTTGCCTTCCTCCAGAGAAGTTGTGTCAGGTAGGATCTCTCTCAACATTCTGCGTGCCTTCTGGGCTCACTTGCGTTAGTGGTGACACCTGCCTCATGAATGACAAGATGCAACAATCACGGAGCCAGGACTGAGGCAAAGACAGAGCAGTGTCCGGACAGTGGCTCGAGTCTAGACACGATGGCACTCTAGTATCACATTAATAACACAATATGATGTGTGTAACTTAGCCAGCAACCTGAAAACCAAAACCTGAACCAGAGGTTCCGGAGCAGCACTGCTGCTCTGGGTAATACTGGGATCCTGTCCTCTGGTGCAGATGAACTACTGCTCGGGACTCACATTCCCTCAGTGTCGTGCTGATAACAGGATGCAGTTATAGAGTGACTGAAGGACAAAGAAAGGAAAGACATGTGAGCATGTGCAAACTTAAAGTGGCTCCAGCACTAGGTAAGGACTGGCTTTCCATAGCAGCCGAGTCAGTACCCAGAGAATGGCAAATTTTGCAACGGCTTAGTGAGGAGCTCCAAGTGTGAACAGCTCACCATAACCATAGCTCTATATTCTGAGCCATGGGTGGTCCTGTGTAGCTTCAGAGCCATGGTTTAGGACTTAGGGCACCCATGCAAACCAAAATGTCAGAGCCTGTAATAGGAAGGAGAACTCACCTCTTTTCAGACGTGAATTACTGGTAAACACTTCCTGGAAGAAGACTGTGGTGCCATGTCTCCCTCTCAAGGGTTTGCCGGTGAGAATGACTATTGCTCACTTCCACGGTTTAAGATGTCCAGATCCCTGTAAAGTAAGCTACTAGAAACCACAGGGGATCCTGCTGTGTGGAGGTGAAAAACAGACCCCTCCCCTTCTCCTTCTGCTCCTAGCTGTTGCCTGGTATCTCAGGTATGCCAACCTCAATCGCAACTGTTTCTATGTAGATATCCTCGTTTTATTTGTTCATTTGTTTTTGTTTCTTTGTTGTTTGGGTTTATTTGTTGTTTGGGTTTAGAATCCACTGTGTTGATACAGCTTAAGTTCTCTTTTTTTTTTCAAAGTAAATGAGTTTTGTTTTTGAGAATTTCATACATGAGCATTGTCTCTACATCATTTCCATTCCTCTCAGTCTCCCATCAATGCCTCCAAAGTCCCCAACTTCCTCTCAAACTCTTGTCCTCTTCTTTATCATTAATACATATATATATACATTTATAAATATGTATAATGCACTGAGTCCACCAAGTGGTGCTTGTGTGATCCTGTTTAGTGCTGTCCATTTTGGGATTAGATAACTTCTCAAGGAGCTAGTGCCTGGACAAAACTGATTTCTCCCTCTCTCGGCATGCATTGATTGCCTGAAACTCTTCATTCTGAGGTGGGATCATATGACATTCCCCACCTCCTTGGCACTTCAACTGGTTTTGTCGTGAAGCAGATCTCTTAGACTTCCATGCTGTGGAGATCTCATTGGTGCAGCTTCCCTTTTATGTGTAGAATGCATTAACTAGCAGAAGGTGTCTTGTCCCTCTGGCTCTTACATCTCCTGCTTCCTTCCATGATATTCCATAATGTGTCACTTAGTGTTGGTACCTAACAGTCATTTATTCTTTGCATTTTATCAGCTGTGGACGTTTGTTATAGTCTCCATCTGTTGCAAAAAGAAGCTTCTTGATGAGTGGTGAGAGGTGCATTTGTCTGTAAATATAAGGATCCAGGTATAGCATAGAGTAAAATATTATGTTTGTTTAGGGAAGTTACAGAAGTAGGTTTTTCTCAAGAATCCGTGACCTCTTCAGCCATGTGTGCTTGGCTATGACTATAGTACCACAGATAAGTTCCCTTCCATTGAGCTAACCTTAATTTCATTTGGACAGCTCTTGATTACCTCCAAACTAAAAGTTCCACTACACCAATAGAGATATTTTGCTGAGCTAGTCATTTTTGAGGCTCATAGACTTTACAGCTGGGTAGGATCAAGGTTTTCTCCCTTGGCAGCTTGCATGGTATCTTCTGGTACTATAAGAGCTCGTCTTCAGGAAGGAGGTTTTCTAATCAGTTCAAACTCAATTGCTCCAAGTTCTTAAAGGACCCTTGAGTTCTCTTTGAGTTATTGTGGTTTGGAATAATTGTCTATTGGTTTGGAATAATTATCAGGAATGGAGGTTGAAGTGAGACCAGAAACAGATCCCTTTCGCCATCTTGGTAGCCTTGTTTAAGAAATTAATTATAGTATAAAAACTTCTAGATAAGACTGGAGATGAAGCTCAGTGGTAGAGTTCTTATCTAGCATGTGATACTGGGATTCAATCCCTAGGACCACAGGAAAAAAACCTACATAGATTTGTATTCAGAATGACTATGTCCAAGGAAATAGTGAACCTGCAAATGCCACAATATAAATTATGGTGACAGCATGCACAGGGGCCAGCAAGCTCAGTCCAGGTGAAAATCCCAGCATAGACATGGGGAAGTGGTTAAGAGACTAAACATTTTTATGTACAGCAAAGGACAACATCATTCATGTAAAGAGACAGTCTACAGAATGGGAAAGAAAATCTTCACCAGCTGTTCACCTAGTAGAAGGCTAGTATCTAGAACATACAAAGAACTCAGAAAAAGTAAACATTCAGAGAAAACCAACCCAACTAAAATCGAGACATGGAACTGAACAAAGAGCCCTCAAAACAGTAAATACAAATGGCTAAGAAATAGCTTTTTAATGTTCAACATCTTTTTAAATATTTTTATTACTTTTATTTTATGTAAATGAGTACATCGCCTGTAGGTATGTAAGTGACCTGTGTCATTCAATGCCACAAAGATCAGAAGAGGGCACTGGATCCCTGGGAACTGGGGTTAGAGATGGTTGTTAGCTGTCATTTGGGAGCTGGGAATTGAACCCAGGTCCTCTGCATGTGCAGTCAGTGCTCTTAACTGCTGAGCCATCTCTCCAGCCCCATGTTCAACATCTTTAGTAATTATGGAAATGCAAATTAAAACTACTTTGAGATTTCATCTTAGCCTAGTGATAATGGCTTAAGTTTCATAAAATACAATGAAGACAAATACTGGCTAAGATGTCATGGGAAGGGAAACACTGCTGGTGGGAAAACATTCACTACAGAAATCACTGTGGAGGTTCCTCAAGAAACTAGAAATAGATTTCCTACATGATCCAGCTATATCATTATTGGGGATCTACCCAAAGCAGTCTATGTTATACCACAGAAATACCAACTTATTCATGTTCACTGCTGCTATAGTCACTATAGCAAGGAAATGGAAACAACTGATGACTGGACATGAAAATTGGGTACATTTACACAATGGACCATTATCCAGCCATTAATAAAAAAATCATTACAATTGCAGGTAAATGAATGGAACTGGAGTGAACTAGACTCAAAGACAAAGGTAACGTGCTCTCTTTCCTATTCGGATGCTAACCAGAAATTTTAAGATATGCACGTTTAAACTGGAAAATCCACAGAGGTGAGGGAGCTACGGGGCCATGGTACGACGCTTCAGCTGAGGAGAGGATACACAGGGGGAACAGGAAGGGTGCTGGAAACAGAAGGGTAGAGACTGGATCAAGGGCAGGGATAACTAATAACAAAGGGCATTTTTTTTAAAGTCATTTGGAAATCAATTATTGCAAAAGCTTTTTAAAAATTCATACACATATATACAAAGAGTTTAAATGGAGTTCCCTGATAATGGAGGGCCAGTGCCCCATCAGGCTAACAAATAAGAAACACATCCAGGAATGGGCTCCCTCTTTTAGGGCTGTTGATTAGGGGATTTCCACAGACCACCAAACAATGCTAGTTATTGCCATTACTCCTGGTTACGATTACCCTGTTGCTAACAATACTACACTCATGAGTTGTAGAGCATGGAGAAATAAGGTTAGGACTGACCTCAAAGCTTTAGCTCTACAGGCTGGTTTTCATAGAGCTGGAAGGTGAAAAGTAATCTTACCAAACTGTGAATCCTAAGAGCTATAATAACTATCCCAAATAGTTACTATCCTAGATATGGCACTAGTACAACAATGGCACAAACACTGTGGGAGTAACCAGCATGTTCTGACTGCACTGAACCCACTTCACAAGGTAGAACCCATACCTGACTATTATTGGGGCTGACAACCTGTAGTCATAGGCAGCAGTGGAACACCGACTGCTCTTATCCTGCTAAATGAACTTAGTATTAAGCCGACTCTTAATGACTGATTGTTATACTTGTTGTAGAATGGTAGACACGGTCTCTCTGGAGTTTTTGTTTCTTATTGGTTCATTCTATGGCAAGTCCCGCCCTCTGACCAATAGGGGGAGGAGGGAGGCGGGAGTAGGGGGAGACCATCATGGCCGCCAGCAGAGGAGAGGAGCGGAGATCACTCAGATCCACCTGGAAAGAGAAAATGCCCCATCCCAGGCCCAGGCAGACAGACAGGAACCGCGGAAGCAGCGTGCCACGCCCCCCGCCATCCAAGGATCTCGTGAGTGGGATGAACTGAGGAGCCTGCGCTCCGCACTTAGCGGTTCCAAACTAAGGGCGGCTGGCGGGAGAGCATGGCGCCCGTCCCCAGAGAACTTATACCTTATAAATAAACGAATCATTCTAAATGAAAGATCACTTTTCCATTTATCCAGCTGGATTAACTAAATCCCACCCGCTAGAGCGTGAGGGATTTAGTAACAACACTTGTAGATTAGTGTACCTCTAAACTTTCCTCAGAAATGCTTCTTTTTACTGCAGACAGTGAACAAAACAGAGACCCACAACTTGTCAACACACAGAGAACAAGAGACCTCAGAGTACTGAGTACAGGTTGGAACATCTATATCACCCCAATTCTGGGGGTCCAACATTCTCTTTAGCCCCTGAAGGCATTGTATGAGACAGGTGAACTTGTATACACACAGGCAAATATACTCATACATATAAAAAATTAAAATTATAAAAAGAAAAGAAATAACTTCCACCTTTTTGTTTTCTACAAGCAACTCATCTTACCTTGAAGGACAGGTACCACCTTAGAATAAAAGTACAGAAAAAATATTCCAAGCAAATGACACTAAGAAATAAGCAGGCATTGCTATCCTAATATCAGACACAATAGACTTCAAAGTAAAATTAATCAGAAGAGATAAAGGTCCCTTCACTCTGATTATGAAAACAATTGGCCAACATTACAATCATGAATATATATGCACCAAACTCTGATGTACAAATTTCATAAAAAGAGTAATACTGGACGACTTCAAGATACAGATTAACCCCAACTTAGTAATAGTAGGTGATTTCAGTACTCCACTTTCTGCAGTAGACACATCATTTGAACAACAATTAAACAGAAACACATCTGAATTAAATATCATACATCATCTGAATTAAATATCATACATCAAATGGATCTTTCAGACACCTACAATGCATTCCACCCAAGCCCCAAAGTATACAATTCTACCCATCAGTTCATGGAAGTTTTTCTAAAAGTAATCACATACTGAGGCACATAAATCCTCAACAAATACAAAAAGAGTTGAAATATGTCTATGTGTTTTATTGGATCAAAATGCAACAAAACTTAAAATCAACAACAAAAGAAACTCTAGTAACTACATGAACTCATGGAGACTAAAGAACACACAAACAAACAACGAACAGGTCAAGAAATCAAGAAATAAAAATACGTCTGGAACTAAATGAAAATGAAAACAAAACACAACAAAATCTCTTGTATACATTAAAAGCAATCTTAAGAGGGAAATTTATAGCTCTAAGTGCCTACATTAAAAAATCAGAAAGAGAACAAATAAATGACTTAATAATACAACTCTAGAATCTAGAAAAGCAAAAACAAAACAAACCCAAACCCAGAAAATGAGAAGAAATTAAAAAAAAAAAATCAGAAGAGAAATTGCTGAAGCAGAAACAAAGAAAGTGATAGTTATTAACGAATCTAAAAGCTGGTTCTTTGAAAAGATAGACAACTCCTTAGCCCATCTAACAACAACAACAACAAAAAAGCAAATTCAAATCAACAAAATCAGACTACAAACCGCAACCATGACCAGCTGCAGAGTAGGTTCAGCTGGTATTTCTCTCTGTATTTTTGCTATTGGTTCATTCAGAGGCAAGTCCCACCCCTTTGACCAATAAGGGGGAAGATGGTGGCCAATGACAGCAATTGAAGCCCCGGAGATGGCTCCCATCCATAATGGACACATCCAGGCACATGGAGAAAGAAAGTGCCCTGACTCCACCACTTGGGGAGTCAGCAACAGCAGCTGCCCTGTTGACACAGCCAGCAGCGCATAAATGGAGCTCAGCCTGCCAGAGGGCCCCTGTGATGAGCCCGGGAACCTAGGGCGGGGGAGGGAGGAGTGGCCATGATAGCAAATATTCAAACGAGAACTTTGTAGGTCACCTCAAATAAATTAATCCTTCTAATTAGAGGGCCATTCTCCGTTTTATTCTGCCACATTGGTGCCAGAGGGCGGGACCAAACCCGCCTGCCAAGGCGCAGGGCAAATTTGTTACAGCACACCCAGCAAACTGTCTTTATCTTTATTATGCCAACGTCATAATCATCTGAACAAATAGACTCTTAAATTAAGTTCTTTTTTTAAAAATATGTATAAATGTATTGCCTGCTTGTCAGTAGGGATCAGAAGAGGGTGTCAAGTCCCCTGGAACTAGAGTTACAGTTGGTTTTTAGCTGCCATGTGGGTGCTGGGAAACAACCTTGGTCCTCTGAAAGAGCAGGCAGTGCTTTTAACCACTATTTCTCCAGTGCCCTTAAATTAAATTTTTAAGAGTGGTTCCAAACTCGGAGGATGCTGGTTTCCCTAGTTAGAACCATCTGTCTCTCAAAACTGTGTCAATATATCTCTGTCTCCTCCATCTGTGTAGATGGAGCTCTCTCTGTCCTGATCCTTGCTGATGGGACTGCCTCTGGGACCCTGTTTCTCCCACTATGTCCCCTGGTCAGGCTTCACCTATAATTTATTCAGAATGGTTACTCCAGCTTCAGCACAGAAGTACAAGTTCAAGTCCAGCTTCACCCTCAGTCTTTAACAGACAATCTGGCCTAGTCTCTCACTCTTTCATTCATGGCCACAGTCATACATCTTACCAATCTCCACTGTGTCCAATAGGTGCACTGTTTGATCCATTTTGATATGTTAAATCTCAAGCATATGCACATTCACTCACTATCTTTTGGTGTAGAGTACCAAACTGAGATTGCCAAAGAAACACCCTGGTCATCAGACCCAAGAGCATGGTTTTGTTGGGGTTAATTAGAAGCCATTAGTCCAGATTATGTCTATTAATAAAACACTCCTATATTGTGGCCCTTTTATCTCATGTAATCAAGAGCTATCTAATTGGACTTAAGGCCCTTTCAATAAGACAGAAATTATATGTGGTACTATAAACACAGCCAAGTGCACATCACTGTTATAGATCCTAGAGAAAAGCTTAGTTCAGTCACTTCCCTAGACTAACATAATTTCTTGCTGTATTCTAAATACATAGCCTTATATTTACAGACAAGTGCCAAAGAAGCTTATTTGTACAACAGATGGAAGACTATTACAAACTTCCACAACTAGTCAAATGCAAAGAATAAGTGACGTCAGTTGTCCAACTCTAAGTGATATATCTACAATGCAATCTCTACACCCAAGTCTCAAGGAACATCACAGTTAAAGGGCAGAAAGAATGTAAGCACCAAAGGGACAAGATACCTTTCTCTAGTTAATGCATTCCAGACATGATAGGGAAATTGCACCAATGAAATCTCCACAGTATGGTAGGTCAAGTATATGTGCATAATGACAAAACCAATTGGCATGCCTAGTTGATGGCAGAATGTCATGGGGTACCACCTCAGGATGAGGCAATTGATGGACACTGAGAGAGGGATAATAAGTTTTCTCAGGGACTAGCTCACTGAGAGGTTATCTAATCCCAAATGGCCAGCCCTAAACATAGGTCCACCTGAGTACCTCTAAATAGACTTAGTGCACTATGCAATATACATATGTGTGTTTATAAATATATGTATATGTAACAGTAATAATCAAAGAAATAGACAAGAAATTGAGAGTGAATAGGGGGCAAAAGAAGAGTTTGTAGGGTCTTGGAGGAATGGAAATATTGCACAGGCAACACTCCTGTAAGAAATTCATGAAACTAAAATAAACATTTAATTAAATAAAATCCTCCATGCAGACAAATAGAAAATGGATAAATATAAAAATCTGTCTAGTTGACCTCTGGATTGTGACTTTGCTCTCACCTGGCAACACTAAAAATACGGTTCACTTTCCAGACTTGAGAAGAAGCACAATCTTAAGCCCATCACAACACAATTTAAATTAAAAGCTATACTTCCGGAAACGTCATCTGTAGAGAGCTATCTATGCTACTGAGTAACAAGATTTCATTAGCCTTTGTAACATCTACCCTTGGTTTAAATTAGTCATCAAATGCTACCAGAGTCTTCTGCTGACTACCCTCAACAATTTTCATCACTCATGACTTACTGGGCATAATGCAGGATGGGCCTAGCCAGGCCACCTGCCAGGAGGAAAAGAGGAATGGCTCCTGTGGGCATGGCATTCTGCTCTGGCTAGTCATGAGACCAGCTTCTGCCCAACACCTGGAAAGAACCTGCCTATCTGGGGACAAACATACTATTCGCTGCAATCGGGACCCCACCCCATAAGGCCATTGGCTATCCAGACCTTTAAGACCTTTTGCACCTCTATTTTGCTATGCCACCCACCTGGCCTGCTTCTGGCTCAGCTCCCAGAGTTTGTGTCTTAACTCTGCATCTACTCGCCCCCTCACCCCACAGCAGAGACGTTTCAGTCCCCTCGGCCTGGTACCAAGTTCAAGGACCCTCAACAATGACTCACTTATCAATGCTGATTTTCAAAGAAGGATTGTAAGGTTCATGGGGCTAGAGGCTAAGACTACCTGTTGCAAGGCTAAGCACTCAGGGCACATTCCACAGACGGCTGTGGAATCTGTAGATAACCTACAACTTGCTTTTACTAACATTTGATTTTTGAAGATGTTACACAATCTACATTACAGTAATGAATGTGTTTACCATGGGCTATTTAAGGAATACAATTTCAGTGCCCTGACACTAATAAATTTCCCAGGAGGCTGTGTACCCTAAACTAGTTATCATCCCCTGAGAAAACTGTTTGTTGCTATCATGGTGCTAACCCTTTATCTTGAATCATTTCCACTTGTTTTGGCTACTAGAGAACTGAGGACCAGACCAGCAACTCCTGTTTGACTTCTGCCTAGGGCTTCCCAGAGGGTCCTTAGCCCCGTGGTCTCACTCGTGTGCCACCATTTCTTGCACTACTGGCTTTTCTTTGTTACCTTTCCCTTGTTTAGTTTCAAATTTATTTTATATATCTTTGTAAATCACTTTAATTTCTTTGGAAACAAGGCATGACATATTTAAATTGACTTTTTCACTTCATGATAGAAGTTATTAACTTTGCTGAAGAGGAGACGGGAACAAATGCAGACTTTGGCAACGTGATGCTGATTTTAAGAGGCCATGGGATGCTTTGTGAAGAGAAGATACCATTTGCAACCCACACTGTTTAATTTTAGTTTCACATACACACAAGACAATTAATTGCACAATGTCAACTTTGTTATTATGTAATACCCATTATATTAATGATGCACAATATTTAAAACTTAAAAACAAAAGAATGAAATGGAACCAGAAGTTTCATTTACAATTGTGGTTGGAAATTTACCAGTAAAGACAATGCATGAAATTTTACAGTCTGTGATAACTACCGGCACCAGGCGGGCAGAGAAATCTCCTCTTAAACTGTTTTAAGTTCAAGAGAAATTTTGATTCAAGAATTTCATACAGTGATGAATTTTGGTTATATTCAGATCTCCTCCTCCATCTTCACCCCACTCTATGAGCCCCAACTCCCTCCCACCCTTCTTCATGTCTTCTATTACCAAATGAAAAATTCCATCCATCTTACATAACACCCATGAGCTGGGTGCTGGAGAAACCACATCTCATTAGAGTGGCAGTGACTACAATTCCTACAGAGGTGTGGCACAGTAAGGACCATCCCTCCCCTTTGTGCATGATTTTGGCTCAGATACACCCAGATTTCTTGGAAAGGGATTTTTCCCTCTTAATTTCTGTTTCTCTTACACACTGCTTAGGAATGTCAAGTAGGGGTTTCTCTTTTTCTCAGTGGCGGGAAATGCTTAGATTTCTTCGTCAGAGCCAGTTGTTCGAAGTCTTTGCGTGCAGGTTTGTATTGGCTTTTCTTTGCACTCAGCACTGTGACGCCAACTGTGAACCAAGGTGTTCTCCAATAGGTTTTCACTGTGGGTAAAAACAGAAGCTACGTCCTCACAGCTGGCAGCAATTAGCTCACAGGCCTCCTATGCAAGATTCTCCAAGTGGCAGTTGGGAAGTTTCACAGCTTCACATGACAGTGAAGTGTCCTATAACTTATTTTCTGAGATCTGCAGACTTCTCAGATTCCTAGTGTTGTTGAGGACTACTATCAGACATACTGACCTGAAAGAAGCAATGACAAAGGAAAACATACAGAGAGAGATATCTGTCCCTAAATAGCAAGAGCACACCCACCGCGTGAGCTGCAGGAGCACACCTACCCCGCGAATGGCGCCCAGCTCTGTTCAAGGTTCGGTGAGTTCTGTCAGCCTCTTTCGTGGACTCATTTACATTGCTGTCCCGTCCTCTCCACAGCTGCTCTCTTTTACTCAAGTACAAAGGGAACCTAACTCCGAATGTTTTGTCATAAAACTGCCATTCCATCAATAAAAAGGGTTTAAATGCTCCTAAAAATAATTCACCCCCAAGGTTGCTACAGAGACTTGAACTGTGCAGACGGAAGGGCAGAGCACCTGCACCGCCATCCTCACTGCTCACTGGGCGCTCCTCTGGCATCTGTCACCGGCACGGCTGCAGTGACAATTCAAGCCTCATCACTTGGAATGCAAGAAGCTTTTTAGCAAAAGATCTTTTAGAGCACCAGTTATTTTTATCAACATCATCGTAATTTTACTTGAGAAACCTGAGATGATTACTTTGAGAGTTTCTAACTTTCAAAGAGAAAGTTACTTTAAATTCCTTTAGGTTGGAGGTATCTGAGTATGTAGTGCATATAAATAATATGCCACATGCTTCGCATACATGTGTATGCATATGTCACATGCATTCTACACATATTATATTTGTACTATATGTTTTATGCATGTGTACATTAGCCCACGTGCACACCTGTAAATCATCCATATAGAAATCTCTTCACGGAAGAATGGCTTTGTTGGCATCAGGACTTGCTGTGCACCTCCATCAAGGGCTAGCTACATTTTAATACTGCCATCTTGCCAAGAGGCATTCCGAGTCATTAGCAAACGCATGCTGGGCAGCCCCTCACCTTAGGTGTTAGTATTCCCGCTGCGTCTCACATTGTGGTGTCATTTCCCATAGCATAAACGCCTCTTTCAAAGAAAGGCAGAGGAAAGGAAGACAGAAAATAATGCTAGATGAGGAAAGGACCACCTAACAGGAAACAAACAAATTGCCCTGACAAGACTGACAGACAACAAGGACCGAGAAGGGAGAGGAGGAAGAGCAGGTTTATCATGTTTCCATGCCCGCTGCTCTGGGTAAATAGCCCTTCTTGTAGCAATAAAGACAGATAAAGTACAAAGGAAAGCTGGAGCGGATGGCGGCCTGGCCGGCGTTTGATGAATGGCACTGCACTTCACTCTGCTTATTGTGTACTTCATACCTCACTCCTGAATATGGAAGAGAATTTTATTAAAGATTTAGCCACGGTGGTGGTGGTGACTGGCTCACAGTAATTTTCCTACAAAGTAGTTTAATCTATCACAGGGCAGACAGTGTACCTTCTTACCATGTATCATATCTGTCTATTGAGTAAGTGCTATCCAAATCCAATTTCTTTTCATTTTTGGAACCTGTGATGCATATTCAAGATACACTTTTGTTTTGCCTTTACCCTAAATTGGGTTCTGTATAAGATGAAAGAAAAAAAAATCGTACTAATAAAAAGGGAATCTGCATTCTAGGGTTTCTATATCATTCTGATCATTTTTTTATATTTCACAAAAATAAATCACACAATTTTAATGACATATAAGATTGGTCACATGTGGACTCGCCAAGACCTTTCGTATTTATGGGCATGAATATGAGGCACTGCATCACTGATTATGAAATGAACTTAGAAAATCATCGCAGGCAGGTTCCAGTTTCGAGCTTCGTGGAGTACACAGGGGTGTGCTTCAATAATGAGGTGACTCAGGCAATAATAGGGAATCTGTTTCCCGACAGAAACCGCTCAGCAGTTCATTATGTGGCAAAATGTAAATGTGGACTTCCCATAAGCAAGAGGCCCTCCAAGTGCTTTGCTAGGGAATTCCAGACATGAGCGCAACGGGCAGAGGCCTTTCACATCACGCGCTCCGGGACCACGTGGCCTCAGACCCCGCCAGTCCAGCTCCCATCAGGAATTTCTCTCGTTCCTCCTTGCATGTGTTACTTGTTTGCACTATGATGAATTCTTTTCTAATCCAACATTTATTTCATTTAAATGCTCTTTGCCGTTTTTTGCAGCCAAAGGTAATTCTGCATGTAATTAGGTATAACAATTCCTTTACATTTCTTTTATGTTCTGATAGGTCCACTTTAAAGTAGCCTTACATTTTCTAAAATTATAAAGGCAGTCAGCATGTATTTAGGCAGCAAAAATTATATTTTAGAATCACAAACTATTAGTATCTGAAATGCCTGGGAGAACTCTGAATCCCAGAGATAGTCACTTCCCATCTACCAGGTCCATTTATCTGATCAGTTTCCAAGCATTTTCTTTTCTCAACAGTGAATTGTTGTGCTCTGACTTTAAATGCAAATTTAAGAGTTAGGAAAAATTAACAGTAGCTTTTTATTAGGAAACTTTGAGCATCCCCTCAATCTCTTTCACGTTGTTCAGTTTAAATATGAAAAATAATTTATTCTCACAAAGAAATCTCTATAATCAACCTTCTTATAATCAGAAAAAGCACAGAATAATCTGCAATAAAAAAAAGTAGATTTTGAATCTAAAAGGCCTAGTTTCCAATCCTCCCTTGGTGTTAACTAATTCAATGACTGTCAGTAAAACTGAGCCTCAGTAACTTGCCTATAAAATGGAAAGAACAATATTTAATATGTAAGTTACTTACGAGAATCAAATAAAGTCAGTTATTCAAAATGCCTGACACAAAATAACTGTTCAAAAACAGACACAAAATCGATCTAGACATCAGCGTATGATTTGTTTTTCAGATTAATCTGATTACTTTTCATCGTTGTGTGTCAGTGTGGGAGTATGTGTGAGCACAGGTGCCTGCACAGGCCAGAAGAGGGCGTCAGATCCTCTGGAGCTGGAGTTACAGGTAGCTGTGGGCTGCCTGGACACGAGTGTTAGGAATTAAACTCAGGTCCTCTGAAAAAGCAGTGTATACTCTGGGCTGCTGAGCCAGCTCTTCCTGATTTCTCAGCACATGTGCCCACATTCCCAGTGGTCACCTCTCCTTCACCTTTCCACATACTATATGAATCTGTTCTTAAACACAGGCAAGATTGTTTTCATCTAAAATTTAATTACAAGACATTTACAAATGCAATTAAAATTCATTGAAATTATAAATGTTTCAAAATATATGATCATATGGAACATTACCAGTTAGATGTCACAGTGTGGAAACTTCACCCCGGTTTAAGGGAAATGGGGATTCAACAAACCCGGAGCATTGCAAAAAATCCCCCTTTTTTTTTTTTTTCAGTTTCCTAACCATGCTGATAATAAAATGTGGATTTACTAATTTTAAAATTATTCTCTATGTGGCCTTATACAGATCTTTGTGTCCCTATAAAATGTATTTTTGTGAACTGGGCGTGGTGGCACATACCTTTAATCTCAGCACTTGGGAGACAGAGGTAGATGGATCTCTGTGAGTTCAAGGCCAGCCTGATCTACACAGCTACATAGCAAGCTCCAAGCCAGCTGGAGCTTCAGCAAGACCCTGTCTCAAAAAGACAAAAAAAATTGCATTTTTGCTATCATAAAATTAAAACACTCGGTTAATAAAAATTTCCCAGAATTAATAAATGATAAGATCATTCATAATCCTAATACATAGAAATAATTGCTCTCTACAGTTTGATGAAAACCTTCAAAATATTTTTAAAAATTAATCTGAGTTCTTCAACTATATGAAACAGATATATATGTCTTACATTCTACTTTCCCCCAATTATAATTTATGAAAGTTTGCCCACATCATTAGGTATTCATAAAAGCTTATCTTTTAAGTGACCTATCATACCAACACATCAGAATTTTATTCAATTCCCATCCTTTTGTAAAATGTTTATGTTGCTCCCAGTAATTCT
This sequence comes from Eospalax fontanierii, assembly GCA_035773235.1. Taxonomy (NCBI): domain Eukaryota; kingdom Metazoa; phylum Chordata; class Mammalia; order Rodentia; family Spalacidae; genus Eospalax; species Eospalax fontanierii. Next base: position 99,588,186 of record CM069530.1, on the reverse strand, counting down.
GAAATAATCATTCTTTATTTCTATAAATCATTTTGAATAGGAACTTTCTACCTTCTATTAAATTATAAACTCCTTGCAAACACAGTTCTTGCCCAGAGTGTCCTTGATTTCACTTGCCGTTACACTAATGTGAATTTTCAATAACTACTATTTTTGAAAGTGTCCTATTGACATTCAGCACAACCCTTTTACAAATCCTGTGACACCAGTTCACAATCTGACCTACACTAATCGAGTTCCTCATATTGGCATAATAAATTTTGGATACAAAAATTAATAATTATTGCTAAACATGGCTCCTCTTCCTGGTAGTTTCCTCTCTAAATTGTGGATCTTCTTAAACTGCATTATAATCAAGATACAGCCATGAACTCACCTTTCTTATTAAGCACTGTAGGGCCAGATGAGTCTAATAGAAAGATCTAAGAAGGTTGGAGACCATAAAAAACTGTCCTGTTTCCTCTAGATTGTAAAGCTACCCAGTTCCTTTAGAAGCCATCATTTCAAACTCCAAAGCAATACGATGGACATATTTTTTATAGGTGTCTCATATTCAAAGAACTGATTTTCCATATACTCCTACACATTTGGGAGGATTTAAATTTGTAATGGCAACAGAAGTCAAATATTTAAAATAATTTCACATCTAATGCATACTGCCTGCATCATACTTGGAAATTCCCTGTGTGAAGATGGATTGGGTAGTAATTTTGAAATGAAATCATTAGAATAACAAGAAAAACACCAAATTATAACATGACAGAAGGATGAACAGAAAGCTGGTCACTTTAAGAATAACTAAAACTGAATTGGTGGGGAAATGGACAAAATTATAGTCTTTGAGGGGAAATATTACATGAAAGATTTTCTTAAAAGAAAAAAATCCTAAATATACACATATACATGTTAGTCAAGCAACATATTTTATCTATTCGCTGCCTCTAAATTCTTCTGATTTAACTCCGCCAAAATATAAAAACCAAAACAAAAGAATTCTATTGGCAAAAAAGTTTTAATTTAAATGTTATCTTATATTCAAGCCAGACTATTTGTAAGAACAGAAGCGCCAGTTACAACGAAAGACAGTAGCAGCTCATTCAGGAAGGCCGGAGCCTTCTTTCACTTCTAAGACGTATTCACCAGCACAAAACCCCCTCGCCAAAGTGAAGATTGGCACCTACTTAACTACAGTTATGTTCATGAGGCTTAGAAATTCGTATAAATGAGTTTATGTTCAAGTTTCCAACACAACCACTTCCAGGGTCAACAGTAGAATTAAGTTGTCAGATAGGAGCAGACTTTTGCCTTGCAAGGGACGGTACCCACTGCCGCATATCGCCACCTGGCAGCAGAACTGAGAACTGCGTGTCTGGCCCCAGAGAACAGCCCGTTCAAATAGCACACGGGCTCCCTAAAAGACCGTAAAGGACCCTTACTTCATTCTCTGCATTAAAAATGGGCATATTCACATACCAACTGTGAAGACTATGGCTTTTCTCGGTTGTTGTTTCTTCTTCTTTTTATTTTTTAAGCATTTCCGTTTAACGCTCTGAATTTTAAAGAGCAACCCTCATTGCAGTTGAGGCAGCTGAAAATAATGAATGAATCTGGTTTTCAAACTAATTTGTCATCAGTTTTCAAAGAGATTGCCAAAAGTTAGTTAACAATAATGGCACAAAGAAAAGCCCAGTGCTCACTGGGGTGTGGCATCCTGCTTCTCTGGAAAACGAGGAACAGAAATAAATGTAGTAATAGACACTCATCCACTTCAAGCATTCTCCCTTTATTTACAAGTTTAGCTGCATGTCAGCATATGTGTCTCAGCATGAGTGTGTATCTAGGAACATGGTTTGTGCATATTCACGTGAGCAAAGTCAAATTCAGTCTTGAGAGTTCTCTTCACCGTGATGTATTTAACTGAATGCATACAAGCAAACGCAATATAAAGCTTAAACAGCAGCTATTTCCTTTATCCAGCAAAAACAAGTTTAGTCTTTTGCAAAGGCAGTGTCAGAATCCAGTTTTCCTTAGTTTTAAACAATTATCATTTGTACCCCCGTTTCTTTATAGTTGCACATGGAGGGAAAACTTAAAAAAAAAAAAAATGACGATTATCAGATTTCCAGGATGGCTGCTATCCCAAATAATACTATCAACAACTCAGTGAGCCCAGTACCGGGCAGCAGTGAGGTTCGTGCTCACCCTCCCTTTCTGGGTGACAGGCTGCTCTCTCTGTCACCCTCCTGCAACCACAGTGCAGCTCCCCTGACCATAGATAGGGCAATAAAATTTAACATCTCTGTAACCTGTGGAATGACTGTTACTCAAATTCAAAAGGAAGTGTGTTATTTCTTCTTTGTGCTTTCTAGTCTTTTCCTTTCCAGTCTCTCAAAAATAAAAATTTACCTTGATACCAATCAAAACACTCAAGTCTCCAGGATTTAAAAAGGTTTCAGAAAAAAAAAGGTTACAGAGTGAAATTATACTCTCAAAACCCTCTGACACATTTTTCTTTAGATCCTGTATACTAGTGCATGCGAGGTAGAAAAAAATGTTATGAGTAAAACATACTTGTTGCAAAATAGCTTAAAGCATTCTTTGTTAAGGCACTTGCCTTCCTCCCCAAAGCGCAGGACTTGAACAATGGTCACTATCTGTGCTTCCCCACACTGGTGGAGCCTCTCCCCAGCCATGCTGAATATAGCCTTTTGATTCAAAATTTGGTTTCCCGGAGTGCAGGAAATAAGAGGGTGACTTATTCAGAAACCCTATGACTTCCTGATCACATTTAACCTGAGCAAACATGCCAGGCTTGAATCATAGCCTCAGCGGTGACTCTCAGAGACAGCTCAGAGCAGAGAGGTTCCAGGTTCACAGACCCAAAGAGAGTTGAAAGCATATACTTTGCACATTTCTGTATAGAATGTCCGTCAGTCATGTTGGGTCATCATTGCTTAATGTTCTCATGGCTAGAAACACAGACATATGAATATGGCTCTAATACCTGGGATTTGTGCTGGAGAACTGTTAGGCCCCATTTCACATTCTCTACAACTTTGTTGTGAGAGCCAGTTGCCTAAGGTTTGAACCTAAAGCCCTATACCTCAAACCACTCACTCCCCTATCAAAACTCATCACATAATTCTGGGGGTTCAGTAGAAATATAAATGCAAAAGTAAAAAACAAAAGTTCATAAATAATTGTATTTTAAGATAACAAGAGCACAAAATTAAACCAAGAACTACAACCTTCAAAGTCTGTGCCTTTTGGCACACAGACTAGCACACCCATGAAGCCAGTGCTGTTCTCTTGGTTTCAGAAAATTCCTCTGCCCCAGCCTCACATTGTTCCTGTTTGACTAATCCTGGAAAAGAATAAGTTAACACCTGCTGAGAAACCTGTGAGGTCTCTGAAGTAGGACTCTACTCCTGTGAATCGTGAATCAGAGTATGAAGCTAGTAGAAAATGTTCCTGTCCTTTGGCTGTGTAATTCTGAAGTATATTCTACAGGACTATTAAGGACACATATCCTGATTGTTCTATTCTTCTCAGTTGCTAATTTCTGTTCCTTAGAATCCTCTCTCAAAGCACCCTACCCAAGCAAGAGCTTTAGTCTTGAGATCTCTGAGAGATGACCTAGGCAAAGACAGGAGAAAAACAAGCTAGATGCCAAAGGTAGAATATAGACCAGTTTGAAAAATGTAGCAGTGGCTGGTAGAGTACAAGAATACTTAGGATGTACAAGACCCCAGTAGAAGAAAGAATATTGTTCATCAATAATCATGGATTTTAAAACAGTGAGGACAAAAAATTAAATAAAGCATTACAACCTTCATAGTCTATGCCTAACAAAATATCAAATTTTTTTAAATTCTCAAGTACAACATCACATTTGAAGAGATAAAATAATGGCAGTAAAGAAAACAATAACATTGATATTTTACCATACTTATTTTTGAATCACCATTCAAAGAAGGAAGGAAAGGAGAGAGGGAGGGAGGGAGGAAGGAAGGGCAGGCAAATTGGAGGGCATTCAGAAATTAGCTAGGTCAAAAGGATTGAATGTGGGCACTGAAAAGATCAAAATTTAAAAATTTCCTCTTTTTCATTAATTCTGTTATGTATATCTTACCATTTTTCTTTAAAATAATCTTTTGCTGTGCATCCTAGGCTACCTTAGAAATTGCTGTGTAGTTCAGACTAGCCTTGAACTTACAATCTTCCTACCTTGGGCTCCCAAAGTATGTGTAGACAAACTAAAGGTCTCAGAAGAAAAGTTAGTTTCATTCTGTTGTTCTTACAGAATCACTACAATATAAATGTATGCACAACCATTTACACCTGACTCTGATGTATCAAATCACGATAAGACACCGTGCTGAATGCAACCAAAAAATGCACAGATAAGCAATCATTGAGTATAGAAAGAGTTGGAGGAATTTTCTCAAAAATTACTGCAATGACTTCCATTCTTTATTTTGAGTACTTAAACCCCTGCTGGAAACCTATTATGGCTTAAAATACTTCCATAAAAAGTACATAGAGAATAGGGGAAAATCTGAATCAACTATATCCTACTGAATGATTTTAGTGTGAAATGCTTCTGAAAATCAATATGTTAAAATCCCAAGGTTATTATACTTATTGCCATTATCCTCTCTTCAAATGATATGATATATTTGAGAACTTAAATAAATTCAAACTTTTATTAGGAAACTAAAACATTAATATTGTTGAACTCTTGGAAACTGCCAAAGTTGTAAGCTTCCAGAGAATTTCCATCTAACCCCAGATATTTAGCCAAGAACTACAGGGAAATATTTAAGTAGCACTTCCTGTAAAATTCATGCAGCCTTTCATTTTTATAAGAAACTGATAACACTCTGGTGATAGCCTGAAACCAGCTATACCTCGAATGACCAAATTCACTTTTATTCGTCTGTCTCTGACAGAATTAAAGTCTATATGAATATCTGGAGTTGACTCCTATCTGGAACTTATTTTTTAAGTTCGTATGTTCTTTAAAAACTTGTCTTAGGGATTACACATACTTTACCAGACTTTCTTGAAGGTGGAGCTGTCCACAAGAATCTTACGGTAGCTCTGCCATAATGGATACATTGTTTTGATATAACTAAACAATTAGTATTTGTAACCTCTTAGAAGTGGTCAAAAGCAAGACAAGACATCTGAGTTCTAAGGTGAGGAAGAGAACCAGGCTGAAAAGAGGGGCCTTGCATTGGTCAGCTTAAACAAAAAAAAGAGAGCTGAGAAGCCACAGCTCCAAGCTGAGATATGTCCAGGACCAGCCTGGGCTAAATTGGTCTGGATAAGTCGGTCTGAAGAAGCATCAAGAGAAGCTCTCAGACCTTGGTCTCAGGTTGGAGAAGCAGCAGGAAGTTCGTTGTCTTTGTACTCAGCAGTGGCCCTGTCTGCTTGTAGGGAATTTAGGCCTACAACGTATTCTAGCAACTTCCAAATTTTGGCAATTATGACTAATGCTCTATGATAAATTTTTCTATTTTGGTGATTTTTATTAAGTACTATTAGAAAATATCATACTATCTAATTTTCCTTCCAAACTGCAGCAAGACCTTGAGTTAATGCATTTATTCATTAATTACACAAGTAATGAATAATACCATTTTCATTTTATTTTCACCTGACAATCTTTTAACCCAAAACATTTATTTGTTAATTACCATAGCTAACTGTCAGCAGATGAAAAATGCCTACTTGTCAATGAAACTTGTCAATGAAAACTTTAGCATTGACAGACAAAAATAAGATTAAACATGATAAGAAGGAATGAAATGTTTTTTGGTCATAGTTAGCATTCCTTAGAATTTCTTATTTAATGTTTATTTAATTCCAAACCTTCCAAATGAGTAGTAAGTGCAATTCTAACTTTTACAGGTTCAGAATATGAACTCAAAAAACTTTTGAAAATTGCAAAATGACCATTGATGGACATATGGTTTTGTGCCTCTGTACAAATTATGGGATAACTTTATTATGAAAAAGAGATTCAAATTCTCCGAGACTATTAAAGATAAAGTTTCTAAAATGCTGCTACTGTGAAAGGGACAATTGGCTGAGAAGATTGATCTGAACTGCATTTTCCCCTTTGCAGATTCACAACAATTTTCAGCTCTGTCTCCTGGCCTCTGAGCTGACACACTATTGTACTTGCTAAGCAACCTCATCTCTAATTGCTACATGTCTCTATGATTTATTATTTGTAATTGAACCTTGGTAAAAGAATTTTTAAGCATTTGAAAGGACAATTCTTACGGACTTTAGCTTTTCAAGGAAAGCAGTATGAAATTAAACTTTCCATTTTTTGTCTTGCACTATCAAAGCAAAATTGCTTAATGGTCCATACAGGAATTTGGGAACACGGCATAACAATTCTTAATGGTTGCTCCAACTTTAACCAGTTTTAGCTAGCTGGGTATGGCATTTCCCTTCTATGCAAGTGAACCCCTGGGGGCATTGCTGAAATACAGATTCTGAACTAGGTCTGTGGTGGTCCTGAGGTGCTACGTGTCTAACAAGATCTCAGACTTTGCCTCCACTGCACATCTTGCACTCCATTCTGAGCAGCAGAGGCTTAAAGGGCCATGACAATATCCCATTTAGCATCTAGTGATGGGTGTTTGAAGATGAAGCCGCTTCTGAGGGCATTGTAACTATTACTTAGAGTCTACACTGGTTTATTTGCTGTCTTCTGTGAGCAAATATGTCCTGAATTTACTTACAATGACATAAAAGCTTTGGTTGATTGTCTTTAGAGACTTGGGGTATATTTCTGGGAGGTGGATCTGAATCAGTAAATGGTAGTTGGGTTTGAACCAGTATTTGCCAGTGTGCACTCCTTGGAAAGATTGCCACAAATATCTTAAGGAATCTACTTTCATAGTGTTTGAAATCTTTCTTTTTACCGGGAGTGTACACATTTTTTAAGTTTTAAATTATGAATTAAATATTTGAAAAAAAAGCCATTGTCCTTGCTGCCATGTGCCCTTTTACTCCAAAGCTAATTGAGTGGCTGGGAAAGGTGGGGCACAGCTGCATGTAACTGTCTGGCTGGGCAAAGTGGGGCACATCTACATGTAACTGAGGAAGATTTAGTGCTTTGGCAATTAAAAGGTTTTTTGAAAAAAAAATTTATTGAGTTATTGTGCATTTCATAAAATAGATCTTAATCAAATTTCCTCCTTTCTATAACCCTCACCACCACCACCATTTTCATGCGTTCTGTCATATACGTTAAAACCTTATATGGTTAAGCATAGCTTTTTAAAAAATAAAAATGAAAAAAGTGATATTTATAAAAGCTGACTTCTTGGTGTTCATTTAATTATTTCTTTTCTATTCAAAACATAACTTCTATGGTAGTCTAAAATAGAAGGACCAGGCTGGAAAGATAACTCAGCTATTAAGAGGTCCTCGGCTTGCAGAGGACTCCTATTCAATCTCCGCACCCACCTGGAAGCTAACAACTGCCTGTAACTCCAGTCCTAGAGGACTTTGATGCCCTCTTCTGACCTCCACAGGCATTGCATGACACGGGTGCACTTACACAAATGCAGGCACTCAAAGCACAAAAAATAAAAATAATAAATAAAATTCTTAAACAAATACTAAAATAAAAGGAGAAAATTGTATGGAAGGAGATGAGAGATAAAGGATCACTGCTTACTCAAAATACGTTCTAAACCTATACATATATTTAGTTGAACTTCTTATTGAGACAAGTGTAGAGTCACATGGTGTGCAGAGAAAGGCTACAGGAAGATCTGCTTCGACCATGGAACTAAAGCCCCCTGCATGAGAACAAACAGGAGTTACTATTCAAAGCTTGCCAGAGGACGGGAAACAGCTACCATCACTTTTATGTGTTTGGCAAAGATTCAGAGGCAGACAGAGAACAAGGAAGTTTCATAGTGAAATGAACAAGGAGGCCTCAGGTGTGCCCTGACCGAACTTGATGGGAACAGGAAACTGGGGGTGGCTAACGGGGTCAGAACATCAGAGCACGAGTGTGAAGGGCACTCTTGATTCTGCAGCTGATCTGAGCTGAGAGGGAGCACGCTGCTACTGACAGGACCCGGAGCAGCCGGTCTGAGCAGCCTGCCCGGACCTTGGAGTCAGGTTCTGCCATCAAATATGGCTTTGCCAGTACTTTTACGTAACGCAGTCACTCAACACTTCACCCAGTGTCATCCCGTCACACACACACACACACACACACACACACGCACGCACGCACATATGTGCAGAACTAAGGTATGAAGTAAAATCACAACCAGGATACCACAGCTACCATCTATTGACTTTATTGAGAGTTCTGCTTTCTTAGTCCTCCTTTGGGGGCGGGGGTCATTTGTGTTTAGGTCTACCAAACAAACACCTGATAGGACTATAGATGAGCAATGTACCCACTAACACGAAAAAGATCCCAAATAGAACAGTCCCATCACTGCGGTGTGCTGACTTTTTACAATGTCACCTTACTCTACCCAATCCCACCCCCAAACTTGCAGTCATTAACTGGTAACTTGTAAACCTTTGTAAGTTCAAAAATGTTATATAAATGGAATTATACTGTATGTTTTTTAAGATTTGCTTTTTTTAACTTAGCATAATCTTCTAGGGAGTCTTTGTCTGCTTTTTAATTGCTCAAGTAACACACGAATAAGTTCTCCTTATAACACATTAAGATAGTAAAATTAAAGATTCCTTTACTAGAACACTCTCAAACTTGAGCTTATTTCTAAAAGTAATTAAATATTTATTTAACTCTTTCTATTGAAGGTAATTATATATTTTGTTTCAAAATGTTGCTACTATTTTCAGTGAACATTTTCTTGTGCCCATTTTCTTGTTTATATTTACTAATTTTTCTTCTATGCTTGACACCTAAAAGTGGGATCATAGATAAAATGCTAAGTTAAAAACTTAACAGATACCATCAAAAGTTACATCAGTGTACCCATTCATACACCTACTAGTGGCAGCAAGAATGAAAATTCTTCCATAGCCTCTAATGCCTATCACATTTGAAATAATTGTTGCAGGCAATTTTTTAAGTGAAGAAATCCATCTTATTCTTATTCTATTCACCTTTCTTTGGTTACTAATGGGGATAAATAAAACCCATTTAAAGACATATTCAGTGAAATTATTTGCACTGCTATAATTCCTGTTTTATAGCAACTTCCTTGTGTTTCTGTTCTATTTGTCCTACTTGTTTTATTGTTATTCTAGATTTAGAAGAATTTAATTTTATTCTGGATACTGGTCATATACTTTACATGTGCACATCTTTAAAAATACCCAGTTGTACTCTTTAGCTACTCTCTAAACATTCCATGTCAATTTTTATAATTTTCTATTTTAAAATTTTATGTCCGATTACTACTTGAATCTTTGTGTTTTTAAAGAACGTCTTCCTATCATTCCTTTTTTATCCTCCATTTCCTCCCTCATAACAGCATGGTATTTTTAGGTTTACATATAGCCTCAGGCAGGCTTTCTTCTCTTGGGGGCGTTACATTTTTAAATTTCTGAATGTCCTCTCCACTTGTGGAGAGTTTTGCTCTCTGTGGGTGTGGGTATGTGTGTATTTCTTTATATTTAATAGTTTGTTACTTGGTATGTCTGAGATTTTTCCTACCTTTTAATTCTTTAATTGGTGAGGAAAATGTATCTGAATAAGGAAGGCCCTTAATAACAATATGCAGAGAAATAGTTAAAATCAGAACAGAAATAAATGAAAAACAGACAGAAAAACTATTTTTAAATGACTATTTTATTTAAAAGACACTAGTTACGTTTTAAATGAAATAAAAATGAGAAAAGATATAACTGATACCACAGAAATACTAAGGATCATAAATGCCTGTTACATATGAATATATGCCAATAAATCAAATAATAGATGCAACAGGTGAATATCTAGGAATGTGTAATATGTCAAGACTAGTAAGTCTGGAGGAAACACTGGTAAGTCAGGAGACTATGTCAGAAATCAAGTCACAAATGGTGAATCCAGGGCAGAATGAGGTCACTGATGAAATCCAAATATCTAAAGAATGAACAAAAATGTTTCGAAAGTTATTCAAAAAATTGAAGAGAAGAAAATTTTTCCAAGCTCAATTTATGAGGTCAGAATTAAACTATAGATTAATATATTTATTAAATAATAATATAATTAAACCATAAGACAAAGAAACTGCCAAAAAGAAAACTGCCGGCCAATATCCCTTATAAAAATAATGCAAAAATCCTCAACAAAACACTACCCAATTGAACTCAACAGCATATCAAAATATTCAGTTAGTATAATCAGATGAACTTAAGGAGTCAAGGATGGTTCGACATATTCAAATATATAAATATGATAAACCACAGTGACGAGCGAGTAGAATTACAGGACTATCTCATTAATCGCAGGAAAGTCACATGACAAAAATTCACTGTCCTTTCCCCAGTAAAAATCATAACAAGTTAGAGAATTAATGTACCCCAACACAATGAAGATTAGCTCTGACAGTCCCACACCTAACATCATTCACATGCTTTTCCTAAACATTTAATCACCATTTTTTAAGAGAATGAACACAGAACTTAAGGTCTTCTGCATTTCAAATTAAAACCACTCTGAAATTTCATCTGACCCTGTTCAGAATGACTAAGATGCCAAAAACAATGACAAACGCTGGCAAGGGGAAAAGGGAAGTTCTAGCCACTGCTGGCGGAACTGCAAACTGGTGCATCCACTATGGAGAGTCCTCAAAAAGCTCAAAATTGACCCACCGTATGACCCAGCCCTACCACTCCTGAGCATACACTTAAACGTCTCTATAACCTGCTGCAGAAATGCCTGCTCATCCATGTCTGCTGCTGCCCCTTTCACAACAGCCAGAAATTGGAAACAACCTTGATGTCCATCTGTTCGATGGATAACGAAGTGTGGCACATGCACGCACTGGAATACTATTCATTGGACTCGTAATACAAAATTATAAAATTCGCAGGTCAATGAATAGAACTGCGTACACTCATCCTGAGCAAGTTCTCTGTCATAGCTGGATGCTAGCTTTGGAATCTTAAATATGCATGTTTGAACTTGAAAATCCACAGAAGTCAAGGAACTAAGAAATGGCCATGGGTGGTGGGGGTGGCTTCCTGGGACAGGTGATAGCATGCAGTGACACGAAGGGGGAAGGGGACCATTCACTGGGAAGGCTTAGATGGGATGCAGAGGGGGAGGTCAGAGCAAAGCGGGAGTACGGGGAGTAAGTAACACTTAAGGCCTTTAGAAAAAGCCATACAAGGCGCTGAGAAATGGTTCAATGGTTAAGAATCCTGGCAGCTCCTGCAGAGGACACAGGTTCAAGTCCCACACCCACAAGGCAGCTAACAACCATACGTAAGGCCAATTTCAGAGGATCGAGTGCTCTCTTCTGACCTCCACAGGCATTGCACGACCAGATGCACTTACATAAGTGCAGGCAATACACTTATACACAGAAAATAAAAATAACAAAGAAAACATTTTTAAAATAAAAAGCTATCTAGAAACCTACCAGTACAGAAGCTTCTTAAAGTATATGCATATACAGTGTAACAACAGATTAAAAGTAGTTACCCCGTAACTGGGAGACGGTTTCCGCTTCTAGATATCTTAAGCTGATTAGCAAAAACTGAAAGAAAAAAAAGCCATTTCTCCCAGTCTTCACTGACTAGTCTCAGGCAGGACGAACTCTGGGAATCCACTCAGTTAAAGCCTCTGTGGAACTGAGAAACCGCTTTTGGAGGCCCCGAAACTCAAGCGGCACATATGCCGTTTCCCCATTGGAGAAGTTTGCGGTTGTTCCTTTGGAGAGACCTCTGGCTGTCTGTGTGTCTGTCCGCAGTAGCGAAGGTCCTCTGAGACAGAAAGCTGCCCCTTTCCCTTAGTCTCAAATAAACTCTCTAAAGCAGCCCAGGCCCTTGGGCAGCTCCTGAGCAGGGCAATGCCAAATACATGCTCCTTTATTTTATTTTATTTATTTATTTTTTTTTTCTTATTTGCCAAGAGGAAGATCACAGATTGGACACACTCTCCCATTAGCTTCAAAGCCTGACAGTTTTGCGGCAAGCTCATCTGCCTGGTTGGGGAGAAACTGGGCTTTGGCGAAGATGGCTCTGCAAATCGTCTCAGCTCGGCCTCACTCAGATTTGCGCTCCCCTCAGAGGCTGTAACTTCTCAACGATTTTTCTGAATTTTCCAAGGGGATCTTGCTATCTGTATTATTAATTCAGTGTCTTTCGGAGGAAAGAGGGTGGGATGTTCTACCCCACTGTCTTGTCAATGTTCTCGATTTTATAATGATTTCTATTATAGATATTGTATTATAATGAAGTTTTTATACCTTGAAGAAACAAGCATTTATGATGTTTCTATAAAATATTTAGTGTCAAGAAACTTTCTAAAAGTCAATATTTAAATTATGTTGGAGAAAATAACTTACACAACTAACGTCTTTTGTTTAAAAATAGTTTGGTATTTGGTTTAATATAGATAAAGTATCTATTCAGAATTTCTTCAAACTTCATTACTCTGGCTCTGTTTGGCTTTCAACTTTAAACAGCACAAGACTGCTGGTAGTTCATCCCTATCAGGGTGCAGAACCTCTGGGCTACGGAATAAAAGGAGAGGATGCCTATGTGAGCCAAGTCGGAGAGAAGAAGTCTTCATCAACCGGAGTACAGAGGGTCTTGACTTCATATGTAAAAGTAGTCTTAGTTAAAACTCAAGATACAACTTCTAGTGGGATTTTGTTTAACAGAATACACTGTGATACACGTCAAAGAAGATGGCTATGAAAGTCAAAATATGCAGAAAATCTTTTTTATAAAAAAAATTTAGTGGAATTTTTGAAATTTTCATACAATAGAATTTGATGTACTTAGATCCCCTCTCTTATCAGAATCTCCCCTTCTTTCCTTCTGCTCAATTTATGTGTGTGTGTGTGTGTGTGCGTGTGTGTGTGTGTGTGCACGCATACATCATATCCAAACGTCCCTCAGTGTGGGTCCACTGGAGCCTGGTTACCCTACCAAAAGTCCCATCCTTGTCTCTGCCCCTTCCAGTAGCCATCAGTTGCCAAAATTGCGGTATCTTACCCACTACCCCATGTCTATACTGGAATTTTTTAGTTTGAGCTTGCACAGAACTTGTGCATTCTGTCACCATTGCTGTGAATTCGTATGAGTAACTGACCAGCTATCCAGAAAACTCTATGTCCTTGTGGTCACCCACCACATCTGGCTCTTAAAATCTTTTCTTCTTTTTCTGCAATGATCCGCAAGCCTTGGGGGGCGGAAGTCTGATGTAGGCTTCCTATTCAGGGATAAGCACTCTGCAACCTCTTGTTCTCTGCACATTGGCCAGTTGTAGGTTTCTGTGTTAATCACTATCTGCTGCAAAAGGAAACTTCTCTAGTGAGAATGAGATGTGGGTATAACAATAGGTCATCTGGAATCAGCTTACTACTATAATTATTTAGTAGAAAATTAGTATTAGGCTTTCCCCTATGCCCTGGGTCCTATCAGATTCCTAAGTCTCCTATCAATGTGAGGTATGAGCTCCATCCTACGAGATGGACCTTAAATCCAATAAATCGTCAGGCACTCTCATAATATATGTGCTCCTATTGGAGCACACATATCACTGCATTCTATCACTCATCCCAGGAAGCACGCCACCAGCACCACCACAAAACCAAAGCTACATGTCCACTCCCATGCACTTTAAATTATTGCTGTTACTTACTTACACCAAGGGCAATCTAAATAATCATCTAATTATACTGGAATTAATAAGAAATCAATAATAATAGGAAAATGAAAAGGCAGGAATCTATAGAAATTAACTACTCTTGAAAACAACAGAAAATTAAAAATGTCTCAAAGCAAATGAAAACACATCTGAAACTTATGAAATTGGTCAGAAGCAATGCTGAGAGATAGTTTTCAATAGTCAGCACCTATATTTTTAAAAAGATGTCAAATCAGCCCAGCTTATTCCTCTAAGAACTACAAAATAAAAAACTAAATCCAAAATTGCATGGAAGGAAATGACAAAATCAGAAAACAAAGACGGAAATGGGAATGGAAAATAGTGAGATCAAGAACAGGACAAGAACGCACACTCTCCTGAAAGTGCCAAGTAGAGTGACCAGACAAGGAGAAAAATGAGAGGCATCACAGCTGAGAAAGATGGAAAATTATCTCTGTTCTCAGATGGAACTCAACAAAGATCACAGAAACAACATCCATATATATGATCGAAAAATATAAAATAGAAAGATATTTCACAAGTGTGCCAAGAAGCAATCAGGAAAGAATTTCACCTTCAAGAATAGTATTGAAAAACTGAGTATCTATGTGAAAATACTACAAACAGATGCTTACACCTTATAGCTGTGTACAAAACTTAACTCGCATTTCATTAAAGAACTATACAAAACAAGAAGCTATTAAATGCATAGAGGAAATCATAGGGAAAAGGTCCATGACATTCATATGTGTAGCAACTTTTTTTTATATGAAATCAAAAGAATCGGTAACACAGGCAAAAATATATGGAGAATAAACCTAGATTTTTATCGTTGATGAGTGGATGAAGAAAATGTAGCACAAACACAAAGTGGAAGAGTTCAGACGTAAAAGGAGGAAATACTGTCGTTTCCAACAGCATCGACGGAAGTGAAGGAAATCACCAAGTCAGGCTCACAAAGGCAAATGCCTCATGTCCTTACAGAAGTTAGAAAGTTGATCTCAAATAAGAAGGGAATATCATGTACCAGCACTAGGTGCAGAAGGGCCGGAGAGGGAATATCTAATAAGAACAGATGTGGAGCTGGCAGGAGGAAGAACTTCTACTGCTCCACAGCACGGAGGGACACCGATTGTTGATGAAGGCTCATTGAGAGTTCAAAATAACGAGTAGAAAAGATTTTGAATGCTCCCAACACACACCAAAAAGATGTGTGTGAGATGATACCGTGAGCTAATTGGTGCACATGTATGAAAATGTACACACTCTGTGTTTGGTTACTATGAGTCCAGTAAAACAAAAAGACATTGTTAAAAGACTGAAAAACTTAGGGAGACAAAATATTGTTAAAATATACAGAGATGGTCCCTAGCTTATGATGGTTTGGTTTAGAATATTTTGGCTTCGTGATGGTAAGAAACTGATGTGCATGAAGACAAACAATACTCTGAATTCAAATCTTTTCTGAGTAGCACACAAGACCATGTTCTCTGTCAATGCTGAGCCACTGAAACAATCCACAGGTCCCACCAGCCAGGCCATCAAGTATCTTCTAGCATTGTGCAATGAGAAAGGCGCTTAGACTTCGGGGGTATCGTCCCCTTTCTCCTGGTACACACATACCCCAAAGAAAAGCTTTATACTGACTCAGATTTGAAGACATTTTACAGAAATCTTGTATTCTTCAAAACTGTTAGGGTCATATACATCCTCATAAAACTAAGAAATTTTACCAACAGACTACAGAAAGACAGACATGATGACATATGTCTATAATCCCAGAATTTAGGAGACTGAAGCAGGCAGATCTTGAGCTTGTGGCCAACCTGAACTTCATTGTGAGAATGAAGTTCTTGCCACTATAAACTTTTGCTGCTTGTCTGAGAGTCAAAGAAAACATCATTATTTAAGAAAAGTGTGAAGGACTTAGTATATCCAAGCATTTGATGTCCTGCAGGACAGCCCTAACCCCATGCTACTGTAACTAGTCACGTAGGTCATGTCTGGGGGCCTTGATGATTAAAAGATATCTATGCTTCTTATGCCCTCATAACACTTACACAAGAAGGAGAAAACTAGATGGCTTAGGAATCTTCTACATAGTCATTCCTCATAGGACATAGGTTCAAGGATTCCTCTGAATACTAAAATGCCTTATATAAAATGGCATAATCTTTGCATATAGTATATGCACATACTCCCCTTTACTCCAAATCATCTAGATAATAAATAGGCTGGGTATCACTTACCTGAAATTCATGAAACCAGAAATGTTTCATATTTCAAATTTTCATATTTTAGAATATTTGAAAACACTTTACCCATTGAGCATCCCTAATCCAAAAATCCAAACTCCAGCACTTTCTTGGAGATTATTGTAATTCTATCTCATACAACATAAAATCTATATAAGTAAATGTTATACTGTGTTGATTAGGACATATGATCAGGAAAAATGTCTACATGGTTTCAATATAAATAGACCATCATAAGCCTAAGGACCTGTTGCTCCAGTGTTGGTTGAATCTGTAGATGCACAATCTTTGGATATGAAAGGCCAACTGTCCATCAAAAAAAGAGACCATGAAGGACTCCAGTCAAATGGATTCATTTTGTCCTCCACATGATGGTCATGAAAAAGTTTCCACCTTCCTCTGCTTTGTATTTTCTTCTCTTTCCCAGTAATGATAGGATGTAATTTTGTGATTCTTCTATTGCAAAACAAGGCTATGATTGCCCATTCATCTGCTCTCGATTTAACTGTATCCTGTTTTTTGAACAGATTTTAAAGGTGCTATGCAGGCTGCGGAAGGAGAGAACACGCAGTCAATGGTCTCACCAGCACTGAACGCAAATGGTACCCCAGCACCTTCCAGTCAATATCTGCCGACTGGCGCAACAGCGGCACAACTGTTGCAGAGTAGCTGACTGCTCTCTGATCTGACTTGAGGCACACTAGACAGAAGGCAAGTTGACATCTGGCGCTGTAATCCTGGTTTCTCAAAAATGCCCATGGCTAGGGAGGTCAAAGGCCCTAGCATAGAACAGGTCGTTATTTTGCTAAATGGTCGTGTTGCCAAATTTCCTTCTAAATGTGTGCGCTACTCCCAACTTCACTCAGAGAATCTGCTTTTACAGTGGGTTGCAATGAATGCAGGGATGCATAGCTGGCCAAAGTGCTAAGAATAAGAGGCGAGTGCTAAGCTCTAAATTGGACATTTTACTCCACACACACAAGTTCAAGGAACATCACCAAAGAAAGAGTAAAAAGAATGTAAACCAGAGGGTAAGGAGGACTGCTGTGGAATGCTGCCTTCTGGACGCGACAAGACTGTTGTGCTCATGTGTTCACAGCAGAGGTGATCACCTGCACAAGACCTGCACAAGATCAAGCCACCCTAAATTCTGGCATAGATTTGGGAGGGTTCACCAGGATCCACTCCTAACTGAGGAGTTGTTGGCAGGATATAGGGAGGGAAAATCATTAATTCTTTGAGAGTGCTGCTCCTAGTAGGTTTCCCATGCTGAACCCCACATCTACGCACTTGTAAGCAGCACTAATTGAACTTATCAGGTTATAAAAAAGTAATGTTGGGAGAGGGCCGTGTTATTGGAGAAATACAGGGAAATGTGGAGGGAGGGGTGGGAGATGAATATAATCATATTTCATTGTAAATATGTTTGAAAATTCTCAAGAATATAGAAGTTATTCTTTAAAAAGAAAAAAGGACCTACTCCCCAAATATAGAATACTTAGTTAAAGAGACCTTTTATACATTATTGGATTCCCCAAAGGGGAAAAATGAGGAAAATCAGCTGTATTTTAACCTCTTCACTAAGTTTTGGTTGTTGGGGCATTGGGACTCTGGTGTTTTGAGACAGGCTCTCAGTTTGTGACCCTGGCTGATCTGGACCTAGCTATGTAGACCAGACTGCGTTGAACTCACCTGCCTCTGCCTCCTGAGTGCTGGGATTAAAAGTCTGCCCATATCCAGCTACCTCTTCACTAGTTTTAATAAATGTGAAATGAAAATTTCAAGTTAATAGGATTTCATTTTAATTCAGAATAAATAGATAAATTACCACTTACAAGCAAATTATAGTTCATTTATAAACACATATGAAAATCTGTCCATTTTATTCTATGAACATTAAAAAACATGATTATTAAACATTAACTCAATAACAAGTTAGCATAAGAAGATAAATCTATAAAACAAACTGGAGAAATACTTATAACAGTGTGAAAAGAATGTGTCCCTAAGTAAGACAGACTTGGACTCAAATCCCAATTCTTTTACTTGGAGGCCAAAAGACACTGAGCTGTTATACAAATTCTCTGAGTTTCTCTCTATCAACTATAAAAATGGAGTCCTAAAGCACATATCATAATAATAAGAATAAAAACTTAAACAGAATAACAAGTGTTGAATGCTATCTAGTGGCAGATACTAAACCAAAGATATCCATGATACTGTTTAATGCCTACACCAAACTAGAACAACAGTATCTATTAAGACCCACCCGAAAAAATGAAGCTTCTTGAAGCTTGTGTGTTTAAACATACAGGTTCTGTCACATTACTAGACACTTTTTCTGTCCTAGTGAGAAGCACCTGTTAGAAGTGTGTAAAATTAAGCTTCATTTGAAGGTTATCGCCTCCATGAACTCTAAGACTTATTTACCACCATCAGCCTATGGCAGTATCTACTGAAAAAACATGATTGGATAAGTATACAAATGAATGACTGAATCTTCAGCAGAGACATCAGTATTTCAGAAGTTTTACATAAATATTTAAAATTCCTAGAAAGAAAGGCTTCATAGAGGTATATAATGTGATAAGAAATAGTTCCACATTTAGACATGAGCTCACTTCTCATAAAGTATTACTGAACTATTAACAAGGTGTGATCTTTTTCCTCATCATGATTGGTCTTTCTAAATCTCTGCAGTTTAAAACAAAATCAAAGTTTGTCTTTACCATGGTATATTTCATGCTTCCATTTTCCTTGATTGTCAAGTACAAATATTTCATTTATCATCTAAAAATAATTTTGTTTTTATTCTCACATTAAACTACAGACCTCAAAACTATCTGGTGCCAACAATTCCTGAAATTTTGACAGAACTATAAAAGTAGACATTACACTTTCCTTGGTACAGTCAGGTAGCCCTTTGTATGCATTTCTTATCTTCCAAAACTTGAAATACCTCCCCTCTCCTTTCCTAGAACTTCTTTTTCTTTTAGTTCAGATGTGTTTATATGTTCACTAATATTCTCATTATGATTTGGCTTCACAGAGAGTAAAAAAAATGTTTGTGCTAATTCACCATATTAAATGGAATTCCAAAGCTTCTATAAAATTTTTTCTTCATTATTATTTCAAGACTTATTAAGTCAGAAGCAGTTGTTGTTTAGAGTAAAAAAGTGAAAGAAAAAAGTCTCATCACAAACACATATGCTAAGTTCATCTAAGAACATCTAAAACATGGTCCAGCATACAGTCCAAGTCCACAAAATGTCCTTGTCCAAGTCTAGAAGATGTCCTTGTAGGTAGAAAAACCAGAGTGTAAGGAAGTTAACAGGTAAGTACACCCTAAAACTTTTGTAAGTGTACAAGGGTGTAAGCATTATCGAGTTCAAACCCCATATAATGAAAGGATTTTCTTTAAGCTGGGTCCAGTGTTACATGCCTGTAATCTCTGCATTCTAGAGGCAGAGGCAAAAGGATCAAGAGTTCTAGGTAGGTCTGTGAGACCCTGCTCTCTCTCCCCCAAAAAAGTTCCCAACAGGTATTCACCTAAGATCCTGAACTCTACTAAACGGCCCCGTATTTTTGTGCTTTTCCTTGCTTAAATCTCTGGATTAGCTTACAGGTTGGCAAGATGGTCAGCCAAGCCAAAACCTACAGCATCACCGTATTTGAGTGACAAAGCAGATCCATTTGAGTGAGGATGAGGGCTTTGCACCAGTCACTACATGCAGATCCACAAGGGAAACTGTAGCAGAACTCAGGGTCCAGCGAGCGTTGGCCGGTGCTGTGGCCCAACAGACCAGTATGGGAAATAACACAGGTTTTTTTCCCACCTGTGCAGTTTACAAACCAGGGCCTCTGAGTTTTCCTCAGAATCCTTTAAAATCCGAGTGAGCACAGGGAAGATGCTCAGTCAAATAGCACCTGCTGAACATGCATGAATACCCAAGTTCGGATCCTTAACACCCAAATTAAAAGCTGGTAGGGAAAAATTGTAATTGTAGGCTTGAAAAAGTAGAGTGGAAGGATCACTGGCACTCACTGGTCAGCTAAACTTAGCTGATGGGGATCAGTGAGCTCCAGGTTAAGTAAGAATCCCTGCCTCACCAATATAAAGGGGAGGCACCCGCCCAGCAAGATGAGTCTGGCTATCACCTCTCATCAGAGAAGCTTCTTTTTGCAACAGATGCAGAGATCCCCAACTGGTCAAATGCAGAAAATAGGTGACCTTAGAGGGCCGGGCAGCCTCGATTGATACCTCTCCCTGACGCCTATACCTAAAGCTCAGGAAACACAACAGAAGAGGAAAGAGAAAGACTGTATGAGCCAGAGGTCCAGGACACTTGATGTGAGCTAGCATTCTCTAAATATGACAAGGGAGCGGCACCCGTGAAATAGTAACAATATGGCTGCCTAAACAAGACTTTCATAGTGACGACACCCCTAGATGAAGAGCTGCTGTGAAAGAGAGAATCAGCTTTCTCCAGGGATGAGCTCCCTGATGAGTTATCCAAGCAGTCAGCCCTAACCGTGTGTGTGTGTGTGTGTGTGTGTGTGTGTGTGTGTAACAAAACTAAGTAAAGAAGAGGTCATGTGAAAGGGAGTGAGATGGGGACACAGGTGGAGTGGGACGTGGGGGTGGAGAGGACTAGAGATGATGTAAATATAGTACTCATGTAAGATATCCTAAAAAACACAAAATATTGAATTAAAAAATCAGGTGGAGTCAGGTGTGGTGGCCCATGCCTTTCCTCATCACTCGGGTGGCAGAGGCAGGTGAATACCCAGCTCGGCCTGGGATGGTCTACATAGCCAATAAAAATAAAAAATTACAGAAAGGGTGGGTAACAATTGAGGGAGATGCCGACATTGACCTCCGCCTTGCATGCACACACGAAGTAAGTGAACAGATAGAATGCAGAAAGCCTCTTAATAACTGGGAAAGAGCCAAAACCATTTTTTATACAGTGTCTCCCTATAGTCCCAGCAGGTCTGAAACTTCCTGTGTAGACCAGGCTGGCCTCAGTCTCAGAGAGATCAGCCTGCATCTGCCTCCCAAATGCTGGGATTAAAAACACGTGCCTCTATGCTCAGCCTTACCCAATATCCTTTTAACAAATTCTTTTTCTGCTTTAAATTAACATGTCACCTTCTTGTACGAGCAATTGAAAATCTCTAGTTGATGAAATTATTTAACTTTTAAATAACAAGTTCAGCAAAAAAGAAAATCTCTAAACAAAAATAACTCTTGGACATATTACCAAATAATATTGAAAGCTAATATCAACCCTAAAATCTGAACCTCTTCAGAAGAAGCCAATTTCTCACTTTATAAAAAGCAGAGTGCGCCTTCAAGTTTTTCTTTACCCAAGCGCTGTGCTTTACTTAGTCGATTTCTCCTTGGAATGAGAAACTTAAAGGAAGTGGCCGCCAGGACCTGAGCAGAGCACTTCCAATAACCCTGTGGGAGGAGTCAATTACGGGAGGCCAGCAGCTCAAGGACCAGAAAATGAGAACTGACAGCCTGTTCAAATTGTTGAGTCTGGATTATGATTTAAGAAGGAAGCAAATGTTTTTCCCAGTACTTGCAGATTTTACTGAAATAATTAACACTAGTTATAGATCTGAGACAGTATAGAAATTCATAACAAAAGTTTGCAGGCAGACAGAGGAGAGCTTCAGTGGCCAAGTAAAAACCATGAAACCTCATCTTTTCTAGCCCAATTCATATGGTAAAACATGAAATCACTAGGATTTATAAAGGCCGTTTGGGCAGCTTTCTGTTTACAGGGACTGTGAGCTATAAAATTGAATTTGGGGTCCTATCTCCAAGAAAAAGTTATTAGTTCTCAGAATAACTGCCTGTTAGTGGATCAGATATGGATAAATGATTTCCATCATGACTGGTTTCAGTCATGCTTTACAGTGGCCTACACTGTTTTATAAAGGCTTTCAATTTTGAAAATGTATATCCGCTGTTAGTCTGATGGATGTAGTCACAACTGACTGCAGACTGGAGAGACTGATCTTTCTAATTCAGTAACAAAAAGAAAAGTTTGAACACAGAGTAAATAGGCATTTTAGACATATTTGTAAGCAAATCCATTAGTAGTAGAACTTCACAGGGAAAATAAATGTAAATTTTTAAAGTTAATTGCTTAACTCTTGGTTTTTCTAAAGTAACTCTGTAATTAAGGTGATATTCAGTCCTCTACAGTATATAGTACTGACACTGTCTACCTCATGTAAAAGAAAAATCTCATCTACCCAATTCCTAATTAATACTCAATGTCAAGGTATTCTTAAATAATAAATTGACAAGAGGCCAACAGAACAGCAGCTCTTGATTTATTCCATCTGTAGCTTTCTTTCCTAACTCACTCCATAATAAAGTAGGTTCAACAATGATCTCAGCAGAAATCTCAGAACTTTCCATAGCATGAATCCTAAAACCATGCTAAAAGTTCCCAAAATCTGTGGCTCATTCCTCCCAGCCCAGTCACCTCCAAGCCAACCCCTGCACTGAGCAGAGCACATTACTGATCATCACTCCAAATTAAACCTGGCCAAAACCAAAGGAAATATCTAGATACTATATCATATCCTTCTCTTTGATGTTCTGAAATGCCTCTCCTTAATTTCTAGACAGCTAACAAGACTCTTACTCTGATTTCTTGTTCTAAAACTGAAGCCCAGAAAAACTACATCTCTTTTGGCTCAAGAAGTTATCCTTCATAGCTCTCCACAGACTCCTGATTAGATTAGATTAGACTAGACTAGATTAGATTAGATTTAATTAGGTCTACTTATAATTGTGAGTCGTTTTGAATCTCTTATCCTTGCTAAAGCATAACTATGAAGAAGGTTTACATACAGCTGGACATGCTGGTCCCTGCAGGCAGATGAAGGTGGGTATCTGCGAAACTGAAGCCAGCCTGTCCTACACAAGGAGTTCAAGGCCAGGTGAAGTTGCAGAGACCCTATTTCAGAAAAATAAAACCCACAATAAAAAAGATTCACACACAATGATTTAAGTTAGTGAGCAAAGTCTGTGTTTTATCATTAAATTAATAGTATCAATAGTAAACTACATTGACAAGACTGTAAGTTCATTTGTCCGTTTTCATGAAACTGGGGAAAAGAAGAGCCACCATCCAGTGAGTGACTCTCGTTTACCAAGTCTGTGCCAGAGAGGAAAGAGGCTTTTTCCCCCTGATTTTTTCAATAAGAAACAAAATTACCACAAAAGAATTTATTGTCAACATAATTTCCCAAGAAACCATATTTAGTAGAAATATTGCC
Source organism: Eospalax fontanierii (assembly GCA_035773235.1). Classification (NCBI taxonomy): domain Eukaryota; kingdom Metazoa; phylum Chordata; class Mammalia; order Rodentia; family Spalacidae; genus Eospalax; species Eospalax fontanierii. The sequence goes on along the minus strand of CM069530.1, from coordinate 99,564,792 downwards.
AAGATTTAAATCAAGGTCTATGTGATTCAAGCCATTCATTATACTCTTTAAAACACTTAATGCCAGGGCTAAAAAGACGGCTTCAGCAGTTAAGAGCCTTGACTGCTCTTGTACAGGACCTGGATTCAATTCACAGCACCCATGTGACAGCTAACAGTTATCTATAACTCTAGTTCCAGGGCATCAAAAGCCCTTCTGAACTTCAAGGGCATTGCATGACACAGGTACATTTACTTGCATGAAGGCAATACATTTATACACATAAAATAAAAATAATAAATAAAAATATTTTTAAAATAAAATAAAATGCTTAATGCCATCTTAAAATAGATGTGTTTGTGGTTTTTTTGTTGGTAATCATTGACTGGCTGGCTGGCTGGCCAATTGTTTGGTTGACTGGCTGGTTGATTGGTTGGCTAGTTGATTGATTGGCTCGTTGGTTGGTTGGTTGGTTGACTGGTTAGCTGGTTGGCTGGTTGGTTGGTTAATTAGTTCGTTATTGGTTGGTTGAAGTTTTTGTGGAAGAGGATAAGGCTTCTCTGTGCAAGTTTTAAAAAACTCACCCACGGAAGTTCTGGGAAGCCACTGTTACTATATAAAAAGGATATGTTGTCTTTGTTTCCCTACTGAGAAACTGACTCACAGAGAGGTAAATAATTTGACCTAAATTACATAAATAATTAATGGGAAATTAAAACTAGAAATTCAAATTTTCTGATGATTTAATTCTATTAGGGAATGTTTAGGCAAAAAAACAGAAGGCATGCATTCAGTTAATATATTCATATGGTTTGAAAGTAAATGCAAGCATTATATCAAGTCAGAACAAGCACAAACTGAACTGACCCACAAAATTGGGATCTCTGTTCACCCAACCTTACTATTTTCAAATAGTAGCTATTTGAAAAGCATGAATTCCTTTCACCTTCAAGAACTGCAGGTTGCCTCACTTTTACTTGATATGGTAATACTAAAACATTGTTCATTAAAGCTGCTTAACTGAAAATGTTAATATTAATTTTAAAACTAATGTTTATTCATTTCACAATGGAAAGTCTCACACAATGCCTAAATAAATATTTCCATGAGAGACAATAATGTGTTGTCTTTATGATCCTCAAATTATTTGCTTAGGGAAAAAAATTAAACCATGTAAAACAAGGAGCTGAACCTATGGCATCTAAGTTCTCTTCTAGTTTGATCTCTAAGTGTCTCTGTTTCTATTCTAAGAGTATCAACATCACATAAATAGACAGAAAGCCAAAAAAACAGCAGTTTACTGTACTTCATGCAGTGAAATCTACTAAAGACCATCAAATTCTCAGTACACTGTGAGACTACCACACTGCAAATTCTCAGTATACTGTGAGACTGCCACACTGCAAATTCTCAGTACACTGTGAGACTGCCACACTGCAAATTCTCAGTACACTGTGAGACTGCCACACTGCAAATTCTCAGTACACTGTGAGACTGCCACACTGCAAATTCTCAGTACACTGTGAGACTGCCACACTGCAAATTCTCAGTACACTGTGAGACTGCCACACTGCAAATTCTCAGTACACTGTGAGACTGTCATACTGCATACATTTATGTAAATCCATACTTCTTTTTTCTCTTGTAATATTCTTTTTAAATCTATAACTGCAATATCGATAAGCTATGGAGAGACAGAAAAAGTGATTTAATAATTCAGCAACTCTGAGATATCAAAGAATGTTCAAGATAAAAAAGAAAAAACTTCTAGGATTTCTCATGTATTTGAAAAAAGCTAAGTATATCACTGAACTAATATTTTAAATTATTTTTCACACCAGAGATGCTTTCATATATTAACCTTTTATAAAGTGGAAGATGTTAAAAATTAATTTGGTTTTCCACATATAGTAATATACCAAAGTTGATGTCTCCAGGTGAATTATCAAAGTGTTAACAGACCTGCTCACTTAGTCTCTAAAATTGTTCAGTGTTCATTTTTTAATGTGAACTAGTTATGTTATAATTTTTAATTAGAAACTCTTCAAATTATATCAGTAAATTTGCCCATCACCTTCCGGTAATCTTTAATAAACTTCTCAAATAGTTAAGATTGTATTGCTTTAAAAATTAACATGCAGTCTATATAGTCCGAAAGATTTTTGAGAAACAGACTATGGAAATTTATTCATGCACTTTGTGGTGAGAAGAAAATTGGAATCGAAATCTAACTATGAATTTCAGTGGCTCAAGCACATTACACAAGTCACTTAATTTTTGGAAATCTATACTTACAAATCTAATGATACTTTCAAGATTATTAAGATTAAGCATGACAAAATATTCTGTAAACTATAAAGCAATATTTAAACCTATATACTGTATTATTTTGTGAATATTATAATAGCAAATTAAAAGAAATTTTTCCAAGAAAAGTAAGAATTATTATCTTATTCGAATGACTTGAGTTGACTGTTAAGTGCATCACTTCAGCATTCTGCCACAGTTCAGAACGCTACCAGTGATATCTGCTGTCGGTGACAGCAAAGTACAATCTATGAGAAGATTCATCTGACAAATTGCCCACTAAAGAGTTATAACGAAGTTGAAGATTCTTTTTAATCAAATAAAAGTTTAGAATTTAAGAGAAATGTGTGGCTGGGGGAAGGTGTGGGACACAGCGAGGAAACCAGGGGCCTCTGGAGATTTACGTGACACCATCACTGTGTGTTTGCACAGCAAGGATCTTTTCTTTCTTCTTCTCTCTTTTTTTTTTTAACCAACTCTCAGGAAATTATTCACTCTTTAAAAAATTTGACTATACGATTCAATCTGCTTTCCAACCACTAATGCTCAATGGTCTGACAGGTTTTTTAGTATAAAAGACATTTACAACTCAACTGCATTGAAGTTCTTTCCCCTATTTCTTACACCACATCCAGCTAATTGCTCTTTAACATGCTAACAGAAGGATAAGCTGATACATAATAATTCAGGCATGCACCGATCCCATAATGCCAGGAACTCAGAGGCAGCATGAGAAAACATCAGATTTTTGGCATGTGGGCTAGATGTTTAAATCTGCATAGATTCGAGCCAATTAGACTTGTCAGACTCCAATCCAGTTGAGAGTGACCCCTGATGGTGGAAAGACATGTGGGACAAGCCACAGAAAAGCTTACAAATGTCAGAGAGGCCAAAAGGTGCCCCACTGGCCTCAAAACTATTAATTAGCAACCAGCAAAAGCACCACCAAAGAATTGCTGCCCCAGCACTCCTCCTCCAGAGGTTGCAGCTATCGGCCTCATTATCATCTGGATGGAAAACAACACCCTTTCCTGGGAGCTCTCACAACACTCTTATTGATTAAGTTCCCACAGTGTTAAATCATTCTGTAGCTCTCACTTCAGTCTTCCCACCCTGAATAATAAAACCTTCAAAGGGTTTACTAGGCTGGAAAGGGAAGTGGAAGGGCACCAGGCGCACTGTTTATGTAGTGCGCACGGTGTCAGCATAAATCAGATCCCAGGAAGGCCTTGAAAGACAAGTCCAAAATGCGTGACACGTCAAAGATATGCTCAATTTTCCTTAGCGCTTACTAAGGTAAGTTTTTTTTTACAGAAAGAACAAATCGAAACAAACAAACAAAAAGGTAGTATGCCAACTTTTCTCCTACACCAAACAAAATCATAACACTAAATAACATTTCTCCAAGTCCTCAGTGACCTCATTTGGCAAGGTGATCAGAAGCATCTGACAGACAGACACCTGCTCCAGTGTGCACAGAAAAGAAGAAAAAAACCCAGAGCCACCAAAGGGATCTCACAATGACACTGTGTGCACGAGAGTCCCTTCAGGCAGCCTACGCCGTTCTCCACCTATGGAGGCAGATGAAGGTAAGAAAATAACGGTGCTGCCGTGACAGACCTCCTGCAACATACACTGTAAGCTGGAACACTGGTTCTTTCATCTGTAAACCCTAACCACCATGCAGAGCACATGTGGGCATCACATGATACCTACTTAGCATACAATAAGTGTTCAAAAAAAATAAGAGTACCTGCTGTCATTTCCTTGATATTATAAATGAAATAACCAGTTACTAGTCTGTTCTACAAAGCAAAATGTTTTTCTATTGGATCTGCTTGAAGCAATGTATCCACTCCAATTAGACTCAGTTTCCCATGCAGAAATAATAAAATAAACAGTAAGTAAACAGAAAACACCTGCTTATTTTCTTTTCTTGCCTTGTATTCCCTAACAATCTACCAGACCGTGACACAGACTGCAGCTTTAGCCAGAATATACAGTGATATAATCAGGAGTACAAGGATCCCACCTGGATACAGAGATCTAAGCTGAGCGGTGTTGACTGCCAGTTCAACGAGATTCCACATTTGCAGTTAGTACACTTGTGCCCTCTGAACTGGGAACAAGTAAACAAACTGCTTGGCTTTCACACAGAAAACAAAATATTAATTGTTTTCGTCCTTGTTTCATTTTGATGAAGAGAGTCCCATAACCATTAAATATGGAAGTCAGAAAACTTAAGTTCTTTGAATGACAGTGGTAATTTATGGGCCTGGTATTTATGGATATCTGCATTATGATTGCATGAGGAAGGTCATATTTTAGTAATTTTGACTCATCTTCTCTATGTCCTGTGTCACCTGTGGAAAGCTTTTCAATGTAAACATTGATGGTGCAAGAAGTTCACAGTTTAAATTTAGTGGTCATCTTTTAAAAATAAGTATCAATGGAAGGCTTATGATTTCAATGTTGGAACATCAAATATAGTTCATCCTGAGATAAAAATATTACATAGAAATTAGGTTATTGACATAATAGCCCAAAAAGTAAGAAAGACCTCACTGAAAATTGATTAATTTAAAGGAGAACCCAGTTACCTAAGTTAGAACTTTGAAAATGAAAATAGGACTGAATGTAAAATGTCCTATGGGCACTACATCAACTACGTATACTCTAGGTAATCATTTTAAATTCTAACTCCTGCACATGACTGCATAGACTACTAGGCACAAGATACTGTTCAAAAAAAAATAGGAACAAAAATACTCAGTTATATGAATCACACAGATGCATTTTACATTTTCAAGAGTAACAATTTACAGTCCTTACCAAATAAGATGGATATTAAGTGTCACCAAAAAGCACTTTCTAGGAATTTAGTCTGATGACAACAGGTAACTGGTTAGAATTCACAGCTAAAGTACAAAAAAAAAAAAAAAATGCTGCTATTATGTGTCCAAATGTCCAACTTACATAAAAGGCTTTCAGTCCTCACTTTGACAGAAGCTTTACTCTTCATGCTTCTGCATTTCCAATGAATTCCATCTTCTTTATATAAAAAAAGCATAATGAGGTTTCACCTGTAAACACAGTGGGATTGATTATACAGGAAACTGCATGTGGAAGCAAAAGGACAAGGTATATTCCAGGCATCACATGCCTCTCACACTGTCAAACCCTTCCCAGTACTGGGTCTCAGCCGCATACATGGACATAGTAGAGATGGTTTTCATCAGGAAAAACAATGCCATACCCCCTCTTCCTCCTGATGATCCTCCCAGTACCCCTGTCAATGATGACGGGTCACAGTGGGAGCAACTTGAACTCAGAAAAAAACTCATCACTAAACAGTTATTTATTAAAAGTTAAATAATGGTTGCCCTGTAAGCTTTAATATACTAACTATATAAACCATAAAATATAAAAAACAAAAAAAATGCAAGAAAAAAATCAGGTATGATTAGAATCTCACAGGTGGAAAATTAGTGAAATCTATTCCAATCAGGCAAATGAGCCAGCCATGTGAATTCCCTCCAATGGGGCCCAAATGAGGTAAAAGCATAGACACACGTTCTGGTGATGGGGCCACTGCAGAGAGATGGTGGAAACCCACACTCAGGAAAACATAGAAGACAATAGATTTCACTTTATTGCAGCTGGCACTTCCTTCTCCACACTTCACCATATCCACACATGCACACACATACATGTGCAAACACACGCATTCATACACATGTATTATCTTAAAGGACGTCTGGGAGAACCTCTTTTCCCTAATACCAAGGCTGAGGCTGTTCCCTTGCATTTTGTTCTATGGCATCAGAGGGAAGCTCTTGCTGGGGAGGATAGAGATAATGGCAGCTACCACTAAGAGACCATTCACACAGCTCATAATTATAGGAGAGGATTGCAGTAGTCAGAAAATGGGTGGGAAACTTAGAGTAAAAGAGGAAACCGCTCAGTCACAAAAGCCATCCCTCACCAGAGCCGAATACAGAAGTTCAAACATCCATATTTATCTAGCACTTTAGTAAAAGCTGATTTGACAACTCATTTTATTAATTTCAATGTGATTTAAAAGAACTGACATCAAGTAAGTAATTACTTAAGCAAGGTTTTAAAACTAATCATTACAGTTTTCTTCAAAATGTAATTCTCTATGATACTTCCCAGTGTGATAGTGATTTACTATAGTAAATCATAGTTTCATTTGTCCATTAGGCTACATGGGCCATCAAACAAAGGCCTTGGACCATTCCTTCACCAAGAAAATATCAACATCATTTCTTGCTTCACCAAGTAAATATTTTTGATTAACAGAATACAAATTACAAATTAGTAATACTTTATCACAATCATGGAGTTCCTAAAGGTAAATCTTGTCCCCAACCAAATAGCCATCAATTTGAAGTGGAGATAAAATATCCTGTTTGCGTGTGTCCACCTTTGTTTTGTCTAGACTAGCACTGTATTTAAAACTGAATTCTTATTTTACTCATTCTGTTTATCAAGTGCTAAAATTTAGCTTGAATAATTCAGTAGCATGTAAAATTACTACTATTACACTTTGTACATCAGGTAAGTGAAAGTGTATCTTGCAAAATGAAAAGCAGAGAAAGAATGTAGCTTGCATCTCATGTAAGCAAGTGAGACTAAACCACAGTACATCGGGGTGTCAATCGCTAGTAGTTTTTGCTGAGAGATGATAAGTCAGGCCACAACTACCAAGTGGCTAAATCCAAGGGGGATGAAGGTACTTAAAGTTGGAGTCACATTTTCCCATGATAAAGTTACCAAAGACTTTAGAGTTTTGTTTTTGCAACATTTTGGCAAGAATACATACACCTTTTTAATTTCCACTGCAACCAACTATAAAAAACTTACATAACAGTAATGAAATGAGGACCCCAAAAGAAAAAAACATGATTTTATCCTAGTTAATGAAAACTAAGTATTTATTGTAATTTTTGTTTTTTAGTAATTTCTTTCACCATCACTAATGGATAATAATCACAGTCTATAATCTGACACAATTGCTCTCAGAGAAATTTCTAGTAAAGGACTGCAGCCTCTGTGGGAGGTAACTGTCTGAATTATCTTAAACCACTACCTGTCTACAGCTACAATAGAAAAGCCCTTTAATCAAAATAATCCTTTTTCAAAAGAGCAACTCTTTTCCTTCTGCAATTCACTCATCTTAAAAGAGCACTATAGCTTTTGTGCATAACTTAATTCATTTTTCAAGACAAGTACAAAATTTGTCACTGACATTTAGCGCCAGCCGTAGGCAATGGATAAAATGAACTAGTTAGCAATTTAACCTGTAAAAAAAACAGAGTGGGATGAACAATTTTCTGCCATCAAAGCAAATGGCTAACATTTAGCAGGATTTTATTTTTATTTTTCAGCCCACCCCATCTTCACGAAGGAGGAAGTCAGGCTAACATTTTTTCAGGGTCCTAAATCTTCCTCTCAGCCTATTCCTTTAATGGTTTCAAGTAAATGACTATCCAGAGGATAATTAGGCACTGTGCTGTCGCATCGTGTCAGGTCACAGCTGGATTTAGTCAGCATTAACCTTTGGGGAGAATTGGAATATCAGTATCATTTAAAATTAAAGACGTGTAAGCAGGCATTTCTGGAGATGTTAGAAAAGTAATTGTCTGTAAATTGTTTGACCTTGAGATTTAATTGCATGCACAACACATACTCTAGCAAGACAAGAGCCCTGTGCTGTCTTCTTTCTCTTACCTCCAAACCTCTCACTAGACCCAGGCCTATTAGCCAACCTGTGGCTTTTTCAGTAAAATATTAAAGATTTAAGGCTTCAGTTTAAAACAAAAGATTTGGTGCATTGCCCTGGACACTGAAAGTTTCAAGTAAATAAGCTTATCAATCAGAGTACCAATTTCATTATGAAATTTTAAAGCATATATACCATGGTCATATTTGAAAGCGAAGTTTAAACTTCAGCCACCCGTTCCTTTTTACTAACACGTTTGCATATTTTGCCTTTTTCCCTCTTCCCCTAATGAGACAGCTTATGCTTTCAAAGTCCCTCAAGCTAGGCAAATCTCTCCACTGGTTCCACTGTTAATAATGAAACTTCGTAATTATACAAATCCAAGGTGGCCAATCAGCTTTCCAGGCTGAGCCTTCGGGTACCTCATAAATTATTTATGTGACACTCGGGCCTGTGAACTCACTTGCTTATATTAGAAGCCTAATTAATATTTAATCATACGTGCAGAGGGCACTTGGAGCTTCACTGTCCCTGAAAAGAGAGTAAATACAATGTGCCTATGCCTCAATGGAGATCCCATAGTATACTAAGGAAATGTCCAGGAGATTGCAGAAGTGACCCCAAAATACACCAGGTAGTATACCGGTAGGATTCCCTCACCGAGACACGAGACATTGTGCGAGACTTCGAAGAGAAAGTCAGCATCCTTACCCACGAGGGCTTCTGTGAATGTTTTCTTTCAAACCAGGTAAATATTGCCATTTGAAATAAGAAAAGAAGGAAGAGGACGAGGAGAAGGAGGATGAGGAAGAGGACGAGGAGGAGGAGGAGGAGGCCGTCATCAGAGTCTAGAAAGGATTTGGCCTTGGGTGATATTTATTTTGCTTCTTATGTAGTCTCAGTGTATCAAGCAGCATTCACAATGACTCAGTCACCTTTATGGGATTTCTCTTTCTCCCCGAGGAGGAGGTCAGGAAAGTGAGCTAGATGCTACCTAGCTTGGAAATCTTACAAGTAATTGTAAGTGAAGCTACCATCTGATGTTCTAAAAAAAAATGACATATGTTTTTTCAAAAAGTGAAGACAGAAAAAATACCTAGTCGTGGTGTGCCAAAGTCTGTGAAATGATAAAGCAGGTCACTGAGAATGAGGCTAGTCCATGGACCTGATTATAAGTTAGCATCGTCGTGGGCCACTGTGATGGTTTACATTACTAGTTACAGGGCTTTAAATGTATGACTGGAAAAAATGTTTCAAAAGATGCCTATCTCCTACCTTTGATGACATCTGGTATTCTACTAGAAATGATTCTATAACGCGCCCCTGGGGCGTCCATGCCATTGTTTTTGATGTCAGCAACATCACATTGGGAGTCAGTGAGGAGACAATGTTTATAGTTCTACAGGTAATTATATTTCAGTCACCCCAACCCGTGACAAGATGATTCTTGTGAGACCCTTCATCAGGTAAGTCAATGATACAGTGGGAATCCTTTCACTAAAGGAATAACTGGAGCACAGTCAGATAGGTAACAACAGAACGCTTGGCTAACCTTAGGAAGCGTCTCTGATCACTGTGTTACTCTCTTTTACAACCCCTAATTGAGATAGCTCAGCACATTTAGTAGAATAATGCTTCCATGGTCTAATTGGGACTTGCTTCTTCCTGACCAGTAGAAAATAATCTTTCTAGTAAACTGGAGAGACATCAGGATAAAATCATGCTGTCTTTGCCCTGCGTTGCTTAAAAAAACTGACCTAATCTGGATTTCTAATGCATCACTGCTAAGGCCTGTTTCCCTGGTTTGTGTGGGTCCTGATTAATTTAATTCCTTATCAATATGCAATATTTGAATTTGTGTAGAAACCATATATAGATATACACGATAGTGACAAACCTATGAAGGGTATGCTTAATGCCTAACAGGGCAATTGACCATTGATCTAAAGTGGTGAATTTGGAGTCCCTCGGATCTAAGTTCAAATTCCATCTCTCTTTATGGATGTAGGCAAGCTATACACTTTCATCGTGTCTACTGTATTATCTATGTATACAATGAGCTTGTTGATACCTTATTAATAAATCAAGATAATGCAAGAAAAGCACTGAGTGCCCAGAGTGCCAAAAGCACTCCAACACGCTAGACAGTATGGAGCTGTCAGTACCCATTACTCAGTCATTCATTTGTTCTTACCCTAAACTTTTGCTGACTGGGATAGCATAAAAATATCTAAATCATGGTACTTGTTTACCTTTAAGAAAATGGGAGTTTATCTTTCAGACTTCATATTTCAGCAAGATCCTAATAAGAAGCATTGCCTTCAAATGGCAATTGTTATGCTGTGGTTGAGATAGCTAATATCAATTAATAAGCAGAGGCATGGCTACAGTGTCTCTGAACTACATGGGAAAAGCATGTCATGCCTTCTGCAGTGCCAGATCCCATGATAGCTTCATTGTTCAGTATTCAGTAGGAACTGTGATTCTGAGAAGTTCAGTTTGATCAAACCATGGAGTATGCTATGCTGGAAGTCATGGCAGGTTTTTCTGGGATTTCAGAGGAATCAGAGAATGGAAACAGACCATAAGCAAATGGGCACCCAGATCTACTTTGGGAAGAATCTTGAGAACTGATCAGGATGCCAAATCTTATATGAGCCATCAACTCTGACTGTGAACAAACTTGGAAGCCTGAATACAGATGGGACTGAAGCTCTTAACTGGTTCTTGCTGCAGTGAGGACTGGCCCTGAAATGGGGACTCCAAACCTGTAGGTCTGGAGAAAGGTAGAAAGTGTCTGTAAAACCGAAACCTCAAACTTGAAAATGTAGAGTTGGTAGGGAGAGCACAGACACAGTAATTGAGAGGTGACTACCCACCCACAGAAGCAAGCTCTCACCAAACTTAATAGTATCAGAGCTTTTTAAAAATAAATACCTACAATCAGGTCCTCTTCTAACACACTTTATGGAATTGTGTTAGTAAATAAGTGAAATTCTCTATGCTGCCTATGGAAGCCACGCTGGGGATGTGCAGTTCCATGTCTGATACACATAGAGCCTATACTTGGCAATCAAAATTAACGTACTTCCTCCAGCTACCTCTAGTATTGTCTGACTCTCAAATGAATGACACATCGCTGGCATTACAGATATTTAATATTTTATTTCCTGTCCCATTCCATGAATCTTAGATCAGAATATATCAAATATTGATACAGATACAACATTCTCAAGAATCACCTGAAGCTAGCAGCTTGAAGCTTACAAATGATGATGAGGACATTTTAAGAAAAAGGGGTACAAGATTTTTAATTAAGTTAGAGACAAATGTGATTACACAGCTCTAGCCCAAGAAACTACAAACAAATTGCTGGAGACATGGGAATCCAGGTCTGTGAAGCATTCACAGAAAAATGGTTCTTGCTGTGAACCTCGCACCTTCTCACACCCTCCCCTACCAAAACATTCCGCTTCCCCATGACGTCCAGAATCCACAAGTTAGTACAAACGAAGAGCCGTGCCACAGACACCATGTTAGCACCACAGAAGATGTACCTCTCCCAAGACAGTACTTCACCTCAACCAGTGAATCTATCTGCACGGCCTCTTCTCCCACTCTGAGGATCCACTCTGAGGTCCAAGACTGTCTAATTTGCCATGACGTTCCTTTGCAATAGTTCAGTTACATTTGCACATTCCTAGCTTAGAGCAAGTCTTCAATTAATATGTTAAATTACAAAATTATTTGTGTGTGTGCACACATGTGTACATGTGTGCCTCTGCTTCATTGTAAAAGTTCCTACTTGAAGGTAGGAACTGAGCTATTTAAATAGCACTTCAAGTCACTTCAGCATATAGAGCCAAGCCTTTCATGTATTAGGCACCCAATGTAAACAGCTGAATAAACTGCGATGAAAGTATTAAATTAAGAAAACAATGTTAACTTAAAGATTTGGGTATCTGTAAGAAGATATTTAATTATTTTGAGGAAAAAGTTGGAAACACATACAAAGTTGAGAATTTCAAGTTCAGACACATTTTTATTCTCTTATATTTATTGGTATTACTCCTGTCAAAATCAGAGATCTGCCTAGATAAGGACTTCAAGGGCGCGACAAGACAGGATAGATGGACAATTTGTATGTGTGCAGCACGTGCGGCTTGCACAGTTCATGTGTCAGGCTTTCCAGGCTGTCACGAACAGGCAAGAGGAGGCTGAGAAGCTCAGTCCTCTGCTTCTCCCAGTGGGAACAACTGATAAGTCTCCCCCGTAGGACTAGATTTTTCAAGCAAAGTTAGAAATCCAAATCATCGTGAAAAATCGCTTCAGCTTTAAATCCTGTTGATAACTAACAGTGAAATTTAAAAGATACTCGTTCAATCCAACAAAACATGTCTGCAGGACATCAAGATAAAACCTCTAACACAGACTATTCATCGAAAACTCAAACCAAATCAAATATCCATATTGCAGCCTCTCAGAGTGTGATGGCTTCCTAATCAGACTGTGACCTATCAATGATACTTTTTATGTAACCCTCTCTAAGTAGAGTGCCTTCCAGAAATACCTAATTTTTCCATCTTATCCCAAGAACCTAGTACTTTGGCTGACATGTAGTCAAAACACAGCAAAATAGTTGCCAAATGAATTATTGAAGCAGGCCCTATCCATTTTATAGATGAAATCCAAAGCCCTCTTGCTAGGGGAAAAATCCAAGCTGAATTACATAGACACATGCACATACACAAAGACACATGCACAGACAGACACGCGTTTACACACACCGAAGTGTGCCCACTCATGCTTAAATGCATATACATGCATAAACAGTATGATATCATTGCTTGAAATTTAAAATATACAATATAATATGGTCTATGGACTTAAATACAGATAGGTAAAAAAATAAAGACACGTGGAAATTGTGTAGACAAATTTAGAATAGTGGTTCCTTCTCATGGAAAGGATATCGAGATTACAGAGATGTACATGAAACATTATATTTGTAATTTTTCTTAAGTTAGGTGACAGACACTTGGTGCTAATAATCTCCTTTGAAAAATATTTTAAATATTTTATTTATTATTTTGTATGTCTGAGTGTATTGCCTACATGTACGTAGGTGTGCCCGTGTCATGCAATGCCCCAGGAGATAAGAGGACATCAGATCCCTTGAAACTGGAGCTGCAGACGGTTATCATCCACCATGTGGGTGGTAGGAATCAAACCCGGGTCTTCCGAAAGAGCAGGCAGTGCTTTAACCACTTAGCATCTCTCCAGGCCCTATCCTTTGAAAAGTTTTGCACTACTAAATATTTCATAAGGATTCTATAAATAGTTTTGGAATAACTTTAGGGTCACAGAAAAGCTGTAAATTAATGAGAGTTTCTCTTCAGCTTCACCATTTTCTCCTTCTAACATTAGTTAACATCTTGCATTAGATTAGTGTATCTGTCAAGATAAAGGAACTAAAATTGGCAAATTACCACAAACTGGACTCCAGACTTATTTGGCTTTGGTTACTTTCCCCATCAATGTCCCCTTCTATCCTTTGCCAATGTATACTGCACGCAGCTGTCATGGCTCCCCGGGGCCTCAGGTGTGTGACGAGTTCCCATTCCTTCCTGGCTTCTTATACCTTCAACTGATTTAAGCGGTACTGGCCCACTTCCCTGAAGTGCCCCCTATTCTGGCCTTCCTCCGCATTTTCTCATGGCTAGACTGGGGGCATGGGCATTTGGAAAGGAGGCAATGGAGGTACCCCATCATTTTGTCACATTGCACTGGACAGACACATCTCTTTGACAGCACTGGTGACCCTAGTTCCCAACACTTGAGTAAGACAGTGCATGCAGGGATTCCAAACTGTAAATCTAATGTCTTCCCTTCCCTCACTCTATGCTTAGGAAGTGAGTCACTAAGTCTAGCCTGGAAACATCCTGTTGGGAATGAAGACATTCTACCTAGGTATTCACTAAAACAATGCCCCCAAGAAACTGGAGTTTCTCAGAGGTCTCACACTGGGAGAAGGCAAAGGATGGCCCAGTACCAGCCTGAGGAGGAACTGATTTCCCAGAAAGACATTTCATATAGCTTTGACAACTTGTCAGACCACCGTATAGAAGATATACAATACCCCTTACCCTCTATTTAAACCTAAACTTCATGTCAAGACCCTCAAGATGGAGTTGGGGGACACTGGTGCTTCTTTTCTTCTCAGTGTAGTCATACTGAGTAAATGTCCTGTCTCCAGTTTTCACTATTAACTGTGTCTGTAATTGGCTTGTTGGGAACAACTGGTTGTGCCTGGCTTGTTAGGGCTGTCAGAGCCGCCGGGCTCTAACCCTAACTCCAGTAAAAAGAAAAGTCACCCACAAGAGACAGGAGCAGGGGACCAGAAGGTGGAGTGGAGCTGAGCTCTGTGGTCTCTGAAAGGGAGCACTTATACAAGCGGAGCTGAGCTCTGTGGTCTCTGAAAGGGAGCATCTATACTCATAGAATAATTTGGGGGAAAAAAAGTACTGAGTGTAACAGGAAACAAGAAAATACACGAAGAAGTACATCCCCAGAAATGCCCAAGGGATCCCTGTGACCTACAGAGATCACAGTACCTCCTGTTCTCAGGATAAATGCTCTTGCACATTCAAAATGTCAAAACCAGGGCTGGAGAGATGGCCCAGCAGTTAAGAGCACTGGCTGCTCTTGAAGAGGACCCAGGTTCCATTCCATTCCCAGCAACCACATGGCAGCTAACAACTGTCTATAACTCCAGTTCCAGGGGATGGGATTCAACGCCCCCTTCTGAACTCTGCGAGTATTGCATGATGAGGGTGCATTTACATGCATGTAGGCAATACATTCATACACATAAAAAATAATAAAAATAAACTGTTTTCTAAAAGGTTAAAACCATGTCTTCTATGTACTCCTGCATTTTAGGATTCGCACAGTGGTTGGTAAGCATTCAGTAAGGCTGTATACTAGTATCTGTCATAATAGAAAGGTTCTATTTAAAGTAAATCTCCCCATAAGCATTTGACTACCTATTAGATTCAAGAGAATGGACCAGTACTGCAAAATTTTTCATATAATAAGCATCATATTTAGATGAGTCTAACCAAAGAAACTGCAGTCTCGCTTTCAAAGCTGAACAGGTAGTTTGAAAACAGGTGCCCTCATAACAGGAATCTAAGATATACTGGGTATATTTGTATTTAAAAAACACTAATCCTGTGATACGTGGTTTTGGAAAGGAAAAATTGGAACCCAACTTCAGAGTGCCTGGTAAGGCTGTTCTATGAACTTGAGGAAAGTCTCCTTGTCTCTCTTCAGAGAAACAGAGTACCTCCTATTTGTAGTCTTAATCAATCTAAGTGCTAAATTCTATAAAAGACAACCATAGGAGAAGAAGCCAGAATTGCTATAAACATAAGCAATGCCAGGATAAAGAGAATGGAAAGTAGAAAGCTGAACAATTACTCATAAGAAAGAGAGAAAGATTAAATCTCCACCCCTCCGTGCACTGCTAAGAAACACTAGCATGCCTCGTGAATCTGAACAAAGCAAGCCTCTCTGGAGCGCTGAGTCAACTTGTGTTTCCTAACCTCACTTAGCAGGTTCAGCATGGCCCAACTTCTCCTGTAAATTCAGCTGCTTCTTCGACCAAGATGGAGTCTTCTTTTTCTGCATATCACTCAGAATTCTTTTTTAAATCATTGATAGCTAATTACAATTAATCTAAGTAAAAAGACAGGGAGAAGACTGTATCACGGGACTGGAAATACAGGGTAAGTGCACAACAGTCTGAGTCTCAGCTCGAGAGCGATTCTGGATGTTTTACTTTCGGGCAGGCTATTGCTTTGTTCTGGTCTCTGACTACACCAGGATAACCTTCACAGCTAGTAACCTCCCTAGAAGTCAAAATCCCACCACTGAGTCTGATGGGACTGAAGGGTCACAGGCACATCTTTGGATCAATCACTGTTATCGTGGAAGGAATATTCACTCAGGCAGGCTGATACATGCGCTGGCTCTCTACAGAAGGAGGGGTGCAACCACATCCACCATCAGAACCATGGTCCTCTGGAGTAAAATAATGTCCTGTCGTCCTAAGAAGGCAGAGTAAGTGGAGAACAACCATGTCTTCCTTATCTGCAGAGGTGATTTCCCAAGCAGAATTCACTCTTTTAAAATTTAAAATAACATTTTTATTCCTTTTAAGTTTCATACATTAATGCAGCTTATATTCATGATGTCCACCAACTCTGATTTCCTCCTACCCCACACTATCTTCTTATTCTCTTTTTATTGTTTTTCTTTTTGTTGGTGTTATTACTAAGCCCCTGAATCATGTTAGTGCTGCCCACATACATATGGGTGGATGGCCATCCAGCAGGCACGAGCAACCTACCAGTGGCCACACACTCAAAGGACAGTGTCTCTTTCTCAGCATCCAACGGCTGCCTCAGCTGAGGCATTTCCTCCATCTGCTTGGCCTGTGGTCATGTCTGTCAGGATTCTTTTAAATTGCTGAGTGATATGGGATTGTCCCGCCCACTGCAGGTGGGAGGACAGGAATGCAGGTCGAGCACAAGCCAGGAGTGAGCAAGCCTGTAAGCAGCATCCTTTCAGAGTCTGCGCTTCAGTTCCTGCCTCCAGCCTCCTGCCTGGATTCCCGCCCTGACTTCCCTGGGAGGTGGGAGTCTCAGCCACGTAGAACCTTTCTTCCCCAAGTTGGCTTTGGGCAGTGTGTTCTCATGGCAGTAGAAACCAAACTAGAGCACATAACCATGCTAGAATTTTGACTGGCTTTGGCTTATCATTTTAATCTTTCTAAACGCACAGGCTAAGCACATGAAACACATTCACACGTCTGTATAACCATTACCACCAGCCACTTCGGGAATATTCTTATCCTGTGAAACTGTATACCCATTAGATGAAATTCTCCATTTTCCCCTCCTTTCCAAAAGGCCTTGGAATCCATAATTCTGCTTTGACTCTGTGATTCTGACTGCTCAGTAGTGCCTCATGTGAGTGAAATTATGCAGTATTTGTCCTTTGTAATTTAAATGTTTAATTAAAAAATTTTGAATTGTGTGTTTCATACAGAACACCTCAATCTAAATCATCTTTCCCCACTGGCACCCTCCTTGTACAACTCTCCTTTGTGCTCTGGCCCTCACACTGTTTTCTCATGCAGCCTCTCACCTAATATGACATGTTTAAAAGGTGTGTTCATCTTTCAATAACTTCTTTATGATTCTCCTCTTTTCAGGCTTTCATTAGTGCAACAGTCATGTAATTGCTCTATGATCTTTTAAAGGGCTTCTATCTGCTGTGTACTTCTCCATTTGGTATTTATTCTCTACTTGGTATTTATCCCATTGCACCATGTAGTGAGTTAAGTTGTGCAATAGAGATTCTTTGAGAGCAAAACAGGTGCCATATCAATGTTGGCATGACTTGACCCAAGTAAGTGTCATATGCAAAGGAGTCATTTGATAAATATTTGCAGAGTTAAAGGTGATCCACATTCTTTCTACTTTGGATGTTCTTTTGTGTGGTTTTTCCTCACTTTCACTTTGTTATGAATTCCTCTCCCTGTGTACGCACGCTTCGATGCTACTGGCTGGGTCAGGCTCTAGGATGCAAAGAATCCACTTAGTCCTCACATATGAGTTTAGTTTTCTCTCGCTTCCTATGTCTACATTGAATTTAGAGGGAGGAATTTGAAGTGTTCCAACCAATTGCATTAAATTAGTTCAGTTTCTTCTGTCTGTAAGTTTCTGCTTGGTACCCTAACCCTGGCACTCACTTCCTCCAGAACTGATTCTATGATCTAATGTAGTAACATTTTACAGTCCAAGGATGTGTGATCTTGAGTAAATTACCTAATCAGAATTTTATTTATTTGTCTGTGAAAATGAATATTTTTCAAAGTATAAAAATAAAATAAGAAACATAACAAACTTGTATAATCTCTGACACATAAAAGGTACTCAACAAATATTCTCAGCCTGGGCTAAAGGATCAGTGAACCAACGGATTCAAATCTCTCTTCCTCTATAAAATCTCCCATCAAAAAGTTTTTCAGAGATATGATCACCCATTAACCTAAAATCATATTAGATAACTAAGATAATATTAATTACTATATCTAAGAATTTTCTAAAAATTCCAAATGGAAAAACCCTACAGATCCCAAGTCCAAGTATAAATCTATTTCTTAAAATGACTTCCTTATATCTTCCTTCATCACCCAAAATTCCTAAATAGCCAAGTCCCCAAATTCTATTGGCTATTTATACTTTGAAAAATATTCCCTTTCTGTAACTGCTCTGTCAAATAGCGGAGCCACAGATTCATGTCTTGCTCAGATCCATGCTCGGCTCAGTTAATAAACAGAACTGTAGACAATCTTTACATAACTAGGTTACATAACTAGGATCTCCATAAACAGGTTCAAACGAGGATTTGAGAGTTTCCTGAATATTTTTGGATTAAAAATTAAGATTTTATTGAGATATGAGAGTATCACGAAATCATTACTAAGTGTTATTTTCATTCTCATGGCAGCACATATGAAACACGAAGAGCCACTGTTATCTCTTGTTCCTCTCAAAACAATGAACCAGTACAATAAGGGAAAAAGATATGACTTCTGCAAATGTCCTCCTTAAAGACGTCTATTTAGAAGTCGTGTTTGTCTCTAAATAAAACCATAGAAAGTAGTAATCAATGTCATAAGTTAATTATGTCCTGAAATAGTTAAATATCGAGAATAAAAATCTTTGTATCTAAAAAGATTGCTCCATTTTCAAAAAAGTGATAACCATCAGGTGTGGGTGAAACTTTGCATCCACTCCCAGGCAATGTCAGTTCAGGGTTGTGGGGCCACTGGGTCATCAGGATAGGAAGCAGGAAACGTGGGCAGCACACTTGGTCTAACCAAATGGTAGGAAAGTGTATGTGAAATATTGACAGGGAAAAACAGAAAGAAGAGAAAGTGTGAATCTAGAGGCAGCTGTGTCACAGGTGTTGATGGCTGTATTTCATGACCTTTGCAATCTCTGGTCTAGACCTTTGATTTTGGTGGAACATGTGTAAAGACAGTCTAGAACCGTTGCTTGGTGATGTGCAACAGCAGAGATCCAAGAAAAATAATCAAAGTGGGGTCCATAAGAATGATCCCAAAGAAAAGAGCCTTCGCACTCACACGTAGGAAAACAGTGAGAATCATTTCCCAAGAGACATAAAGTTGGGGCGGGAAATATGGCTCAGGAGTTAAGAGCACTGACTGCTCTGGCAGAGGACCGGGGTTCACTTCCCGGTACATCCCTGGTGGCTAACAACTGTCTGTAACTCTAGTTCCAGGCAATTTAGTGCTCTTTTTGACTCTCCCCAGGGCCAGTACACAGTGTGGGTAGATTTACATACATGAGACCAAAACACTCATGCACGTAAAATAATAAATAAAGTATTTTTTTAAAAAAAGCACAAAGTCATTGAATAGCTGAAAATATAATGGCAAAAAAAAAAAAAACAAAAACAGGTATGTAGGGAATTCCCAGTAGTCACTAGAAGCCCTTTGGGACTGTGTATAGCCATGCTCATCGCTAAGGTTTATTATAGTAAAATGTACAAAGCAAAATCAGTCCAGGGAAAAGGCACACAGTGTGACACCCAGAAACAAAACAGCACACACTTCCAAAAGCCCTCTGCTGGTCAAATCACACAATATATTTAATTTCCACAGCAAATAATTGTGACAGCACACAGAAATATTATCTACTGAGGAAATTCTTTAGAGTCCTCATGCCTTGGAACCTAACTGGAGGCTAGTCATGGTCAAACTTCTTTATTTTATTTTATTGCTTATTGAATCTTTGTGATTTTTCATACAATATAGCTTGATCATATTTAGATGCCCTCCCCATCTCTGCACCTTCTCTCACTGCTCCCCACCCAATTCAATGTATATATATATATATAATACAGCTTACGGAGTCTGATTTGTGTCCCCCAAACAGCACTGGATTTACCGACAGTCCCATCCCTGTAAGACAGTCACTCTCCCTCCCAGCAGCCATCAATTGCCAAAAGTTCCTTAGGTTAGGGTTGTGTTTCTTACCCACTTTCCTGTGTCTGCGCTGGGACTTCGTCTGGTGTGAGATGTCACCACTGCTGTGAATTTATATGAGTAACTGGAAAACTCTGTATGCTTTTGTTCCTCTACCACCTCTGGCTCGAACAATCTTTCCACCCCCTGCTCTCCACATCTTGTTAATGATCCCTAAGCCTTGGAAGGCAGATGTTTGAAATAGGTGTCTTCATTCAGGGGTAAGAGCTCTGTGATGTGTCCTCTGTTCTCTGCACATTGGTGAATTGTGATGTTACTCACCATCTGCAGCACAAGAAAGTTTCTCTGATGAGAGTTGAAATAGACATTCATCCTACGTTTTAAGATTGCGTGGAAGATGTGTCACTTAGAGATTAAGTATCTCACAGACACTTATTCTCTCTGTTTCATGGTCAAACTTTATCATAGTGATCAGTAAATTCACTGATAACTCAAACAAACTTTATGTCAATTTTTTCCCTGAATTAATCATGTGAATCTAAATTTAGGTAGACTATCAAAAAGACAAGAGAAGTCAAAGTCAACATAACAAGGATAGCTTAAACATTCCAGAGGAGGAAGACAAGAAGGAAGAGGATGAAGAGGAGGAGGTGGAGGTCAGGGAAATGTCCCGGTTATATAGAATTACACAAAACCTGTAGCAATTAAGACAAGGTGGTATTGGCAGAGACAGACAAATTAACAAGACCGACACCTCAGAAAGAGTCTCAACCTGTAGGAATTGGTAACTGGATGGACTTAGCTTCTCAGCTTATTTAAAGTGATTAGTACTTTTTGAATCATGTTAAATAGTTCATTTTTCACATGAAAATTTGTTGCTTTCTTCCAAATGAAAATCATTTGCACATAGTTAAATAATTTAATTCAGAAGAGCAATACTAAAAAATATTTAGGGGAAAATATAACAGAACATAAGATCTCAGAGAGAAGAAATGATTCTCATACAAAGATATAACTCATAAATAAAGGAATAATTCATAATTAAATTAAGAGCTACTACTCTTCAAAAATATTGTGAAGATAGCAGCATGTTAAAGATAAATGAGAAACACCAGTATCCAGGGAGGAAAATCACTTTTGAATTAACATAAAATTAGATTTCAAATCCTATAAAAAAAAAGAAAAAGTAACAAAGGCTCCAATAGGAGTGTCACAAAAGAAAGGCAGATGGCCAATGATTCTATGCAAATTATTATGTAAATGTGAATTTAGAAGATGCAATATTATTTAATATACATTAGATTGGCAAAAAAAATAGCAATTTCATAAAAGCAAGTTTCCTGATGGTATTTATTTTCAGGTAGTTTCTCGTGGTCTAGAGGGTGCCATCAATTTTATTGGTGATACCTAGTAAAATTGAGGAAATACATTCCTTTTGTCCATGATGAACAGTCCAGCAATGAAATGTATGTATGAGTGTACACAGAAACACTGTTCCCACCCACATTAACAACCAAAAGAATCTGTTGAGAGTTAAATATATGAAAAATGAATTTGATATATTCATTTAACAAAATGCTATACAATAGAACAAATGAACTTGGAGATGTTTTTCAAAGTAGAGGATTGCTTCTTATGATTTGTGACAAAGTTAAAAGCCCAGATTAAAGACTGAGATTTTCAAAACAAAGCCACTGGATGAAGGGGGAGTCCATTTATTGACGTGGAAAAGCAAGCTTGAAGATGGGTAGAAATCAAGAATTCTGTTTCACGTGGCATAATGGCACACTCCTCTAGTCTGGTTACATAAGAGGCTGAGGTGGGACCTCTTGAGCTCACATGATTAAGACCAGACTGCATAAGCCTTCATCATAAAAACTGAAGCCGAAAGAGAGGAGGGGGTGGGGGAGAGAGACAGAAAAACAGAGGGTGTCTGAGAAATGTTACCTAGACGTCTATTAGACTATCCAGTGAGAGACTGCATAGAGATACCCATCAGAAGGACATAAGGGGACACCTCATTTCACTAATTTCATGATATACTCTTGTCTTTCTCTTTTAACATCTTTAAGTAGGAATTTCTTTTATAGTCAGTATTGTCTTACCATGAGAATTGGCAGGCCTTGTGTGTAACATAAAAAAGAATTGTGCATCAGAATTCAGTCTCAGAATTAGTATTTTTGGGTGTTTGGATTAAAAATGGCATTAAAACCACAACATTGTGATCTCGTCCAAAATGACACAGGCTGCTGCCACAGGTCTTGACTGCCTCCCAGAACTTGAAGGTAAGAGCCTATTGCTGAAGACACTGCATATTTCCAACAGAGGATTTAGAACAATGAAGCTGGAACTGACTGGAGCCACCTCCCATGAAGGCTAGCTCTCATAATTCTGGAGAACACTACACAAGCTGCTAAGGAAGAACACCAATCAATGGTCCAACCCCAGCTTTAAAGCCTAATAACCGCATCAGTGACCAGCGTGACAAACTCTACTGGGGCAGAGTGGAATCTTATTTGGGTAATCAACAGCTGCCTGATGGAACTTACAGCTTTCTCAGTGGTAGAAATTCATGTGTGATACTGTAAACATGGCCAAATACACACACATGGCTGGAGAGGTCACAGCACTTAGAGAAACTCCAAATCTGTCACATTCCTAAACAAATGTAATTTCTCACTTGTGCAAAATATGGATCTTTATATTTACAGACAAGTATGCCTGTCATCACTCATCAAAGAAGCTTTTTTTTGCAAAAGAATGGTGACAGCTTTCAGTCAAGCAGATTCTTCCTTTGGAGTTTAGGCTGGGTAGCTTTGGTGTCAACTTGACACACCTGGGTTGAGGGAACCTCAATAAGGAAATTGCTTCCATTAGACTGGCCTGTGGCCATGTCTGTGGGGTATTTTCTTGATTGAGTGATGTGGGAGGGCCCAGACCACTGTGAGTGGTGCCGCTCCTGGGTGGGTGTATTGTATAGGAAAGCAGACTGAGCATGGGCCAGGGTAGCAAGCCAGTAAGCACTGCTCTTCCATGGCCTGTGCCTCAGATCCTGCCTCCAGGTTCCTGCCCTGAGTTCCTGCCTTGGGCTCCCTCAGTAATGATGACCTGTGACCCGGGAGATGTGAGCCAAATAAACTCTTTCCTCCTGAAGTTGGTATTGGTCAGAGTGCTTCATCACAGCTATTGAAGCAAATTAATCTAGTTATCATCATGAGAGCTTTGACTGCTTTAGACACCTCTTGACCGCCCCAAGAGACCTTCATCCAGCCAATACTGGAGAGTTCAAAACCAGCAGTGGTCATGGAGAGAAACTTGCTCCAGTCACAGGTGCAACAACTCTCATGCTTTGCTTCAGGAGACTTGTTTCCATCACAGCCACTGTAAGATCCAGATATCTGCGCATGAGAACTTCTTGTGACTCTTAGGTGATTTTGCCCCCATCCGCCCTGAGACTTCATTTGCAGCTCTCCTAAGTCTTCTGCAGAACAGTACTTCCTTCATCCATCACAATGACCATGTGTGTGTGACTACATATCTAAGCCACAATGACCATGTGTGTGTGTGACTACATATCTAAGCCCTCCTCTTCTCACCCTGCTTGGAGCAATCCAGGAGACATCTGACCACACACACACACACAGTGATTGTGGCCATGCCCTAATGAAGCCTCTTCCACGTGTTTTACTGCTTGCTTGTGGTCTTTAGCACAATTAGAGTGACTTGTGTTGGTAGAACAAACCAGCAGAAAACTCTCAGGGCCGCAGACCTAAGCACCCCCAGTGGCAGGCAGTTCCAGAGTTCCAGAATGTGTCCAGGAGCTGAGACTACACAGAGCTCTGGAAGGCTGAGGTTTCGAAGGACTTCAGAAATGCTGATGGGAGGGAGGGAGGGAGGGAGGGAGGAAGGAAGGGAGGGAGAGAGGGAAAGAGAAAGACAAATTACTAGTTACCTAGTCGGAATAGTTCAGAAAAATCACAAAGATTAAAGCCTGATTGTAGTATAGAAAAGGAAAGGAAGGAAAGCAATTTGAACCAATCATGTCCTTGAAGCTTTCTGTACATTCATTGTTTGGGGTTGGTTTGTTTGTTTCCTTTCTTAGTTAGAATAGGAACTTTAAGACAGGGATCTTTGTTGTGTTTTTTGTTTCTGTTCTACCAAGCTAAAATAGTGTCAGACCCTTCATAAACATTTGTTGAAGCAACTCTTCACCAAACTTTTTCTAGACCAGAGTAGCAAAAAGTGCATCAGAGAAAGGGGGCAATCACTGCATTTGATGGTCCTTCAAGGGAAATTAAATGGTGTTCTGGTAGCTTTCCACGTGTAGGACACAAACCATCAAACAGGAGGGCAAACGTGAGCTCGAAGTGATCTAGCAGGCATGAGATCAGGCTCAAAATAAACACAAATCGGATCTTGAAATGCCCCAGGATCAGAAAAGGCTGCTGCACACCAGGGTAGTAAGTGATTTCACTAAGTCGACAGATGAAAGCCAGTAAAATCAGACCGAATGCTGGATTTTTAGAGAGAAGGAGGGAAACGAAGCTCTTTTCTTTTCTTTTTCCTTTTTTTGTTTTTTTAGTTAATGTCTCAGGTGACTAAGCTGACTTCCGCTCAGCTAAACCAGAATTCTTTGTTAAGGAATGCAAATATGTAAAATTAAGATAAGGGCAAAATATAACTTTAAAAATTAACTTCAACATGAAAAATATTTTATGCATTTCACTGTCAATTTTATTCATAAAAATTTTTTCATTAGCGCATAATTGTGATTGTTAATGAATAAAAGGGGGCATTTGGTTGTGTTCAGAGCAATGCATAATTACATCTCTTTGCAATATTTTCCAAACCTTCCTATATGATTCTTACAGCTATTTTAGAAACAAATCAATTATATTAGAAAAATTTTATCTACTATGCCAAACGTTCACAGAGTAACTAGTAAAATTCAGGAACCACACTTCAATATTAATGTATTTAGACTGAGTCTGAATAATTTCAGAATAATTTCAAGGAACTATTGGTTAAAATTTTGGGTGTCTAGTAATATTAACCTAGTAAGTTTTATTTAAATATTATTAAATACTATTAATTTTATATGACACCATTTTCAAAAATGAAACCTTGAACATTACTGTAAAGCACAGAAACAGTTATCATGCTGCCCTTGGACTCTGAAACATGCCCTCCAATATGCTGTAGCCAATCCGTTAAGAAATGCGTCTGCCTGGTTTTTCTGTGGGCTAGCTGCAGAGCCAGGAACAGGTTAACGAAATGACTGCATAGAATGAAAAAGCAAATTATAAGTGGTAATTCAGCCACTAAACCTTCGCAGGGCTAAGGGAAAATAGGAAAATAAAGCTAATCTTATTTCATTTTACTTAACATACTCAAAATGTCACCTCATAAATCCTATTTTCTGTTTCCATAAAGAATCTGTGTTAGAACTATTGTTTATTAAAGGTTCTACTGCCATATGGATGACTAAAGAAGGAATTCCCCCAACCCTGTACTATGTGCAAATATTCAGCACTTTTACATTCATGGCCTAAAATTTTAATTTAAATTCACCTTCATTTCCTCACAAATCAACTTGGTGTACTATGTAAAGGAACTATGTAAATATCAGGACCTTGAACTTTGGTACAAGAACTTCCCTCAAAATATATTTATATGAACCACAAGCAATTCAGAAATTATCTGCTGAAATCATGCCTCTCTAGCTAAGAGTATTTTGTTTCTAGAATTTCTTTGATGGTTAGTATACTAGATTAGATTTTAAGTCTTGCACATTAATAATATATTATTAAATCTGAAGCCACCATCATAAAATAATTCTGGAATATATATGTATATAATTCTAGATATGCAAACAGAAACATGAAGATTACTAGCTTAAAACATGAATACTAAAAACCATGATATACAAAATTATAAAAGGTTCCGTATCACTTATGATTTTCACATAGAATATGCCTTATTTTGGAGAAAAATAACTGTCAGGAAAACAAACCAATCATCGAAATGATCAATATCAACTCTAATAAAAATATTAAAGACACTTAAAACACACCATCATCTGAAATAGATCCAGCACAATCTCCTTAAGAATGTATTATTTTCCTTTCTTAGTGAGTCAAATTCATGATATCTCTGCAGCATGGTCTTTGTTTTTCTTTTAAATTTTAACATACAAAAAATTTAATGTTACCATTATCTTTTCCTCCAGATCATTGCATAGGGCCAGTATTCTGTGACCTGTAGTGATAAGGTAGCTCTTCTGTATCTATTAAAAAATTCAGATAGTGTCAACTCAGAATGTTAATTTCTCTAAAATATCTTGCAAATACATCTTCTAATATTTGCACTCTAAGTTAAAAACTATCTAATATGTACATCTTCCAATAAAAATCTACAAGTCAGGAAAAAGATCTTGGTTGTGTCAAATTTCTTGACAATCAAATTCCTATTATGGAGTTTAGAGATAGTTTAATAATCACAAATTTAATGTTAATAAAGACAAGAGCTATATTCTAGTTGTCCTCTTTATTTTTGTTTTGGTGGCTCTGAGAATTCAAGAGCATGCTACACAAGTGTTCTATGACTGAACTACATCCTGCCTTTGTTTTTATATTAAATAATTAAGCTGGTTGAAACCTAAGATGTTTATTTTTAAACAAGGAAGCTAGGGTTGCATATCACTGAAGGTGCGGGAATATTTTAACACAACCCACATAAATGACCTTTTAGGAGCATAAAGCTTCCAACTGTGCTGCTAAGCACCTCATATTAATAAGCAAATACATATAATGCGAGGCAAGTATCGATACCAGCAGTTGCCTTTGGCTGCCGCACAGTAGCAAATGCAGAGCTTATATAAATGGCTATTCAGTTTTTTAAAAACTCTACCTTGAATTCTAAAGAGAAGTCAGAGATCACTGACCTGTACTTAGAAACCTAACTCAAATTCTAGGAAACAGTTAGAGATCACTTCTACCTGTAGCCTTCATTTGAAGCATATTTCTCATGTTTACAAAGGAAAATGCTTTGAAATACTGCATCATTTCAAAACAGGGTCATGCCAGGTTTGAAAGCAAGTAGAGAGTAGTCGTGATATATAATGAAAAGCCTACCTCACCTGGCTTTCTTAGCCTCTAGTACTTGAACTGTGAACCTGTCAAACACTGATCTGGGAAGTAGTGAATAACAGTAAAGTAATTCTGTAGCACTTGTGGAAAATAAACTTTTTAAGCTCACATTTAAAATAATTCAATCTAAATTAAAGTTTCTATTGTAAACATTATCATAACATATTTGAAGTCATCATCATTAAACATCACATCAATAGAATAATCTTAATTACCCAGAATTAGAACATATTAATTTTTCATATGTAAAACCTCCATTTGTACAATCACTTTATCAGAAATATATGCTGCAGCAGGTTTGGATTTCTCTCTTACAAGTGATAATGGTGTTGCTGTGCACACCTGGTGGGAAGTTGGGGCGTGAAGGGAGTTTGCTTGTTTCTTAATGCAGATTACTAATTGCTAAAGTAAACTGCAAACTGAAAATTTCTAATATAGTAAAGGAGAAAAATGGAATTTGGAGTGCAATAACCTGGGATCAAGCTCTGACCAGGTAACGGAGGTAACAACTAAAATTTCAAGGCTGATCTGCACAATGGCTCTGCTCTGAGCACCATAGTGAGAGTGTATATCTGGTCAAGGAATAGACGGTCGATAATACTTCTACATCCTTCAAAATACACATACAGCCTTCCAATAGATGAGTACATTTCCCTTTGTTACTTTAAATAATATTTAAAAAGACGCAAAAGGAGTCTATGTTCAAGTCACATTAGAGTGTTTAGAAATAAAATCAGCAGCGCTCCAGTTAAGAAACGGAGAGGAAAGCCAGATCCAGTTCGTTGTATTTTTCAGATAGAAAGATAAACTCAGACAGGCAAACGAACTTGAGGTTCCATTTCTCCCTGCTTTATCACATTTTGCATTTATTTTCCCCCTGAAGCCCAGTGATCACATTTTCTGGATTCCATTCATATACTTTGTATAGATTGTTACTCCTGAAAACAACAAGGTTGCAGTTCCAGTCAACCTACTGAACATAGTGAAGTAGTCCAAGTAAACGGAACAGAAATTGCATTTTAAGCTGTATTTACGTCTTCATTATTATAAAATAATTTATAGATACATTATTAATAACATCTAAAAGAGTTTTATAAAATCTATTTATCAATACAAAATTATTCACATATATTCTTTTACTCAGTTATAATACATATATTCATTTCAAAAATATATGAATGCCAAACTTAAAATAATCTAGTTAAAAGTGTCGTCTACATACGCATGTATATATGCACACACTCTGCTCTTTAACTTGAGTATGTTAATATTTCTTTTAGGAATTTCCATGATCTAAAATGGTCATCTCTAAAATGTTAAAAAAACTTTTCACTGGACATGATGTAATCATCTGAACACCTTACACAAGTTCCATTTCTAACAATTCCAAATAGGTAACAAAAGCATTTTTGCAATGCTTTCACCTCATTTTGCTCTCAAAGGCCTTTATAAAACTGTTATTTTAGAATTGTATTTCACTGCAGCTGTCATATGTCAGAATTACTTTCTTCCATTTTTCTAGAGCTGTTTCTACAAATAAAAAAGGAAAAGCTTCTTTCAAGTTAATTGTTTTAATTAAAATAAATAATTTGTGTAAAGAAGAATCCTGTGAAAAAACTTTAGGATCCTTTAATATATGTTGTCCAAATTAATGTTCTTGATATATGTTCCACATCATATTTTTCTATGTATGTTGAATATTTAAAATAAATAGGAAAAATACGGGCTTGATTCTAAATAGATAAACCATCCATGCTTAATTCTTAAAAGGCAAGTTGAAAGTAAATGTTCCATAATTATTGACTTGCTCAGCATCCTTAAAATAAAAACTGTATGCATTTATTTTACGAGACTGTGGGTAAAAACATGCCAAGAGGATATGGATTGTGGTGTTTTCATTAGAAACTATAAATAAAAATATTGAACTTCAAAACTTTTTATTATAGATTGGTTTTAAATGTCTATTTTCTCTTGAATTCAAAATGATAGGCGTAAGCACAATATTAAATAAAAAATAAAGCAGTCCTCCTGCCTGAAAGACTCCTGAATAAAGAGAAAATTATTTTTGGATTTCGCTCTTGATCAGATATGAAATATTCTGAAACGCCGCCTCTACAATTTGATAAAAAGCTTGATATCTTCAAATGAAAATAGGACTCAGCACTTTCATTTTCCTGTTGCTAAAGGAACCTGAGTAAACTGATTTTTTTTTTAAAATGAAAATCTCAGGCATAAAGGTGGCAGTAATGAAGCAAGCTTAAATGTGCGCTGACCTTTGAAAGGAGCTGCGCCCCGCCTTGTTTGGCCAGGGTCTGGCTGTGTGACTGTCTCCATCTATTCCTAGCATGAACGCTGTGGGTGTTGGAGCTGCTCTGCTCTCTGGTGGATGTTGACAGCATGGCTGGAAACACAGCAGCACGGAAAGAGACAGCTCCACACCATGGGTCAGGAGCACTGAGAGAGACAGCTCCACACCATGGGTCAGGAAGTTACCCACACCACCGTCAGAGGCGTGGTTCAGAACGCAACAGAAAAACAGACTATAAACATGTCTCCATTTTCTAAAAACTATGTATTTTGTTTAACAATGAACATGGATGTCACAAGGAGGATATAAATTGACAATAATGCAAAATTAAGTGATCTCGAATGCCATTAAAAGTCTCATCGAGCTTTCTTTAAAAGTGCTCGTTCATAAAAAAAAAAGATTAAATATTCAACAATCACACTTTTTGTTTGCTTTTTTGTTTTTTATATTTTTATATGTTCTTATGAGTGTGTGTGTGCATATGTGTGTGTGTGTGTCTGTGTGTGTGTGTATTGAGACAGTGTCTCACTATGTATCTTAGGCTGACCTAGAACTCATTATACAGCTCAGACTGGCCTCAAACTCACAACCTTCCTTCATCAACTTCCTAAGAGCAAGGATGAGCTTAAGCATCATACTTCTTCAGTTAAACAAAGAGTAAGATTTGAAGTAATTACCAGTTTTCCTGGAGTGACATTTTCTCCATTTATTTTGATTTTTTTTTTCTTTTGCTTAGGATAAATACTACATAGATACTACATGGCTTGTTCAGCATCAAAGGATGTTTTAATTGACACATAAGGATTCTAAGAAATTTCAAAATATTACCTAACCAATGCTCTTAACAATGAACCTCATAAGGGTCAGTTTTACTCCTTAAGATGCTTCTAGAAACCTCAGTTTTTAAAAACAATGTGTAAATATATGTGCAACACTTTGAGGAACAATAAAGTTAGCACAATTTGCAATCTCACATTTCAGGCTATGCTCTCTTTTGCACAACCTTTAAGCACTTTTAGGTAAAAATGAAATACCTCACTAGAAAATCTAATATCCACCTCTTTGTTCCAGGGTGTTAACGTCGTCATAAGCCCAATGGCACTGGCTCAACTTTCACCGTTTCCTTAGCAGCAAGGCTTTGAAAAGTGCACAAGGCATGCTTCTTACAGTGAAGGATTGTAAAGCCTTAGAAGAGAGTGGTATGTATGCAAATAAAGTAAAATAAAATAAAACAGCACAAGCCAATACTAAATCAAATATTTGAATCAAATGGCAATAGTGGAATCATCTGAATAATGATTTCTACTGGGATTTTGTTTTTATTCGGGTCACCGTTGCAATCCCTTAATAAGAAAAAAAATGTAGAGAACTTGAAAATAATACATTTTGTGGTGGGAATATAAAATGTAAACACATTGATAGGAATAACTCCTAAGTTAATTATCCTAAAGGAAATACATATATTATTCTACATCAGTGATCTAGCAGATGTATAGTATGTGTGCACGTGAGCACACTTGAGAGGATGATTTGGTGTATGCGTGTGTGTGCACTTGCCTGTGTTTGCAGGTGTGGCAGCCAGAGGTCCAACATCATATGTCTATTTCTATCACTCTTTATTTTTGGAGACTAGCTGGCTGTCAAGCCTCTGGGCTATCTGTCTCCCCTCCCTCTCACCCAAGCCCTGGGGCAGAAGCACACGCTTCCAAGTCCTGACTTTTATACAGGAGGTGGGGACCTTAACTCAGTCCTTGCACTGGATCACCAAGCACGTTATCGTAAACATTGGGCCATCTCTCCAGCCTCACAATCTAGCAAATTTTAACCTCAGTGAAAAGACTATTTCTATTCAGTAGAAGCCAGAAGCTTTGATAGAGTTACGCCTCCTAGAGGGAGAAATTACGGGAAACCTAGATATAAAATACTAATTTTTTGTGCCCTGAAAACCGTGGTTAGGTGGAATCTTAGGCACATATGTATTCAAAACTTTTTATAATATATCCTCTATCACTCAACAAATTTGAGGTATTTGATATATATCCCAAAAGTCACATCTCTAAATGAGTAAATAACGCGGGCAAATCTTTTTTTAAAGTGCCTTGTTGTACCTGAGTACAAAGCAGGACATAGGGCACCTTTCCTTCTGAAATCATGTTTAGCCACAGAAATGCCATCAGAGGAAGATGTATGGACAAACTGGAGGTCTATTAAGGGAGTACGGGACAGTTGCATTCATTCAATAATCTGTGGACGGCTGTGGAAATGACACAGCAATACCCGCATCTGCGGCTTTAGTTTACAGGGCTTTGAAGAAGAATTCAAGATAGAAAAGAACAGATTCAAAGTAAAGACTGCTAAAAACAAGCTGCTACTAATGGGCCCATAGCTAGAGAACTGTCACTTTTGCCTTTCTTAATATAAAATATTTTCTGTATCTTTAATAAATACCAATGTGAAATACATATACATATGTATGTATACATTCCCCCTCTTAATGTAATTTGAAAATCTGCTCGTGGGGAGCTATAATTTGCACTTTTAGAATTTAGTCCATTTGTGAATAGGCTCAAAACTCACTATAGTGCTAGGAAGGAGGCAGATGTTGTTCAACTTCCCTACTTGGCTCTGCCAAGTCCTTCATTCTGCACCTACAATGCCCCTTCTATTTAAAACTCAATGTCTCCTAATAGAGAGTACTAATCAAGCTGATTTATGTGGTAGTTTATGCGGTAGGGTCATTCTTTTTTAGTCATGTTGTTTCTAAAGGAAGTTTAAGGCTCACA
The DNA here is from genome assembly GCA_035773235.1 of Eospalax fontanierii. Taxonomy (NCBI): domain Eukaryota; kingdom Metazoa; phylum Chordata; class Mammalia; order Rodentia; family Spalacidae; genus Eospalax; species Eospalax fontanierii. Next base: position 99,532,436 of record CM069530.1, on the reverse strand, counting down.
AAAGTCTCAGATTGACAGCTCCACAAAATGGAAATTCACAGAACAGAAGTATCACATTCTAGGGGATGCGGGCGCCCTTATGCTTAACCCGCCAATTCACAGTTTCAACCTGCATGTGTCTGCCACCGAGTCCCAGAGATTAGCCCAGCCCCTGTGCGCGCTCACGGCTCTGCCGGGAAGGAGGCCAATTAGTTTCAACTACACTGGGTATTTTAGTTCTGCCTTTATTTTTTTCTAATGGGGGCATTTTCTCTCCATAATTTGGATGATTTTGACCCCCAGTTCTTTGCAGGATACTATGAAATGGCTGTCAATCACTTTAAACCGCAGCCTAATGTGAACCAAAGCCTGGGGTGAAAAGTTCAGTCATTAGCAATTGAAACCATTCAGTTCCTTATTGTAGAAGCCATTATACCGCTCATAGAAAACAATGATGATAATAATAATGCAAAGGGTTTTAGGATCATATTGCAAATCTTTTAAAAATAACACTGAACTAATTAATCTAGCTGGCATCAACTTTTAATCTAAAAAAGAAATAAATTCCAACTTTCATTATGCAATATATACTTCTTTTAAGCCTTCATACAATACGCATATTTCAGAAAAAAATTTCATGAATTAAAATATGTATCATATTTGACTCCTAACAAATTCCATTTATCCTATATTTTGAGAAGATAAATTCTCAGTGGTTCCAATTACATTTAATGTTTAAAGAAAAAGTCTAAGGATTTTAAACTTAATAAATATATTCCATGCAAACAGCGATAGAGTACTCTAACACCCAAACCCCAAAAGGAAGTGTGTGGATGGAAGAGTAAGTAAGTGGAATGTCCCATCATTTGTGGCTCATGTGTAAGGTTTGTCCAAAACAAAAATAGGTAGAAAAACCTTTCTTTCTGCTTTTCTTCTGAAAAGGAAAGAAAAGAAACAAAGAGTCTTAGACATCTGAAAGAAGGCTTGTGTATGGTGGAGAAGGAAGGATTTCACACAAGAGAGGCAAGATCTTCAGTGAAAGATTCTATTGATGAAATTTCCTTGGCCGCTATGTCTTGTGTACACACTTGGCACAAGGCGGGTGTGACTTGCATAGCTAAAATAAACATCAAGCTTCATAACAACATGCCGGAAACACGATATAAAAATCTAAGACTGTGATATTTGACTAAAATGATATTCGTGTGAATAATCTACATTTTTCCTATCGAGTACGGGAACATCTAAAGCCCTTTTATTTATTTATATCTTTTTTTGTCTGAGCTTTCTAGTCAGTTCACAGGGACACGAGTTTTCTCGAGTCCACCCCTAGAGGGCGCACAGCAGGCAGGAGCATTGTGGCTTGCAGGCTAAGCTGGGGTAGAAATACAGAGATGTGAATTTTTTTTTCTTATTGACTAAATTTGTTCTTTGACAATTTTATATATGTATATAATGCATTCTTATTAGAGTTTTATATTGTATATAATGCAATCTTTTTAAAGTGAGCATATTTTTAATGCAGCATTTTCAAAATCTTGTAGCTGCTTCTAATGTTTATAAATTCTTTAAAAAACCTTGGTTTGTTCATAAACCACACACTTCCCACTATTGTTACTACAATATGCTATTATAAACACAGCTAACAACACTTTTAGAACAATATCCAGAAAGTATAGCTTAAAGAAGGAGGACAATAACCAGAATTCATTCTAAAAACATATAAAGGTTTTTAAAACTTTAGTTAATACCATAACATTTAAAAAAACTTATTCAAAGCTTAATAATGTCCACATTACACAAACACCTTTAAACTTAGATTAACTATTGACAATTACTAACACTACTAAAGTACAAATAATAAACTGCCTTTGTTTGTAGTTATGCATTTGGATGGCATTTATATGATTATAAGGATACTTTGAGTAACTTTACACTTTTTAAAAGTTGCAAAAATACAATTTTATGTGCACTTCCAGGCTTCCTTTAATGTCAACATATATCTAATTACCCAAATCAGAATTTTGTCATTTTTACAATAATTTAATTAAATTACATCTCTTTCAGAAATGTCTCCAGTTTCTCCATGAATGTCTCTTTTTATTCTGTCTGGTAACCCACAATGTGCTACCTGTCATTTACCCTTGGCTTTGTCCACAGTAATCATTCCTCAGTCTTGTTTTATTTGCTCTCAAGATAGTATTGAAGATGTGAATTCTGATAGCAATACCATAGAAGGATATTGTTTTCTGATTCATGTTGTATGTAACTAAGTGTTATGACTATGTTAACCTTGATCATTTGGCCAAGGTATATTTATGAGATTTTTGGAGCTAGGAATTTAATTCCTTTTTATATAAGATACTGGGCCTTATAGATTTACCTAAAGAATAAAACTTCTATATCAGACAAAAGCAGGATAGCCAAGTTAATTGATTGTATTATCATTATTATTTGATTTTGTGCTCCTGGGGACTTACCCTACAAATCTGTGTATGCTAGCCAAAGTTCTTCACCAGAGTCACAGCCTCAGTCCAAAGGTTTCCTTCTTCGGGGAAAAGTGTGGAGGGTGTATGTGTGGTATATGCACACACACAGAACCCAGAGAAGTGAGTCAAATGTCCTCCTCTAGCACGCTTCATTTTATTCCTCTGAGGCAAGGTCTCTCTCTGAACATGGAGCTAACAATTTTAAGCTAGGCTGGCAGCCAACAAGCCCCAGTAATCCTCTGGTCTCCAAGCTGGGGTTACAGACACTTTCCAGTGAATTACATGAATTACATGAATGCTTAGACCCAAAGTCACATCCTCACGCTTTCAGAGCAAGCTGTTCACCAGTTGGCCTAGAACTCACTACGTCTTAGAGGTCCACTTATCTCTGCCTGGGAGTGCTGGGATTAAAGGCAAGGGCCCCCATGGCTGGCCTGCAGCAAGCATTCTTAGCCACTGAACTATCTCTCCAATCCACAGAGTTCTTTCCTCCCATTTTCAGTGCTTTTTAAATTAGCTTACGAAAAATTAGGTTTGCTCATGGCATTTTCATGCTGAATTTGTTTTTCTGCTTCGCTCCTCCGCTGCCCCTTCCTTCCTTCATGCCCTCCCACCCGCAGAAGCCTCCTCCTTCACGCTTTCGGGTCACATGGGACCCGCTTCTCACTGCCTAAACGCCCTCACAATTATTTCTTACGGAGCGGAGCGGTGTGTGCGAAGCTAAATGCTGGGTGGGCTTCTCGGGGAGAAAAAAAGATATTTTTGTTGCTTATAATATTATTTATAACTATTATTGCTTATGTTTTCCTTTTTAAGGACAGATTTCTTCTTCAATGTCAGGCCACATATTTCCTCTGGTCATTGATATCTTTGCAATACACGTCACTGCACTCCAGTTCCTTTCATCTGCCTGCTCTCCCAGGTCAGGTCAGAAGTAATCACAAAAAGAATGGAGAAAAGAGCGTCATCATATAGAATTTAGTTTTCCGTTTGTGTGGCATGGCCACAGTAGAACAATACCGTATGGAAAGAAGAGTTATCTTTCCTAACTTTTTGTGTGCCTATCAGCGTGTGATACATATGTAACTATTAAATTAAATATATATTTATATTTGCTTCCCACTGCGCTGGCACCTTTGATACTCAATGCTTGCCATTGCAGATAACTGTTCTTTGGTTAAACATAATTCACTTAATGTGTAATATTAAAGGAGATACTTTTTTCCCTTTTGAGAAGAAAAATACTGAAATAAAATCAGAAGAAACAGAAAAATCATCTCAGGCCTTGGAAGCAAAGATGAATTACTTCCCATACAGGATTTCTTTTTATTTTATTCTTTAAGCTTAATTTTAACATCCCACAAAACCATGGCGGGCTTTGTTTCACTTGAGATTGAAAAGAAAAATCAAGAATGCAAAGGGTGACTTTTCTCTATCTATTAAACACATAAAGAAATACTTATCTATCTTCTCACATCAAGTTTATCAATACACTTCCTTGTGGTCAAACTTGGGAAGACCACTAGTTAAGAAGTTCTACCCGCTGACTCCCTGACTCCGTTGCTCCGTGTTCTTAGATGCTTTGATAGTAGCACAGTAACAATGAACTCAGAGCCCCTGCTCAGAAGAGGGAAGCCCACAAGAGCAAAAATTAAAGCAAGGAAAGACAGATGCCTTAAGACGCTGCTGTTGGTCCTGTGAGACTAGAAAGTTAACTTGAATTCGTAATTTGTGTACATTGTGTTATTATTAGTGCCAATCAGAAGTCAGTCTGAAAGAGAACGATAGTAGACCACGAGATATTAACTGAAGAGGATTTGCATTTGACACCATCTTTGTGTGGAGTATGAAGAGTCAGGAATATTGAAAACCAAATCTCACTTACGGAGGCATAGACTGGATTGATGTCTCCAAATGCCATGTCTTTCCTCCTAGTTAACTTTTTATCTACCCTGCTAACTTAACCTTCCTTCCCTTTCCCACTGCACTCTGTGCCATCCATTCCCAGTAACTACAAGTCTCACCTTGTCTTCAGTTCAAATTATCCTATCCTAAATTTTCACAGTACATGACAACATGCTAAGAATACAAAGCACAGCATCTGAATTCCAGAGTGCTTACATGTCTCGGTAAGGAAAGAAACTTCTCTTAAACAGAGAGCTAAAACTACAAAGCCACTGACTATAAAAACTGAAGCAGGAATAATTAACTTAAATAACTCCAAGAACTAAAACCCACTAATGAAATGACAGATTTCATATACAATGACAGAAATCTATAAATGTATTTTTTAATTTTTTAATTTTATTTTTATTTTATTTTATGAGTGTTTTGCCTGCATGCATCTGTAGAGTGAATTGCTTCTCCTAGGGAAAAGGCGGACAAACACCCCTCTCAGTGGTCTCACCCAAGACCACCTTGAGCAGATGGACGAGCTGGGAAAATCCTATGCCCCACCCACCCGGTCTATTGGCCTTGGATGTGAGAAGGGGAGGGGCTAAAGGTATTTAAACTGGGGGCCCAGGAGGCCGGCCCTTTTTCTCCCCTCCCCCATGGGCCATTAGGATCTGTTCACCTGGAAGTCGAAGTCGCAAGATCCCAGCCATGTGGACTTAATAATGGAACTTGCGGAGGAGGGGGCGGGGTGGGCGCCTGTGTTCTGTAAGTAACCCCTCACCCATTGCTCTGTTAGTAAGCCCAAGTAAACTCGCTAAAATCTGTTTAACTGTGACTGGAGAACTTTGTGTGTTTGTTGCGAGGCCTGGAGGGGGGGACCCTTTGGGTTGCAAGCAGAGAGAGAGAGGAGGTTGAGTTAGTCTGCCTCTCCCAGAGAGAAATTTTAATAACAGCATCTAAGTACAGCACATGTGTGCAGTGTTCACAGAGACTAGAACATGGCATCAGATTCCCTGAAACTGAAGTTACAGGTAGTTGTTAACCACCATGTGAATGCTAAGAGCTGAACCTGGGTCCTCTAGAGGAGCAGCCAGGATTCTTAACTACTGAGTCATCTCTCCAGCCCCTATAAATTTACTTTCTAATAATTTAATCTACAGATTTCACAAGTAAAACTACCTCAACCTCCAGAAATATATAACTTTAAGAGAAGGACAAGGGAATAAAAAAATAAGGTTGTATTGTCTTGATCATAATATAAATATCTCAGATACCTATTTAGAAGAAAACCATTTAGAACAGAGATTTAGAGAAATTTTTGCTAATTTCTCTAAAATGCCAGCTTCCAAATTCCTGCAGTATCAATACAGTTCACCTTATGTTGAGATTAAATAGTGCTCAAGGACCCGTGGAAATGTGGGGCTCTTTTTGGATGAGATGCCATTTATCCTCACTGTTTACCAGAATTAAAACTACACTACCTACAGTGACTGGGTTGTTAAACTTTATTCAGTATTTTCTTCTAACTTGTTTTTGGGCTAAACTGCATCATAGTTTGTCTTCTCTAGAAAATTGAGCAGGACTTGAGTCTATACCAAACCTTCAGAATGAGAGCTGTGGTTTGAATAAGAGTCCTGTTTGCTGTTCTTGGTCTCCAAAGTGTTCTGCTTTTGTTGAATTCGCTTTTACATTTCAGATTACAAAGACTAAATTACATATTCTACAATAAATGAACCTACCCAATTATTACTCAACACTGACCGTTGTTGCCTCTGAATTTGGCTAGTTTGGCTTTTTTTTTTTTAACATTTTCTCTTTAACTTTAAACTCTGAAACAGAGAGATAGATAGATAATTCATCAGTTCAAACTCAAATTTTTCCAGTCAAATATTCTCTAACCATTGTTCAGAGTCTTTTAAAAATGACAAATCATTCATTTATGCATTTTACAAATTGCATTAGTTAATTAACTACATTTGTAGAAATCACCAAAAGTCTCATTATTTCATTTTCACTAACCCATATATGGCCATGTATTGGCAGCTCAGAATACTGCATGTGTGGATAGTCAGCTTTAGTTAATAACATAGACAAACATCTAGAGTGCTACAGTTTAAATCTGGAATGTTCTCCAAAGGCCCATATGTTAACGCTTGGTTCTCTGTGTGACAATACTGGAAGGTGGTAGAAACATTTAGGAGTTGGGGCCTAAGAAAATGAAGGCTTTAGGTCAGAGGGAGCATGCTGCAGGGGAGGTACTGGTCTCCTCTCCCTCCTCTCACTTCCCACTGGAGGAGGATTGGCCACACCACAGTTCACAACAACAGTGTCAAGTGACTGTGGACTGAAAGCTTCAAAACTGTGAAGCAAAGGAAACCTGCCCTCTTTCTGGGCTCATTGCATCCGTGTGTTGGTAAATCAGTGGGACGGTAACTAGCACACCAAGAGAAATGAATCCTTGTATGAAGCAATATTAAGGAACAATTTAGTGACGAATCATGCTATCCTGTAAGAAGTTGGATACAATTCTATTTATGTCATCCAGCCTCCACTCAAAAAAGCATCTTAAATGAGAATTTTAAAAATAGGAGAAAAGCAGAATATTGAAACAAAAAGTTTACTAGGTTGCCGCCTCCTTAATTGCACAGTTTTTAAAAGTAGATGAGTAGAGATTTAACTAGGTAGAAAGGATGTAAACCCCAAACCTCACAAAATGTGCTTGTTCCTGTTGTTCCTGTTGAATACACATATTGTACGTAACAAATATCACTGACAAGCAGAGAGAAAATGAAGAAAAGACACAACTTGCCACTAGCAGTAAGGATATAAAGGCTCATTCAGACCGAAGGCACCAGAAAATAATTATTACAAACTCCCTAACCATAAATTTGACAACTTAACACAAGATGGACCATTTTCTTAAAAACCATAAACCATCATAACTCATCTAATAAAAAATAGGTAATGTGAAGAGACCACACACAAAACAATGCATGTTTTAGAAAAGAAATTTGATTCACACACATACAAAACTCTCCAAGACCAGATGGTTTCACTGGAAAATTATATTAAATCTTTGAATAGAAGTAATTTCATTGCTATACAATTCCTTCCAGAAAATTGATGTAATCTTTTGTAATTCATTTTAAGAAATCATACCTGATACTAAACTCTCCAAAAAAACCATGGGCCAATAATCTTCACAAATATACACGCAAGTATCCTTAAAACACTTGCAAATAGAATTAAGCAATATACAAAGATATTTATACATAATGATTGAAATTTCTGAAGGATTTCAACACTTACAGAATTCAAAAATTTGTCATCAGTAGCCATCGTACTAAGAAAAAAACACATGATTCTATCAATTATTGGAAGAAATTCATTTGACAAAGTCATTACCTATTATTGGGGAAAAAACTATTTGAAAAATAAAAATAGAGGGAGATTTCTCAACCCCACCCCCGCAAAAGAGCATCGATTAAAAACAGCACAACAAAGAAAAATTTGAAACTATAGCTAACATACTAGAGAAACACTAAATGTCCATTCTTACCATTTTTCTGTGACACACTTTACAAGACAAATAAGGCAAGAACATGATCTACAGTCACTTCGATAAACAAGGATGAAATAAACTGTCTCCAATCATAGATACAATTATCTACATAGAAAATCCCCAGAAAAATTTTAAAAACCTTCTTAGGAGAAATGAATTTGTCAAAGTTTTAGAATATATAAGAGAACCATAAAAATCATTTCTAATTTATGTTTTAGTAAATTTAAAGTACGAAATGATACTAAATAATGCCAAAACAATTCTTAAACATGCATCTGAGACATGTGTAGGGTGTGCAGGTCTCAGACTCTGGTCATATCAATGTGAACATGATGACCACCTACAGTAATGACATACTAGTTTTGGCCGTATGTTGGCATGATGTATACATTGGGTCTCTCTCTGTATCATTTCATCCCATGAAGTGTGAATTAAATGAAAATAAAATGTTAAATGCTTTTCTTTAAAACCCCTTTATTTATAAAGGAATAGAAAATCTGACTTTACGTCTCAGTTCTGCCATGCCCTTTTTGAAAACAGACTCTGGGACCGTAACAGAGCTTACCGCCAAACCTGATGACCTGATTTTTATTCCACAGACCAACATGGTTGAAGGAGAGAACTGACTCATGAAAATTGTCCTCTGACCTCCACACAAACCATGGTACCCAAGTGTAAATACATACACACTTGCACACACACGCATGCATGCATTTTAAAAATACGTTAAATGAACAAATGTCACAAAATTGTAAAGACATTCTTGTCTGTAAAATAGGTATAATATTAATTACACCTGATGGGGCTGGAGAGATGGCTCAGCAGTTAAGAGCACTAGTTGTTCTTGCAGAGGACCTGGGTTTGAGTCTCAGGACCCACATGGTAGTTAATGAACATCTGTAATTCCAGTTTCAGGGGATCAGACACCCTCCTGTCTTCCGTAGGCACTGCATGACATGGTACACTTACATGCACTCAGGCATAAAATAAATAATAAACAAACTGAAAAACAGAAAGTAAAAAAGAAATCTGCCTCAGAGAGTTTTTTAGGAATAATGTGATACTACATGTAAAATGAGTGACAATAAACTTAAACATGATGTATTCGGCACAGAATAAGCTCTCACTACAATGGCAACAGTGATAAGCCTGGTTATGGTTATATTCTCACTTAGCTCTGACTCCAACCTTCTCACAGTATTGGGGCACGCTCTCCGGAGGCTCCTGCTGCCTCCTAGCTCATAATAATACCTTCTGGGAAATGTTTCTCGGATCCATCCAGAGAACTACAGCCACGCATCCTGCGTCGTCTCACCTACCAGTCCGCTTTCATTCTTGACCCTCTATAGATCTTGGTGTTCTCTTGGTACCAAATCCAGACTCATACACAAAGGGGCATCTCTAGGCTTAATCCAGCAGAAAGATTTATTTTGACAAAGGCAGTTTCTGTTTTTAAGTTATTTACCATCACTTACAATTCAATAAATTCTCCACAGAGATTCAAATGTAAAAACATTTTTGTAAAATTATTGTAAGACAACATTAGAGGTTCACATTTTTAGAAATCAGAAATGCACTAGAGTCTCAAAGAAACTGATTGTTCTTAAAAAAAAAAAAGATTCCCCACAGTCTTCTCTGTTCCCTAGAATTATACTTCACTCCAAATTTTCTAATGATTCCCCCTTTAATCATTTGAATTTGTGACTACCATAAATGAGTCAACTTGAATCTCACCCCAGATCTATAAGCTACACTCCTGCTCTGGTTCCAGGGACTGTAAGTTCTCCAGTTTGACTATGGAGGCTGTAACCACCACGCATCTTCTGTGTGGACCGCTCCCAGTAGTTCTCCTTCTCTCTTATCTCTCCACGATTTAGTCCATTTGCTATGCTGTTTCCGGTGGTATTTTCTTAAAAACATGCCACAAATGCAGTTTGGTATGTGACTGAAAACACCAAAACCTCTGAGACTTCAAATCTGGGTTAAACTCTTTCACCACTTTATTTCCAACTGAAACCTAAACAAATTACTAATTATACTTACTGTCGGTTTCCTCAACTACACAGTGCCACTGATTACTACATCATGGGGATGTCATGAGAGTCAATGGAATTAAATACGTAAAGCACTTACAAGTAACAGGCAAAAGGATTTACTCCTAGGTGTAACTCATCTCTCTCCTTTGTTCTAAAAATTACTTTGTCTCTCCCACGCCTGCCGACGTGACTCAAGTCCTTGCATTTATGGAGTGACCGCAAAGGACCATTCTCATCATTTTGCACCTCACTGCACACCATCTGGTCTGTAGCTGCACGTATACCCCTCTAAGCTAAACCAATATGATCTCACCTCCAGGCTTTTATGTTAATTATACTCAGTCAGAACGGACCTCAGCCTGGCTTGCAGAGCACACCCGAGTCAACTCTGCCACTTCCGTGATGTCTTCTCTACAAATGTGTCCTTAAGCAAAATTCTCTTCAATGTGCTCCCAAAGCATGCTGCACGTTCTGTTAGGGTATGCGGGCCCGCTCATGGTCGTTTACACGGGTACTTCAAGTTTATTGTTTATCTGTTGGATCTTTGGAAAGTTATTCTACCTCTCTCTGACCCAGTTTTCCCATCTAAAAACAGAGGTTACAGTAACATCAAAAGGTATAATACACTATATACATTAATAAGATCTCAGTACTCATTTCTATCCTCATCATCACCAAGGTTAGCATTCAAGCACTCTGGTAGAAGTTTGACAGCGAGCATGTTACGAGCCCTCTTCCTACATTCCCACCAGTACTTGCAGAGAAGCACTCTGGAAACAGAAAAAACAGAAGACACCGGGAAGATTGGTTGTCCACAAAAGAAACAATCTCATTTGAATCATCTTTTATTACTGGGTCTGGAACTAGTAAACCATCCCTAAAGTGTTTATTATCTGAATAAAAGAAAAGGAAGGCACACACACACACACACACACACACACACACACACACATATAATGAAATTTCTGCTTCCTTCTTCGGTATCCTACTTTTGAAAACTGAAGATGGTTATCAACAGAGACTTTATCAACAACTGAACTGATGCTTATATCCTAGCTCTATGACTCCCTAGCTATGTGAACATAAGGAATACATATATTCTATACCTCAATTCCGGTCTGTTATGTGGAATTAGTAATGTCTAGCCTTCAGCTTGTACTGATGACTGGATGGAACAGCATTCCAGCAAAATGAACAGGGCCTAACATACAACAGATAATATGAAGTCATTAAATATTTTCTTGTTTTACCATCATTGCAAACTTGTCTAGTAGTGTGGGAGTGTGTGAATTCCTCTCTTATGTGAGATGCAGTCCATGCTGGCCTCAAAGTCACAATCCTTGCACCCCAACCTCCTACATGCTGGAAATACTAATGAGAACCACCACATCTGGTTGAACTACCCTTTTGAGAAACTTCTGCCATGAAGCTTCCAAGCTACAATAAAGACTGGCCTGGCAAGATATGTCCACTAGTTCAACAATGGCATGAATGCTGTGGGAATAATCAGCCACTCTGTGATTCGATTTAAGGTCTGTTCCATGAGATGGAACCCATACCTGACACCTGACACCTGACACCAGGGCCAAGAACTTGTGGCTAGATAGGTCATTGGCCCTAGGAGAGAACATGCTTCTAATACCCTACTAAATGAATATAGTATCAAAATGTCTTACTGCTGTACCTACAGACTGTTGCATCTTTCAACTGCCAAAGAAGCTTCTTCCTGCAGTAAAAGACAACAGAGACACCCACAACTGGCCAATGTGTAGAGAATAAGAAAGAGTTCTCAGCCCTAAATGCACACCTGTATCACCCCTTTCCCCAAGGCTCAAAGATCTTCACAGAAGAAGGGATGGAAAGATTGTAAGAGCCAGAGGTAGGGGATGACTACCAGGAAATAGTATTTTCCAGACAGCTGGGCAGTGGCACATATGGACTCGCAGCAATTGTGACAGAATGCACAGACTTGCTCAGGCTCAAGCAGGGAAAATCCCAGCATCCAGGGGGAGGATGTACGCATGAAACCCCATCCCAAGCTGAGGAGATTCTGGGATTTCATTAGCTACTGGGAGAGGAAAAGTCAGTTTCTTTAAGGGTATGACCCCTGATAGAATGACCACAATCCAGAGCAGATTCCACTCCCGAGTATTTGGGCAGCACAAATTGGACTGGATGGGGGTAAAAGGACACAACTGGGTGGGTGTGGAGGTGAAGGGTAGATCTGGGAGAAGTTTGGAAGGGGAGATTATGATCAGAACACATCGGATAATGTTCTCAAAGAACAAATAGAAACAAAAATAGATTTAAAATAGAAGCTTCACAACTTCTAACAAGGATCTTAAATATCTGAGAGTTTAACATAGCCTGTTGAAAATGTAGGTGGAAGACACAATGCTGCAGTGCCTGGCAGTGCGTCGGACACGAAGTTGGTAGGGTAGAGAGTTAGGGGCACTATTCTGGGAGACGGGAGCAGGAGGAGGCAGCGAATTACTTATAAATAGAGCCCAAGCTAAATTCCAGGACAGTGAGCAAGTGCTGTGCCTTCATGGGGCTCTTCTTCATGAAGCAAAGTGTGTGAACTGTCCTTTATACGTTCCAGTGGGTGGAATGAAAATTGGGAAGAATGGATTCTGGAAAACAATTTGCCGAAACAGTGAGAACTTCAAAAGGCCCCAGGAACAGTGTGCAGAGAGCAAGAAGAGAGGAACTGCTCCAGGAAAGAAAACTTCTGGTCTGCAGCAGAAAACTGTTGAAGTGAAACAAAAAAGCATAGGCTAAAACGCCCGAAATGAAGATGGTGGCAGCACCACTCACCTCAGCCGCCTCGGAGAAAAGGGCTCAGGCAGGCCCCACCTTGAAAATGAAAAAACACTTATGAACAGTGATGAAGTTAAAGACTCCTGAAGAGCGGAACCGGTGGCTTGTTGATGACTGCGACTTGATCACCAGACAGAAACAGCTGTTTTATCTTCCTGCCAAGAAGAACGTGGATTCCACTCTGGAGGATTATGCAAATGATAAGAAATCTCGAGGAAACACAAATAGTAAGGAGTATGCTGTTAATGAAGTTGTAGCAGGGATAAAAGAGGACTTCTCAGTATCCATGGGCACTCAGCTACTCTACAAATCTGAGAGAGCACAGAATGCTGAAATTCTTGCACGTCACCCTGACACACCTACGTCCCAGGTGCATGGCACACCACATTTACTGAGATTACTTGTAGGAATTGGAGTGATGTTGGCCTACACCTCTGGATGAGAAAAACCTCTATTTATTACTGAATTATCTTCACGATTTCCTCAAGTACCTGGCAAAGAATTCTGCAACTTTGTTTAGCACCAGTGAATACTAATACTGAGTACCATCGAAAGCCAAGTGTGCAGTGTGTTCTCACTGCTCCTGTTTGGATCTCTGTAAACACAGTTTGGCGCTTAGTCCTTCTCTGTGCAAACGATGTACTTTGAAGACGTTAGTGTAACAGAACTGATGATTGTCTTCTGTTTGATTTAAACAGAAATTAAAAGGAGTCACTGCTCTTTTGTTTCCTTTTTTTGATTATTTCAAAGTTTCTACCTGTGTACTCAGTAATGGACAACAGAGACATGCTCTTTATTGCCTAGTTGACAAAGTTCCTTTGAATGCTGGTGCTTCTGTTCCTTTAACACTGCACACTTTTGTAAGATGTGTTAATGCTATATAACAGAATGCTTTGATTCCTAGTGCCAAAATTCAGTTCAGTGTATATAACTGAACACTCATCCATTTGTGCTCTTCTTTAAACATTTTTTTTTATTTATCATCTTTATTCTGTGTGTGTGTGTGTATTGCCTGCATGTGTGTAAGTGCACCTGTGTGGTGCAGTGCCTGAGGAGGACACAAGAGGGCTTCGGATCCCCTAGAACTGAAGTTACAAATGGTTGCAGCCACCATGTGGGTTCTGGGATTCCAACCCAGGTCTCCTGAAGGACATCCAGCTCTTACCTGCTGAGCCATCTCTCCAGCCCCTCTTTTTTTTTTAATGGACTTAAAAAACTCATCCTTTACAAGTCATCCATGTTCCTTAGGCATTTTATCTTTGTTCAATGGTTGAACAATGGTGACTTGTTTCATGGTTTCTGTATTGTGTCTAATGCATGTTTTAACATAACAAACACAATGCATTGTATAACTACAGTTTATTGAAAAGTAAATCTCATAGGAGTTGTTTTTTCAGATCTTCAATAATTTGTTTCTTTAAATTTCAAAAAAAACATGAAGGCTGGCAGAGATGAGCTCTGGAGGCAGAGACCATTGTGTGTATGTGGAGTAGGTGTGTGTGTGTTGTATGTAAGTAAGTGTTAGGTAGGTAGGTAGGTAACTGTGAACAATTTGCTATTGCTAAGGCATCAGGTACAAGATGGAGTGGAACACAGAGGTGTAAGTGAAAGCAGACTATTGTGATCCTTGGACAGCATGTTAAAGAACTTGTAAGTTAGGGTGATCTCTCTGAAGGTAGCACAAAATTGATGTAATTTCATACTAGACAATTCCCCCTTGTGACATAGGATTTGAAGAAGAAATGACTAAGATTTCAGTGATCTGCCAAGAGATTGCTATAGTCAATATTCCAAATCACAGTAAAAGTACACCAACTAGGGCAAAGGCAGTAGAGATGTCAGAGAGGAAACATTGAAGAAATATTTCTGATATAGCATAGAAACTAGCCTGAGTAGGAGCATGTGACAGAGTAACAGAAGTTTCTATGACTGGGTTTTGGTAGCATAATCAGAAATGGAGACAATAAAAATTATTCTAGAAAAGATATGTTGCATTAAGTAGTATAAATGTTGAATCCATGGTCTCCAAAGCTACAGTGGTGTTGACCAGCCAACTCTGGAGTGTACAGGGACAAAGTGGGGATACTTCTGCCAATCACAGAACAGCATAAGAACCCAAAGGAAAAAGGAGTTACTTGCAGTTATCAGATGCAAGTACTGACTCTGTTTCTGAAGAGTTCTATAACACCCACAGTCTCTACTCTCTCCCAGCCAACACCTAAGGTCTCATTAGAAGTTTCTTAAGATCTGTTAACAGAGAAAGAGAGGACTCAGCCTATATTTTAGATAGCACTGAATGCCACACAGGCACTACCCCAAAATGAACAGCTATAGCATTATAGCTCCTTTCTGGAACATTCCTGAGGAACAATACTGAAGAGAAACTTTTCCATTGGGCAGAGCTTGAGACAGTGCACCTAGTCGAATACTTTACTTAGAAGGTAGAATGCACAAATGTGTAACAATATAGTCATGTGATTATATACAAATTCAGGTACTTGGAAGAAAACTAAGAAAATTGGAATTTGAGGAAGATAACCCTTTAAATGGTCAAACACGAGAAGATATTTGTGTTGCATGTGAATGTTCTGATGTAATCGTCCTGGGAACTTTTCCTTCTTTGTTGTGCATCTGTGTGTATGTATACATGCACTGAGTAAGTGTCTTTGTGGGTTTCCCCCCTTTCTCTTTCCCTTACATTATAACATATAATACATATGCTTTTTTATCAGTTTTTAAATTTTGTCACCATAACCTTTAAGTTACAATTTCTGAAAATAATAAATATTATTCAAAGACTTTAGCTTTTCTTCCAGAAAAGAGCAGCATGTTTGTGGTTGTGCAAAGGATGCTGGTGCCATGTTAGATGAGATTATGACCTTGTTGCTCTCTCTGTTTACAGGTCAAATATTAGTTAAGGAAATGCATATGGATGCCAAGTTGAGAAGGCTTTGACAGTTCATTTTATGTCAGGTAATTGGCTAAAGGATGCTCAGCTAAATGCATTGCTAGATGTGCTTGTCAGAATGATCTCAAGTGGGACTAATATTTTAACTGTTAAAATAAGTCACAAAGACCAGTCTCAGCAATGTGAGTGGGCACAATCTAATCTGTGAGGGACTCACATAGAACAAGAGTTACAGGAAAAGCAATTGTACTTCTGTAGGAGCTGAGACATCTGGCTTCGTATGTCTTCAAATGATTCTGATTGTTGGGTTTTAGAATTTGGATCAGAATCGTGTTTTCATCCCACTGTTTCTCACACCTCCATGCTCTGATACATTATACTAACAACAACTTCAGTAACTCCACATATCTTAAATGGTAAATCGTGAGACTTCTTAACCTCTGTAAGCCCTTAATCAAATCCCTATTAAGGATCTGGATGCAGAGAAATGTTTTCTCCTATTGATTCTGTTTTTCAAGAAAACAATAGCTTAATACATCATTTATTTTAGTTGGCCACAAGAATTTTACTCCCCAGGGGCTGGAGAGATGGCTCAGCAGTTAAGAGCACAGGCTACTCTTGCAGAGGACTTAGGTTTGGTTCCCCGTATTCATATGGCCACAACCAACCAACCACAACTCCAGTTCCAGGGGATATGATGCCCTCTTCTGACCTCCATGGGTGTGTTCATGGGCACACTTATATTCATGCACACAAAGCACTCATACGTAAAATAAAAGTAAATAAAAATTGTTTTAGAATTTTGTTGCCCCAGTTACTAATATTCAAACAAATATTCATTAGAGGGTTAACAGAAAGTAGATTAAGTCTATGGTAGAGAAAAAAAAAATCTCTCAAACTTTTATTATAAATAGTTACACTATAGTCAAAAGACTAACCATATTATTTTTCTGATCAGTCTTCAGAAACTATAGCCATGAATGATCACTACTGAAATTTCATTTCCGTGTCTTTCTATAAATTGGGTTTTAGAAAGTAAGCAAACTTCGTGTGCCTCTACGAAAAATGCAAATGTCTAGAAGTTATCGACAGGGCAGGACGCGCAACAGATTCGAATTTCCGCAGTGGTGCTGGCAGTGTGTTTCCTGTACACAGTGAAGGATGTGAAATGCAGGAAAACATACTAGACATTTCAAAAAATGGCACTTTATGGGTATAATTTAAGCATGTTTCTTCTAGCTTTAAAAAGAAGAGAAAACAGCCATCGTTTACATGAATTACTTCTTTCATATCTGGGGAGTTACTGAACTATAATAAATCACTCAGTTTAGGTGTTGGACAAAATTTATGTTTGTACTGGTTGTTTCATTTTAAGAAGTATATATCAATTAAAAATTCAATAAAAGGAAAGCTTTTGGATTATAGTCGACAGAAACTACTATGTGTCAAACTTCACTTGTAATCCATCCATTAAATTAGGTACTAAGTGAGAGTAAGCATTTAACTCTCATAAAATTAACTAAACAAACTTCCTCATTAGATACCAAATAATGCCTTTCACCGCATTTTTAAACGTAAGAGGAAACTCACTCTTCAAAAGGAACCGAGCACTTAATCCAATGAAAAAAGAGCATTTTGTTTTCTTTACTAGAAAGTTTAAGTCAAGGTTTAGGGGATGACATGGTGCAGAGGCGACTACCGTTTAGATATAAATTCTATATTTACTCGGAATTCTTAGACTCACTACTACACAGTGTTGGTATGATGGATCTGAAAAACAAATCGATAGGAGAAACAGTAATAGCAAAACCCTACCAGCTGCCAATCACAAATCTGAATGCATTTCCGAAGACTGTCACCGAATGATGATTTACATGCTTCTACGGAAAGAATGCAGGCAGAAGGAACGTCTTCCTTAATTACACAGGGATCATACTGCTTATCTTCCAGCACCTCCTATTCTACAATCAAACACAAAACTCAATGAAAGTTGAATGTGTTGAAGGTCATGACCCTGAGGCTTTTCCTACCTTGAGCTGCTAGATTACACAAACAATCTGACAGCATGCATTCCGTGCTAGATTACATAAGCAACCTGACAGTATGCACTCCATCCAAAACCTAAAGAATTTTTGGTAACATATAGGAATCTTTCAGCCAATCACAAACAACGCAGCCACTTATTTTGATTCCCAAATAAGGTCAATGCTTTATTCACCTCCTGCTTCCCAAAGAGAAATGCATTCTATCATGCTCAAGCAAGTAAAATATTTCTGGTGATTTGTGTGCAGTCTGCAAAGCTAACCACTTATAGAATTTCTGAGTGGAGCTTTTGACACTCTTCTAGTTGTAAGGAATGCCTAATCCATGAAGTGATTTTGGCTCACATAAACTCTGCTATTTTTTAAGAGCTATCAAGGACTTAACTGCTGGGTAGGGTCACAAACATTCAGAAAGTTCCACCTCTTCCACTGCCTTCAGCAAAAGCTGCAGACCCAGAGTCGGAGTCAGATTTGACTCCAGGTTAGGCCCATGGGTGTTTAGGGAGTTCCATATCCCCCAGCATCTCCAACAGTAGATGACAAACCAGGGTGGGTACCAGAACTGATGCTGCATACATCACAGATGTATGGGGAGGTCCACAAGTCACAGGGAAAGCTGCAGACCCAGACTGGAGGCTGACACAAGAAAAACCTGACCCTCAGACAAAGACAGAGAGCCCTGGGTCCTAAGTACTAGTCACACAGAGGACACCTCAAACCCACTAGGACCTAGTCCTCCACTGAGTGCTCAGATACCAGCACTGACAGTAAAGAAAGGCAACTAGAAGTTCTGAAATAAAAACACAGAAGAAAGAAAGAAAAACAATGAATTAACTCCAAAAGTACAAGTCTCAACACAGAAAAAGAAACAACAAAAAATTAAAGACAGCATGTCTCCTACACAAATAGGAATCATGTAATAATGACACCTAAAGAAAATAACTTGAAAAACTACCACAGAATTGTAAAAAAATCATAAGTATGCTCAAACAATGCAAAGAAGACATGAATATACTTCAAGAAAATAAAAACAAAGAGATGAAGAAAATAAGGAAGAAAATCCAAGATATGTAAATAGAAATGAAATTACCAAGAAAAATGTAATCAGAAATGTTGGAAATGAAAAACTCAGTAAGTCAAATAAAAACTTGACTGGAAAACCTCACAAATAGAAGGGATCACATAGGAAACATATACCCACCATGATAAGTCCACTTCATCAGAGAGATACAGGGATGGAACAACATATGTAAATCAATAAAAGCAAGGCACCACATAAATAGAATCAAGAACAGAAACCATAAAGGCTTTTGACAAAAATCCAACATCCCTTCATGATAAGTTAATGTAGGGTGCAGAGGACATATCACAGTATAATGAAAGCCATGTACAACAGCCCACAGCCAACACCATACACATATAGAGAACTCAAAGCATTTCCACTAAATCAGGAACAAGGCAAGGATGACCACTTTCTCCATTCCTGTTCAATATAGTTCTTGAAGTCTTAGGGGATATAAATAGAAAACAAAGAAATCAAAGTATTCTTATGTGCAAATGATATGATTCTATACATAAAAGACCCTAAAGACTCCACCAGAAGCCATCTTATATGCAAATGACAAAAATACCAAGAGTTAGAACGGGAAAAATATTCTGTACATAACAGTTTCATAAAAGTATCTTGGAGAAAATCTGACCAAGTAAGTGAAGGACTTGTACAATAAAAAGTTTGAGATACTGAAGAAGGAAATTGGAGAAGATACCACGTTCATGAAAACTGCCATGTTCATGGATTAGTAGGGTTAATATTACAAAAAAACAGCCATTCTTTCAAAACAATCTAGAGATTCCATGAAAATTACAATGCAATTCTTCACAGATTCCATATGGAAGCATAAAAGACCTGGGACAGCTAAAACAATCCTAAACTGCTGGAGGTATCACCATGCCCGGTTTCTGGTTATACTACAGAGCCGTAATAATTAAAAGAGCATGACACTGCCATAAGACAGACACCAGAGACACTGATCAATGGGAGAGAATGGAGGACCACATGTAAGCCCACACACCTGCACTGACCTGCTTTTTAGAAATACATCAAAAACATACATTGGAGAAAAATAGCACATTTAACAAATGGTGCTAGACAAGCTGCATAGCTACATGTACAAGAATGAAACTGATCCTTCTCTGTCAGTTTGCACATAAATCAACTCCAGATGGATCAAAAATCTCCATGTTAGACCTGAAACTCTGAGACTTCTAGAAAAAAAAAGATTAAAGTGTGCACTTCAGGATACAGGCTCAGGTACCGACTTTTTGACTAGAACTTTGGTCACTCAAAAATTGTTGATCAACAAATGGGACTTCATGAAACTAAAAGGCTTTTGCATTTCAAAGGAAATTGCTCATCAACTGATAAACCCTACAGAATGGGGAAAAAATCTTTGGCAGTTATACATCTGACAGAGGATTAGTGAGTAGAATATATGAAGCCCTCAATAAAACTAAACAGTAAGAAAACAAACAACCCAATAAAAAAGTGGGGTATGGAACAGAAAAGAGAGTTCTCAGAAGTAGAAAAACAAATGGTTAAGAAATGTTTATAAATGTTCACCACTGTTAGCCATTAGGGAAATGCAAATTAAACTATTTTGAGACTTCTTCTTATCCAAGTCAGAATGTCTAAGATTAAGAAAATAAAAGACAACCCCTCCCTCCCAAAAAAAAACCCGCTGATGACGTTGTCGGAAATGGGAACCCCCACATGCACTGTTGACAGGAGTACAAACTGGTGCAGCCATTGTGGACATCAATGTGGCAGTTCCCCAGAAAAACTAGAAATGTATCTACCATGTGACCCAATTATACCACTCCTGGGCATATACCCAAAGGACTCTTTCCTTCTGCATAGACGTAAGCTCCCCCATGTTCATAGCTGCACACAATAGCTGAGACACAGAAACAACCTACAATGCTCATCAATTGATGAACAGATAATGGAAATGTGGTACCGACATATGATGGAACTTTATTCAGTTGTAAAGAAAACTGAAATTATGAAATTTGCTGGTAAACGGATGGAGTTGGAAACATCACATTGGGGAAGGTAACCCAGACCCAGAAAGGCAAATATCACGTGTTCTCACTCATATGTGTATCTGAGCATTGAATATTTAGATTGTGGGTTTATGAGTTTAATCTGGAGTACCTGTAGAATCCAGGAAACTAGAAAGGGGCCTTTGGTGAGGAGGGGTAGACATACTAAAGAAGAGGAGACTGTGGGCACAGGTGACATGCAGTGGAGGGTAACGGAGAGGGAGGGCAGGACTGCAGGGGGCTGTGCAAGGCGTAACTCTGAAAATGTTTGAAGAAGCCATATGGAAACCTACTATTTCTAAGCCTTATACATTCATATTATACAAAGGCCCAATGTCGGGTGTGGTAAACCTCCCCTGGAGTACTTGGTTCAAAACAAAATGCTACTTCCAGTGCCCTTTGTTGCTCACGAGAACTTGCTGGTAAGACCCTTGTGCTGAAGTCACCACACAGTGGTCACAGGATATGGACACATGAGGTCAGTAGTAACAGAAGCTTTTTCCATGCTGGCTAGCTCTCATCATACTAGAAGATGCTCTACAGGCTTCTTTGGGGAATATCATCAGCATTCTTACCCAGCTGTGAAGCTTATAAATTACAGTGATGACCTGTGTGGCAAGACAGGCCCACCGGCGGAACAGTGCGTGAATGTTATGGGGATAACCAACAGATTTCTGATTGGATTTGAAGTCTGCTCCACAGAGGGAAAGTCATGAATGCTACTGAAAATTTGGCCAATAACCCATGCTTGGGATGTTCAAAGTCCCACAGGAATACGTACCGTAGCCAAACATACTACTACTATTTTTCTACATGGACATATGTTAAACTGTCCTCTAAATTTGTATCTCTCTACCCAGATCAACCTAGTTCTCAGACCTTATCAGAGAAGATTCTTTGTGCAGTGGATGGTTAACACAGAAATTCACAACTGTCAAAGTTCAGAAGGTAAGTGACTCTGGACGCTCAGCCATGAGTGGGATGTCCACCTCATGGCCCCTGACCAAGTTCGGGGCCACCGTGGAAGAGGTAGTAGAAAGATTGTCAGAGGCAGAGGTTGCAGATGGACAGACAGAAAAACGGAGTTTTCTGAACATGACAGGACTACTCCACCTATGAGCTCACAGCAGCTGTGGTTGTCTGCACAAGAAGGCACAAGACCAAGTCATTCAATATTTTAACATGGTGTGGGAAGGAGCTCGTGGTCCCCCCACCTCTATCTGAGGAGCTAAGAACAGTTGATGGCTTCTTGAGGAGGGAGGTTTGGTTTGCTTTTAGGGTATGAGTCTTTGCATGCTGGTCATGCTTCAGCAGATGGGTCACACCCAGAAGCCTATGGGTAGCACAACTTAGAGTCAATGGGTTATTTTTTTACTTCAAAAATAGAAGATGGCACAAAGTGAGGGGGTTAGGGTGATCCAGGTGGAGTTGAGAGGAAGAGTTGAGTATGAAAATTATCAAAATACACTAATGAAAATAATTTAATAGAAATAAATGTTTTAAATGGCTGTGTTTTAAATGGCAGCTATTCCAGTTCCAGTGGCCCCCTCTTCTCTGGAGTACTGACATGCAAGCAAAATAAAAACTAAAAATAAAGAAATCCAGGGCAGGAGAAGTGGCTCAGCAGTTAAGAATACTAGCTGCTCTTGTAGGAGACCTAAGTTTGAATCAGAGCAACTACTGGCTAACAACTGCTCATACTTCCATCTCCAAGAGATCTAATGTCTTATTCTGGCCTCTGAGGGCACTGCACAACACAGATGCACTCATATACATGCAGGCATAACACTCATACACATAAAAAAAGTAAAAACTTAAAAATAAAAATAAACAAATCCCCCCCAAAAAATTTTAAAGTAAAAGTCTGTGAAGACGGATCAACAGTGCTTACTGTCAACCTGGTGACACACGTTCCATCCCCAGAGAGACTGACAGCAAGTTGACTTTTGACCTCCACACATGAGCCATGGTATGTACATGCATTCCCCACCACGCAAATAATAAATTAAGTTTTGACGTTTTTAAACTTGCTAAATTTAATTTGTTTAAAGTGCTTCTTTTCGGAAGCAGTGTGTCTTGATTCCCTGCCCCCAGACTAGCTACATTCTGTCCCCAGGCTGCACCCACTCCCACCCCGGGCCTGGGTCCCCTTTTGCTTTTCACGCGGGAGGTACCCAGACCAGTCTCCTAAGCCAGAACCTGGCCATTGTGTCTCGATCTCCCTGCACTCATACCAACTACATTCCTGTTTCAGGGCCCCGCCGACTCTGATTAGATAGACCCTCCCCGACCTGTCCCCACTCCCACCTTGGGCCTGGACACTCCCCTACTCATCACACTGAGACCTGCAGACTAGCGTCATAAACCAGACCCCGCTCACTGCGTCTTGATTCCCCCGCACCCTGACCAGCTACAGTGTCCTCTGCCCATGTTGTCCCTATTCCAGCCTTGGGCCTGAGACCCCTCCTGTTCTTCCTGCCTTGAGACCACGCCATGGTGTCTTCATCTCCCTGCACCCAGAAGAACTACATTCTCCAGCTGCAGGGTCCACACCTACTTTGCTTAAGTAGTTGGCCCTCCCCGTACCATCCCTACCCCTGTCTGGGCCCTAGACCCTCCCCTGTTCTTCCTGCCTGAGACCTCCTCAGCCTGCCAAAGCCCGGCCACTGGATCCTAACAGTCTTGAGTTGGGCCCAGGCCCCTTTGCCCTGCCCAAGAGCTCTTAACTAATTAGCTTGGAACCACTGTGCTCCTGAAATAAAAAGCCAAAAGAAAGAACTTAAAGCAGAGACCAAGTAATTATTCATACCAGACCAGAAAGCAACCAAGCTGCATTAGCAACATAAACATAATCGAACTTTGACTAAAGAAAGGCAGGCTACAATTTTATGTCAGACACACAAACAATAAAAGACATCCATATGCCCAGACACAACAAAATCTCAGGTATCTGAACATGAGTACATGTGTATACCTGAAGGCTAGATAACAAGAAACACAGGGTCGGACAGGAGAAACCACCCTTTTTGGTTTTGGTCACAGCTGTCCCAGAGATTTCCAAAATAACACAGGCTACTGCCACAGCTCTTGATTTCCTCCCAGAACTTGAAGGGAGGACACTACTGCTTAAGACAGGTCAGACTTTGGACACAGGACTTAGAGCAACAGAGCTGGAACTAACCTGGAAGCCTTCTACCTGAAGAGTAGCTCTCATAGTTTCAAAGGATACTATTCAAGCTGCTAAGGAGAAAAGCAGTCAAATGGACTGATTATCACAGCTTTAAAGCCTGATAACCACAGCAATGACCAGTGCAGCAAATTATCTCGATTGGCACAGTAGTGGCACTTCTGTCCTGGTGCTAATCAACAGTTAACTAACTGGACTTTAAACACGCTTAATGGGAAGGATCTCATGGGCAACACTGGAAATGCAGGCAAATACGCATGAATGGATCGGTCACAGATCCTAAAGAAAAACTACCTCTGTCACATACCTAGACAAACATCATTTCTTACCTTATGCTAAATATGTATCCTAATATTCACAGACAATTATACTTGTCACCGCTCACCAAAGAAGCTTCTTTCTGCAACAGATACAGACTATTACAGAGTTCCACAATGGTGACACACAACGAATATATGTCTGAGAGATGCTCAGTCATAGGTGAGATATCCACAATAGAACCTCTACACCTAAGGCTCATGGAACAGCAAGGAAGTCTTGGTCTCATCACCCTAGTTTGTTCCTCTCAAACTGTAACTGTAAACACAAAAATATTCATGTGTGATTTCATTTATTTTTCAACCTTAGATTGTTTTGTATATAGAAAATCACCATCAGATAAAGTTTAACTGCTACCAAGTAAACTCAAACAAAATGTACATTCTTGGGTATTATTATTTGAAAATATCCCAAATATGTTCTAAAAGTAGAGTATTATTTAAAATAGAACTAATCAGAGTGCAGTTATAGAACTCCAAAACTCTTGGGTTAGAGTTTGATCAATGGCAACTTCATTGTAATTGAGTGTTCGAAAATGAGCACCTTACCAATAGAAAAATGGACTGAACATCAGTGAAAAAGAAAGGTGAAAATTTGTGAACCTGTGTGTGAGAGACACAGCCCTCAGAAGAATGTGGTGAGGAAAAAATGCGCTGACTCAGAAAGAGTCCCTGCAGACTGTATGCTCATGAGCAAAGTGTAGAGAAGCCATGTCAAGATGTTTTATCTTTTTGTATCAGGTGGAGTTAATGAAGGGAGACAGATTAGCTGTTGAACTAAAGATTTTCATCTTTAGAGCTGATTCTGATTCTATAGCAGAATGACAAGAATTTGCAAATATATCCAAACCTGGTTAAACTGAGGACAGATCCCCTAGGAATCAGAGCACCCCTAAAGGAACTGTGAGCATCAGAGCAGTGGAGAGAAAGGCTTTCCACACTGTGGCCCTGCTGCAGGTCATAATCAAATCAGGCTTTCCATGCCCTTCTTTAAACCCCAAGCCATGAAAGGGTAGACAGAAAGACTCAATAAACGGGATCTGGCAATTCAATAAAAATGTCTTGGGTTGTCACACAACACATTTTCAAACTGATTCGTAAGTGCTGGAAGCCAAATATGGAAGAAAACCGTGCTTTACTCAACATCAATTAAATATTCTGGTCATCAAAGATACTGAAACCTGCTACACTGTCTGAGTTTACATGTCTAAACTGAGGTTGTATTATTTATTTTTATGGTAGAGAACATTTTTGAGGCAATAAATCATTAGTTGCTTCATTTTTAGAATCATTAAGGTTTTATTTAAATTTTCAGACCTCAACATACTCATAATACACATGAATTAAGTTTACATATAAAATATACATCTAAAATATTTTCCTGAATGAACATATTTCCCTGTTTATTACTTATATACTCAAAAAAGCATTATCTTAATATTGCCTAGGTTAGTATTTTTTCATAACTAAAAAACCAAAAACCTTCATAACTCTTTTAAGTAAATATTTTCTTTGTGACATTATTTTAACAACTGATTTCCTTAAATAATTTTTTTCCTTAAAAATATAGAAAATTTTATTCTGATCTTTAACTGATAACCAAAATTGTTGAAAGTTTAAAGTCTGAGAAGAGGACTGGAGAGATGGCTCATTTAGTAAGAGTGCTTGCTGTGCAAACATGAAAATCTGAGTTCAAATACCCACGTACCAAACTGGGCATGGCCATGCATGCCTAGGAAGCTAGCTGGGGCTTGCTGGCCTCCATCCTAGCACCAGGCTCAATGAGGGGCCCTGTCTAGAGCAAATAAGGCACAGTGTGATACAGATCAGGACACTTGCCATCTTCAGGCCTCCACAAAACATGTACATATACCACATACCACACTCATGTGTGCACATGCACACACACATACACATGCTTGAGGAGAACTGGATTTGGTGGTACATATCAATAGCCCCAACATTCAGGAGGCTGGGGAAGGAGGATCATGAGTTCAGGGGCAGCCTGAGATACATAAGAACACTGTCTCAAAAAAAGCATGAGAAAAGGTACTGCATGACCTAAGTGTACTTACATGCATGCAGGCAAAGCACTCATACACATAAAATCATTTCAAAATAATAATATTTTCTTTAAGACTAAAACTTGATCCAGGAGGACAGCTTAGTAGGTAACAGTGCTTGTCACGAAAGCCTAACAACCTGGGTTCAGTTCCCGGGACCCACAGTGTAAAGAGAGAACCAACTCAACCTCATGCATCTACGTGGTACCCACAACCCAGTAGGCATACACACACTAATAATAATAAAATTAAATTAAAACTTTGCTGTAAATTTCTCAATAGTTACATTTCTTTTAGGGGATCATGTTCTCGCTTGACCTCCATCTCTCTCCACAGTGCATTTCCTAGATTTGATTCCCTCTCTCTCTTTGGAATTCTGGAAAACGGGCTGCTTTGGATGAACTCTAACATCCATTCTACCTCAAGACAACTGAGACACGACTCATTCAGAGAGGGTGGCTTCCCATGGTAGTGATTACAGGATGATGGAGAGTGTACACTTCTAAAACACCCACAGTGTTATAAATAAGTAATTCCATTGAGGAGAAAAGTTAATTATGTTGACAAGTCTAGAACTGGCTATTTTGAAACTTGTTTGTTATTATTTGAGTTTAGCTAAGGAGAGTTTATTGTTTCTTATTTTCTACCTTTTTCTTTACTAAATTGCATATTTAAGGATTAAACTGCCTAAAGGTACAAATGCAAACAAAAAGCTTTTAGCTAAAGTACATAAAGCATAGAAGCAGCCATTGGCATATATTTCAACATCAAACAGCACTTGTAAAGATTCCCCAAACTCAACAGGCTGGATTTCCCTGTGAAGAATAATTAGATCCTCCACTGACTTCCACAGTCTTTGTATCTTGAAGTAATGAAACTCTATTCTAAGTTGTCCATGTAGGCGGAAAATAACACCTAAACTGGTAAGGAATGTGTATATCTTAATTGATACCTTTAAGTATGTTTGGACACTAACAACACTGAATGTACTAGCATTATCAAACATCTCCTCAGTTAAAAGCTCATGGCCTCACAGACCACCTCACCTAAAGCAATTCAAGTTCTCTGCTCTCAGGGAGAGCAGTGGTATGGTTGGCTGGGAGCAAGTTCTTCTATGTTTTGATATTAAAAGTGGCAGAGGAAAGAATTTTACAAATGGAATCACAGTTTGTGTTACATTTGCTATGCAAACCTGAGAATACCTGCGCTCAGCAAAGAGGGCAGCTCTGTAGAAACTAGAGGTTGGGCAATATTTCCCAGTCAGGAAAAGGAAACAAGGCTGACAGTCCAGGACCGGAGCTTCCTTCCCACGCAGGCACTGCACTTTTTACAGTTGTTTGCAAACTGCCACATTCCCTGAAGACCTATGCTCCTGACATTCACCATGGGAAACAGTGAGTCTGTATCACCACGATCCCTACTATGCAGATGATGAACTGAGACTCAGAGACACCAGTCATTCCAAGAAGCCCGTGTCTGAAATCCCATTGCCGCCTCCTGGCTCTGCCAGAGTGGCCCCATTGTTGTGCTCCTGGGAACCCGGACGTTTCACTGCACAGCGCAGGGAAGCAAGACTTGGCTTCACTACTTTTTGGTAGGTACAACTTTAGCAAGATTATCTCACATTCCAGTTCCCACCTTTTTCTAGTTACCTTACCAATATTTTTGAGAATCAGAAGAAATCCTGTTTGAAAATTATAATAAAAAAATCATTAAATCCTTTATAAATTTTCATATATTCAATGGGTAAAATACAAATATTTGTGTCTTATGTGTTAGGAATTTTGGGTGTAACAATAAAGAAGACAAGTATATTTCCCCCCTCCTGAAGCTAGGTGATGGTTATTAGTCTGGATGAAGACTGTGAGTTTGGTTGACTGGTACACTTAAACAGAAATCCATAATAAAGCAGAATGTTCATGAAAGTAAGTCCACAGCAACCTAGCTAACACTCAGATCATAAAGTGTGTGAGAATATATCTTGTCTCTATACCATTCTGGTTTCTAATCAATCCACAGACAAGATACCAATATTGTTAACTGCTTGGGAATCATATTTGTATAAAAAATTTTAAGTACATGATTTTTAACATTACTGAAAACTGAAAAGCCATTGTCAGATGGGTTGAGTTATATAAGTCCTCCTTCTTCTGATTTCTAGTGAAGACTCTAGTTGAAACATAAAGATTTCTGTGCCAATAGGGCCCACTGTTAATTTGACACATCTGAGAAGAGGAAACTTCAAAAGGGGAATTTCCTCTATCAGGTTGACAGGTGGCCATATCTATGAGGCATTTTATTGATTGTTGAGTGATATGGAAGGGCCCAGCCCACCGTAGGGTGTGCCACCCATAGGCAGGTGGGCCTGAAAGTAGGCTGAGCACAGGCCTGGCGACAACCCAATAAAGGAGCCATCCTCTGAGATCTGTACTTCAGTTCCCACCTCCAGGTCCCTACCCTGAGTTCCTGCCTCAGCCTCCCTTGACAATGTGAGTTGTAAACCAAGTAAACCCTTTTCTCCCTGTTTGTTTTGGTGAGTGTTTTTGTTGCAGTAACAGAGAGTAACAAGGAGAGTTTGATTAGATTTGGGAATAAAGGGAAAGAAGTTTCAAATAACCTATTATTCAAACAGCCATTACAGAAAGTTCTTTCTTTATTATTTTATAATAAAAAGTTACATTCGTTTATGTTCAAAACTGTGTGAACATTGTAGAAAAAGTCAGTGATCTCTCTAGGTCTCACCCCGCCATTTTAATTGGTGATTATTTCCCTATAGTTAAGAAACCCATTGTCATTTATTAAACTTATTCTGAAAGAGAGTAGGATGGGAGAAAGAAGCTGGATTCAGCTGTCATCATTTTTATGGAAGAACACCACATGGAAATCAGATAGCTGTTCTACACGTCCTCGGAGGCCAGCACCACAAGAAATGGCATAGGTAAGAACCTGGGTATCATAAGGTAGACAGTTTTGATGAAGAGAAGAATGGAACAAGTCAGGAACACAGGCCAGCCCTAGCAGACCTGGACGGCTGGGACAGACCTGACACAGGACTTCTGCTGTCCACAAAATGTAGTGGAGCTTTTCGAAGGTAAAATTTTAATCCTGTTTTGAGTACATTCTCCACAATATTAAATTAATATGATATGACTAACTTGTTCGTCCCTTCCTTTTTTTCAAACATATCTGGAAGAGTGAAGATTAAGGGATAAATTCTTCCTTGTGTCCCATTCACTGGTTATTAAAGAAAGCTGGTGTTTGAAGGGTATAGATTTCAATAAACTGCTTTAAAATTTCAAACTAAATCTATTTTATATCTATAATATCTACTTAAGCAGTTTTTGAACAGTTGTTTTCAGGAATTCCATTTATATTCTATTTTTAGTCCATTTATATTTATTCTCTACCTTCAAAAAAGAATAATTTGAGATAATTTGCATCAAAATATTAAAGATTAAAAACATTCAATTTTTTAAATCAAGGAAAGGGATAAGGGCAACTCAGCAAGTGTGACTGTGAGAGTTTGCTTTATAAATTGTGAAGAGCTTTAGTCTTACTGAAATCAGGACAGAAAAATAAAAGCAGTGTAGCAAAGACCCCTAATGGTCCTCAGTAAGGAATTCTTGTGCCCAAGGGAATAGCTCATATAACAGTAGATTATTAATTCCAACTTTAAAAAGATGTGAATATACATTTTTCAAAGTTGAAAAGTACAAAAATGTAAAAATATACAGACAGATCAGTAGAACGCAGACCTCAGAGACAGCTGTCTGGGTAGTATTCAGTGCAGTTTCTCACAAACACTTTTCTGTGGATTTTACTTTAGTGAGATATACACTTTCATCCTACCTGGAACTTTTTATGTGACTTGGAATGGCCTTAAGCCTGTGAGCTTTCTGCCTTAACCTAGAGAGAGCTGGGGGTGGGGTGCATACTATCACATCCTACACAGCAGATAATTTGGAAATCTGTTGAACTTAACATGAACCTCCATAATGTGCACAATAATGCTTCATTGTATGGGTATAGTACATTTACCATTACTTTAATGTATCTCATGCAAATTATATCTAATTTTAATATTATAAATGTTTCATTGAACATCTTGATGCATAAATCTTGATCTGCACCTCTGAGAAATTTTTTAAGAAAGCCTCCTAAAACTAAGGTTACATCATTAATGACTGTGAACATTTTAAAGATTCTCACACAGGCTTTTTATTAGAAATAACCATTGGGTGCTATGTGGCTGTTCAAAAGGATGGGAAAGATTGATGTCAACAAACATAAAATTATTTCCAAAAAATTCATTTTGTAAAACACTAAATATAGCATATGTATTTTTATTATTTTCCTTTCTTGGAAAAGACACATCGTGAAGAGGATTGCACTGGAATGATGGGAGCGATGCTAAATATGGAGAATTTTTATAGATTAGAAAAGCTGTATGGTTTTATGGGAAATGAAATTGACATCACCTGTGATGGAGAAACGGGTATCATTTCTCTCCAGGTGTGACGAGCTGAGGACGCAGTACCACATCTGCAGAGTTTCAGAAGGGAATGTATAGTGAAATTTAACAATGGGAAATAAACAGGCACAAAATAGAGAGTTCTCCAAAAGTGTCAAGGTTATAAAAGATAAATGAGGACTGTGGAAATGGTCCAGATTAAAGCAGAAAAAGGATGACGACTAATATAAATACCGATCTTGGAGATGATCCTGTACTGAAGATGAAAATTAATATAAAAACTATTGAGTACATTTACAAGATTATTAAATGAATAGTAGATTAGATAGAAATTATTGCATCAATGGTAAGTTCATCAAAGCCAATAAATATGCTGTAGATATGTGAGAGAATATTCCTGGGACTGAAGAGATGGCTCAGCAGTTAAGAGCTCATGCTGCCTTGCAGAGGATCCAGGTTCAGTTCCCAGTTCCCACATGGAGGCTAACAGCCATCTGTAACTGCAGCTCCAAAGGATCTGATACCGCCCTCTTCTGGCCTCCACAGCTCTGCACAACACAACATATGTGCACTTACATGCAGGCAAAACACTCATACACAATGAATAAAAACAAACAAGTAAAAAACTTCAATATTCCCACTTTTAGGGAATATCCACTAAAGCTCACAGTTCATGTGCCTTGGCCTCAAATGGTCCTGTAAACCACGTATAAAGCAAATGAGATGGACTGCCAACAACTGCTGAGCCTGTGTGAAGGTTATAAAATTGCCCTTTGTATCTGACACTTTTTAAGTAACAGATACCTAATCGTTTTCTTTCATTTCTTCCACAAACTTGAATCTATTTGCAAGTAAACATTTAAAAAATAAACAAAAACTATTTTTACATTTATTTTCCCATCAGAAATCTTGAAGACATGTCCTTCCTTTTTTCCCTACAGCAGTCTTTCTGTTTCTTATTATTTTATTTTTATTCTTATCATTTCTGTTATTATTTTGTTGTTGTTATAATCTGCTATTGTGATAGAGAAAAACAGTATCTTACTGTATACTTACTTGCTATTTAATGAGGTAGAAATATGTCCATGTATTACATCTTATATTTTTCATGTCTGTAAGTTGTCTTTTTGTTTTCATTTCCAGGCATTATTCTGGTGACCGTAGTTAAGCTATTTTGAATCACGAATGTCATGAACAAAATCATCAACCACATTTTCAAGGAAAATTCAGCAATGGATTTTGTAAGGCTGATTCCTTCAGCAAACTTGATGTTGAAGGTATAATTTAATGTAGATAAGAAGTCTGTCTACAAGAGATCAAATTGTATATAAGCCTTTGCAGAGGGAGGACTTTCCAATGCCTTTTTAAAATTACTTATGCAGTACAGGTAGATTGCCACAAGATGGCACTAGTGTTCAGCACAGTAGTTTAATCAGACCCTGTCAATTGGCTTACATCCATGAGGGAGTCAACTCACGCGTTCAAGGAACTATCAGAACTGTACTGGGCTAACTTGCACTTACTTCCTCATTGATTATCAGTATTTTAATCAGAACTAATTTCTTTTTGAAAATTATTTCAAGATATAATGGAATTATTATTTGAATAAATATCATATACACTTAAAAATTTTAAGAACAAGTGAGAATCAACCTTATCATATAGAATTTATATTTTGTCTCACTGCCTATGACCTGTCCAATCAACTGCTCACACTCCACTTACAGACCCCAAACGAAATGCAGCATATTTCTCCTATTTAACCTAAAATCAACCTTTTGTTGGGTTAGTCATCTCTTTCACTCTCCCAGCGCAAGGAACAGGCCAGGATTGGAGGGGACGGTGACCCGCTTCCTCCCACTAATGCTGCTCATCTTACAAACCTCAAATCGCTAAGGTGTCAAAAACATAAAGGATGCGTTTATGGTCAAAGAATGCCCTTTCTTTCTTTCTCAAAGGGTCTCTCTTCCTCCTCTTCTAAAAGAATCACCTACTTTTTGTGGTGTAGACTTCTTTGTTTTGTTTTGATGTTGCTATTTTTTGAGACAGGGTTTCATTGTGCAGCCCAGGCAGGCCTCAAACTCATAGTAATCCTCCTGCCTCAGCCTCCCAAGTGCTGGCCCACCTCTCTTGAGCTCTTTCTTTCCCCTTTCCCCAGAGTTACTTGTATAACTCTCCCCCCTTCCACTTAAACACCCCCTTTTATCTATTTCTCCCTTAGTCACATCTGTCTCCTATCATTCTTCTCTCTCAGGTTCCTTCTTTCCCTTTACCTCCCTGGTCCCTTTCCATTTTCCTGGTTCCTGCAGTTACATCAGGATACGTACTCACACATATAAGAGTTTGGTGCTGGGATTCACAGATGAGAGAAAACATGCATCGTTTGTTTTTCTGATTATGTGTTACTTCACTTAGCGTAAGAATTCTAGTTCCATCCAATTACCAGCAAATGTCAAGACTTCTCTTTCCTCTGAGCAGAACTCCATTGTGTAAAGTACCACATTTTCATTATCCACTCATTAGTCAAGGGATGTTTAGGTTACTTCCATCCCTTAGTAACTGTGACAAGAGTAGCCACAAACATGGATGTGTAAAGACCCCCTAGAAATGAAAAGTGAAGGCTGCAGCAAACCTGACTCCATTTTGTTAGAGAAAAACCTCTGCTATGTAAGCTTGATTTCCCAGCTCCAGGGAAGACCATATACAATCTTTCCCACACTCATAGAAGAACACCTGCAAGGACGTAGCCTTCAAATACCAGATGGTTTTGTAAAAACACCCTACTTAGGAATACATGAAATCTGGTCAGGTTGACCAAGGCTAAAATCAGACACATAAACAAGACCTTGTAACATCCTTTGGTCAGCACATTCCACAGGCCCTGTAACCTTAATATGAGTAAGACGCTTTTTGCACCAGTGGGCTTCCTTAACCGATCCCAACCCTTGTCCCTCCTCTCTTTGTTTTAATCCTATAAAAGATCCCCTCACCCTCCACTCGGGGCCACTGTCTTATCACCCGCTTTGTCGGTGTGTCAGACTGTGGATTGTTCTTTTAAACTTTGTGTCCTGGGTTATTTCTATTGGGTTCTTGCTGTAGAACTCTTCTATAAGACTGGTGATATTTAGTCGGCACATATTATTTGAGTTTTTCATATTATTATTTTTCTTTGTGATCATGGCTGTAGATTTCTTTTGTTGTTTGTGAGTCTGATGTGAGACTCAGGCCTTCCTTTGTTGAAATCTGATTCTGTTTGTATATTTGATGTGTCTTGGTTATTTTCTCATTGTCTATGAAAAGCTGGTTGGTCAAGGCTTCGGGTTCTCTCTTTTGATTTTATATTGGAGGGACCAGATGCTTCTAGTCCAGCTGCTCCAGAGTTCTCTCAGAGACACAGGTTAACCAAGGTCAGATGCTCTCGGGCTCTCTCTTAAGGTCTGGGTCCCTCTAGCCCTCAGGAATAACACAATTTGGGAAAATTGCTAAGCAGAGACTGAATTCACACTTTCTCAGGCAGTCTCCAAAAAACTGGGCCCCAGTGAAGAAGGCTGCTCACAGAAATCCAAGACAGATTAGGGAGGAGACAGCCTGTGAAGGCTCTAACAAACTAGACTGAAAAATGGAGCTGGTCTGAATATCAGATTCAGGTTGCAGTGTGCGGGTCTGGACTAAGAGATTAGTGTCTGGATCTGGGGTTCTGAAAGCAATATCTGACCTGTCTGTGCCCAAGACTAGAAGAAGAAGAGGATGTGGGGCTGGGAGAGGCTGAAGTTGCACAGGTGAGAGGGGAATGGAAAGGCAGTGGGGCACATCAAACCTACCTGTGAAGAAGGCTGCTCACAGAAATCCTGGGCAGGTTGCGTGAGGGTACAGCAAGGTACCAGGTTCCAGGAATGCAAAGGCAAGCTGAGAATGGGGACCGCCTGCGAAGGCTCTAACTAGACTGAAAATTAAGCAGGTCTGAGTGTGAGAACCAGGACAGTGAGTGGGTCTGGAGTAAGGGATCTGGGGTTCTGAGAGCAGGAGCAGGCCTGTGCCCAAGGCTAGTGGGAGTGATTTTATAAAAAGTATTAAAATTTTCTTCAAAATCCTTCTATCAGTATAACAAATACTAACAACAATCTGACATAAAAGAGCATTCCGTTTAAAAATAGGAACACAACCCTCTCTAGAATCAGAGGCAATGTCTAAAATTACGGAAGTAGACAAGACTGTAACTGGAGCTAGGCGCAGCCCCGGCTTTTGGCCTCAGCTCTGACTCACTTTGAAGATAGTGTTCACAGTCCTGAGCAGGTCATGAGCAACTCTGACGGCTGGGGTCCCAGGGTCTTCCAAACAAGAAGCAGTCCGGGCTAACCCCTATACTTATTATTCTCTGTTCTTTAAAATGCCGCCCCCTCCCGCCGTCCAGATATTCCTAAATTACAAATCAGAATGTCAAACTATCAAACATTTCACAACATTTTCCTCACTCAAATTCATAATGTATTATATATAATACATGTGCATATGTAATTATCCTTATATGCTAGCATATTTTATTTTTAGATAGGCTATATTGATGGGATCTCTTGTAAACAAAGTAACGCCCTTACCAGAAAGAATTTAGTGAAAATTATCTACACAAAGATAAAAAAAAATACTACCATTGCCCCAAACTATTGATCAATGAACCCTTAATAAATGGAACTTTCCATCCGGTTTAGCTTTATAAGATTCAGTAACATAAAATAAGAAATGATAAACCACAGCGTCCTTCCTACTTCTCTATAATACTTTATTCCCACGATGGAATTAGTCTTCAGTACAAAACTAAGAATGAACTATCAGCTCCGTCTCGTGCTTCAGACCCTCAATGCTTTTCATTGATGTTGTGTAAACAGGAAGCTGTAGACACCTGTTTAAAACCCGCATATCCGAGCGGTCCCGCTTCAGAGTCCCTCACATTCAGTCACAGCTCTTCATTCCCTACTGTTCTTTGACATCACAGAAGTAATAACAGTAAAGTCCAACTTTGCTAGTGTCTACTTGTTATGTTTCTAGAATTTTATTGTGTTTTTAGATGATTTCCTAATTCGATACTCAAAACCACTCTGCCTTGTTCTTTCCTAAATAGATCTGCTTTAATGTGACCTAATAACCACTTTAGAAATAAGTACATTAATTGGATATTTATTCCATGGCTCTACACAAAAGTTGCCTTCAGGAAGCATTTGTCCAGTATCGCAAAAGATAAAACATCAGGATGCAGACATGAAAAAAATGTATTTAAGACTTTTACTGAAAATATTTGCTTCAGGGGAATTTAATGCCTTTGCCGAGTGAGTCTCCCAGGCTGAGTCTAACACATGAGTGAATGAAAAGCGCGAACACATGGCGCTGCTGCAAGCACGGCAGGTTTGTTGACTGTCGTGTAGGACTCCGGCTGATAGCACAGTCAGCGACAGCGGTGCCCGGTGCGGTCGGCTCTGCCTTGTTTGACATACTGGAGGAAAATGAGTATTATTGATTAATTTTTTAAAAAGATAATTTTCCAGGGACTAGATTAGAATCTGAAAATGCTATTAACCCCACAGCAATGGAAAAGACTCGAACTCCATTTGATAGAGGAAGCTGAAGAGAAGTTCAGGTTAGGGGCCAATCACCTCAGAAAAATTAATTCGCTGTACCAGTTGCAGTAGCGAGCAAATACAGTTTTGAACATCCTCAGATTAGATTTGATGTTTTTAGGAGTTCTGAAATGCCAGTGGGCAATATATTCACCTGCAGCAAAACCTTAAAGCATCCTTTCTGGTTTGGGCAGTGAAGAGAGGAGAAAAAGAAGAAATTTTTACTTGTTTTTGCATTTATTGTTTCTCAGCTGAGATACCTCAGTGGAGGAGAAGCCTCCAACTCTTTATCAATTCAAGTGCATGCTGCATGCATCGGGATCTTTTCACAGGAATGTCTGATTTCTGCTTCTTTTCCTCTCTATTTAAAGTAGATCACTCTTTGGAAGATGTTGAAACTAGATGATCAATTTTAATAATTTGAGGAGAAAAGGAGAATAAACAATGAAAGTACAAGATTAAAACTGTTGGCACCCTGAATTGTTTTAAATAAAGAACATTTCCTAGAAAAGAAAGGTAAAACTCCTTTTGATAACGATGCACTCTGTTTTAGAGGTCGTAAGCCAAGGTCAAAATGATTGAAGTTTTACAAATTTTGCTGTTATTTGATCCAACCCTCCAAACCTGGATGTTCTGTAGTTATTAGACAATGCAACTGAATGTTTGATTTATTATTCCCTGTGGCTTGCAGTCCAGGCCCACATGCCCATGGATGGCACTGCCTACAGGGGCCTGGGTCCCCTACATCAATTAGTAATCAAGAAAACGGCCCCATAGACATGCCCACAGGCCAGTCTGATGGAAGAAACTCTCTAGCTGAGGTTCCATCGTCTCGGGTGACTGAAGTTTGTAAAGTTGACAAAAGACTAATCAGCACAGTCACAAATGGAAAAATCTGAAAAATGGTTACAAATTAAGAGATGTTAAAGGGACACAGTAGTGAAATTCAGTTTAAGATTGCTTCATTATGGTTTTCTGATGCCATGAACATTGAATAAGGTTTGTTATATATAATATAGAATAGAGAAACACAGAAGTGAGAAAGGATGGTATCTGAATCTCTTATTTAAATTATACTCTTATTTTTATCAAAATAGGACAATTTTGAAGAAAAAAATTAACAATTAATGTGGTTTTCTTTTCCTCCAATTTATGAGTGTATGTGCACATGCCCCCAGGAGACCAGAATTTGAATTACAAGCAGTTATGAGCCACTGGAGGAAGGTGCTGGGAATTGAACCCCAGTCTTCTGCAGGGACAGGAAAAACTTTTACTTACTAAGCCATCTTTCCAACCATGAATGCTAATTTTTCTTTCTCTTTTCTTTCTTTCTTTCTTTTTTAAAATAATATTTTATTGGTTCTTTGTGAATTCCATATAATGTAATTTTGATCATATTTAGCCTGCCTCCCCATCTCCTCTTAGGTCTGCCCCCACCTCCCCACTCACCCACAAACACTTCCTGTCTTCTCTATTTTTTTTTAAGTCTAGTATTTTAGTTTCCTCTAAGGTCTTGTGATAAAATGCCCTGAGAAAGAGCAGCCTGGGAGAAGCGGTTTGTTATAGCTCACAGTTCCCGGCTACAGTCTGTGACTGTCAGGAAACCACAGTGGCAGGAACTTGAGACAGCTGCTCGTAGCACATCCACAGTCAGGAGCAGAGAATGAACGCACGCATGCTCAGCATTCGGCTAGTGTTGCCTACTCCTATATAATCCAGGACCCCAAACCAGGAACTGGTGCTGCCCAGGTTCAGTGGGGCTTCCCACCTCTACTGAAGTAACCAAAGCAACCCCTCACAGACGTGCCCAAGGGCCAGCTCACAACCCCTCACAGACCTGCCCAAGGGCCAGCTCACCAGAGACATTTACTCACGGAAGCTCTTTCCAGGTAACTCTAGTTGTGACAAACTGCAGTTAAAACAAACCAACACACCCGGTCAAAAGCGTCAGTAGAGTGAGAAACTGAGTTACACACGTAAAAGATACGGCTACAAATGAGGTGACACGGGCCGGAGAGACGGCTCGACATTTAAGAGCCCTGGCTGCTCAGGTTTGGTTCCCAGCACCCATGTGGTGGCTAACAACTATTCCTAAGTCTAGTTTCGGGACACCCAATGCCTACTTCTGGTCTCCACAGGTAGTGCATGCATGTGACGCACTCACACATGGAGGCAAAACACTCATGCACATAAAATAAAAAGAGAAATAAATAAATAAAACATTCTAATGAGGTGACTGTGACCATACTGTTAGCAAAAGAATGTATTTATAAAGCATGTTTACAAAGATTCACAAAATAACAGAAAAGAGATGATTCAATTCACAAAAATATAATTTGCATATAAATATAATGATTAAAAGAATGGCCTTCATTAATAACAAAACACAATATCAAAACATCAGCATATTACCACTTAAATAAATTGACCAGATTTCAAAGCACTGATTATTAAGTCCAGGGACAGGGGATATAGTAAATTGCTGCCTGCACAATCCTTTCAGACTGATATATTTTTGGTATATTAACCTTACTCCTCACTATTTTTGTTTGAAAATAATCCAAAAGAAGGGCTGGATCAGTAGGGAAATTGCTTTCCAAGCTACTGTAAGGACCAGAGTTCAACTCTACAGCATCTATGTAAATATTGGTGGGCATGGCAACTCCCTGTACTCCCAGGGCATCCTCAGTAAAAGATACAGTACCCCGCGAACAAGTCGGCTAGCTATTGATGAACTCTGGGTTCAGCTGAGAGACATTGCCTCAATATCCAACTTCGAGGACAACTGAGGAGAACAGTTAATATTAACCCCTGGTCTCAACATACATGATCCCATGTGAACATGCATACACACATGCACACATATCACATACACACTCAAAAAATAAAATAAAATAACCCAAAGGAGAGGGGAAATGTGTGACCAAAACTGATGAACCAAAATAAAATGAAAATTTATGAACCATATTGAAAAATACAATTAAAGGCATTTTGAATATCTGACAATATGTAAAAGATTAAAGTATGGCATATCAACTGAAAGGCAACGTTTAATAATTAAAAATTGAAAACACAAAAGCTGTGATAATATGAAAAAATATTTACCATAGTTAATAAAAAGGAATACAAATGCATATCTACCACATAATTACAATTATATAATTATGTAAAAATTACTTGTATGAGACTAGAAAGAGTGAAAATTTCTGGACTAGCTGCTTAGATGAAAGGAGAGTGCTCTATATATTTAATAACTCATTAATACAAAGCATGATAAGGTACAGTCACATTTATGTTGAGATTTTGTGTGTGATAGCAATGTTCTGGCATTCACCAATAGTGAAGAGCACAGCAACACTAGGACATTAATACAACCAGCTTCAAGCCTTGTTTAATTGCAGGCTCTTTGAGGCTAGGTAGTCCTGCAGCCTTGGCTGGCTTCCAAAAACTATCTCGTCTGCAAATACTGGCCATTCTACTCATAAGTGAGTCTCACACCTTTCTTACCTTTTTGTTCAAATAAAATAGAATGCAAGCTGTGTGAACACAGACTTCCTGTGGCCAAGGTACAGGAAGTCCCGTTCTCTGCCAGGTTGACTCCGGTCCCTCTACTATCCCTACTCCACCTCTGAAAACAATCTCTTTGAGTTCTGAGAAAAACTTATTGAAATACAATGGGTCAATGAGTTTGTTTTTTATGTGTTTAAACTATGATGATGGAAAATATATCGTTACTTTACAATGTTTTGCTTTGTTTGTTTTGGAGAGGATTATTTTGTTTTGTTGAGACAGAGTCTCCCTGTAGCCCCAACCGACCTAGAACTCACCATGAAAACCAGGCTGGTCTCAGTCTCAGAGATCTGCCTCTGCCACCCAAATGCTGGGATTAAATGTCTGCACCATCGTGCCTGGTATCTACAATATTTTATTTATTTGTATGTATCATATTCTCAATTAGGAGTTAAATGTTACACACACACACACACACACACACACACACACACACACATCTCTCTATATAGTTCAGGCTTACCTTGAACTTGTGATCCTCCTGCCTCAGTCCAAATTCTTGAGATTATAGATATGCACCACCATACCCAGCTTTGCTTGAAAGCAAGGGCTTTCAAGTTAAAAATCATATCTTACAAACTGACGTCACCACATCTAAATTTGCTTTGCTATATATACATAAAAACAAATCTATGAATGAACAAAAAATAGTTTACAAAATTAAAATATCTGTATTTCAGTTTGCAACAAAATAAGGTCCAGTGGGAAGTTCTTTGGTCTTCTTGTTAGTATAGAACTACGTAGAAAGCTTATGCAAAGTAGCAATTTAAAAAGACACACAATATAATTAAATATAAAACAATTTAGGCATATTAAGTAGCATTTGCTGAGCTAAGCCAGCCATCTTTTAAAGCAATCATGTCTTTTAACTTCTCACTACCTAAAAGTCTACAGCTATTTTTTGTTTGGTTTTTTTTGCATTTGGATAGACGCAAAGCAAGCTTACTTCTAATATTCAGAATTGATATTTCATAATAGAGAAAAGGAGTCAAGAACGCCCCTGTGAAACCAATGTCATTAGACAGGTGATGTCAAGAAGGAGACCCTATGTCCTGGAATTGTTCTCTCCTACCATGTCTGAAATTCCCACCATTAGAACCATTTCCCTCTGACAGGTGATCAAGACTGTGGGGAAAATGCTCACCTTCTAGGTGGTAGATTTCCCACTAATCCTCTGTCACATGTTGGTCGTTCAATTAACTAGGAGTGCTCCCCAGGGTATACTGAAAGCCTGAGCTTAAAAGTTTAGAAATAAGGAATTCAGAGAAGGGGAAACATGTCAGTGCTGTATCTGGTAGATACAGATATGAGAACAAAATTATCTAGAATTGTGGCATGTCGACAACAAACGTGGAAACGAACGTGTGAAATGGACACTCTTGCTTATCAAGTTGGGGACTAGAAATTAATACCATGCAAGCTATTGAACCATTTATAGTCACATCTTTCTATTTCTACCACTTCTTTTAAGGATCATTTGCTTTGGGAACATGTGCTTAATCTTTACAACCCTTAAAGACCTGTTCTTTAATGTCTACCTAAATTTTATATGCAACAATGATAAATAGAAAATGATTGTGGTCTTGGCAGACACACAAGTCATGGATAGGAATTCCAGCTAGTTATATTAGCTACTAGCTATACAACCTTGAGTCACTCAGAGGAACTGTTCAGTGCATAGAATGACTGAATACATGAATTGGCCTGTTGCTACAGCTGCCTAGAACTTACTATGTCGACCACGCTGGCCTTGATCTCACAAAGATTCACTTACCTGAGCCTCCCAAGTGCTGGGACTAAAGGTATGTGCTACCAAGCCCAGCCTAGATTTATTTTTAATTATGTATATATGTATGTATCTGTGGGGGGTATGTGTACCACATGCATGTGGTGCCTTTAGAAGCCAGCAAAGGGCATCAAATGCCCTGAAGATAAAAATGAAGGCAGTTGTGAGTCATCTGATGCAGTTATTGGGAACGGAACTCAGGTTTCTCCAAGAGCAGTACTTCCTATTAACCAATGAGCCGTCTCTACAGTTTAAGAATTCTGATCTCTCTATTGGGTGATCATACACATTTCTTCCTTAAACCTGTGTGCTTTGTGTAAAAGTTCATCCAGAGCCAATTCGAGAGATGGCATATGTAACTCAGTTTTGAGTAATTAAAGTAGTTCATTTCTCTAGTCTTAATATTGGTTCAAAAATGATATATGACCTTGTCAGAGCTCAGGAAACCTTGTCTGTTGATTTTGCAGTGTACACTGAAAGATATTGTGTGCTTTTTCTGAACCTGACCTAGGAGGGCATCGTACTAGAACCGTTTATTACCATGGAGAACCTTAAAACACGCTGTCATCAGGACAGGAGATTCAAGTTTCTACCACAGTAAAGTCATCACTCTATTGGCAAAATTCAAACTAGAAATTATTTTTCAATAACAGACTGACTATATTATTATGAAACAGAGAAGTTCAACAGTAGTAGGTGACTCATTTTCTACAGTATACTCTGGATCTCTTGTGTTTAAATCTTCTCTTCAAAGCACTTTGATCATCAGTCTTTCTACTTCTATTGATGTTTCTTCTTCAGATGTTGTGATGCTTTGATTTCATTCTATAAATGTCAATTTAAAATTGAATATAAATTCAACTAATATGATTCTGATGGAAGGGGAATGCCTACACAGGCAATTTGAGCAAAAGGAAAGTGTGAGCTCCATTAGGGACTCAGGCTATCTTTGGTTAAATAAATACAAGGCTTCAGCCTACATCGTACCTAGAATGAGTAGTCAATCCCTTAGTGTCTTGTAAGTCTCTCAAAACATTTATTTGAAAGTAAATGTCAGGGTAATGTGGGAAGAGAAAGAAAATTATTTTCTCCTTTTAAAAATTTAGGTTATGATTTTTTTAGAACTATGACAAAGTGTTATAGTGACTTTCAAAAACCAACATTTCAAACTTCCTTTACTTAGGAACTCCTAAAGTAAGTGATTTTAATCAAAAAAATTAAATGTAACAATACAGTTTTCATAAGTTGGGTTGTATGACAAAACACACAATTGATAAAGGTCACAGCCTTAAGTCAATGCAAACAAAAATCATTTAGTATAAATTTGGTTTGGAAAATATTGGAATTCGCACATTCTGAGGTAGTAACCACCCTACTGTTGTGATGGGGAAGAGGCCAATTGACAATGAAGATCTGACCCTTCCATCATCCTACTTTGGGTGCTATAAGATTCCATGGTATAGCTGCAGATCACAGGCCTTTTAGATCCTCTGTGAGTGATGAGCTTAACCTGAGAAACAAGGAGGAGGTCTGAAGAACAGACCTCCAGTTTTCTGAGACCAAGAAATTAGCAGAACTCTTTGAATGGCTTGTCTCACAGGAACTGATTTTGGCACTCTTCTGATAAATCGGAAAACACATTTCCTTTTGACTTGGGATTTCTGAAAACAGTGTCTTCCAATGAGCTTGCTAAAGCTCATTTCTATAGTATGTCAGATACTGAAATGGTAATAACAGTAGCTTTTAGTTAGCCTAGAAAGTTCAGAGGACCTGCCACAGAATGTGGGTTAGCCCCAGGGCCACAGGCAACTTTATAGCTCAGTGATACTAAAACCCTGCAGTACCCAGGAGCATCTTCTGGTTCCATTCAGATTCAAGACCTCAATATTTATAAGATATTTCATTTCACAAATTTCTTTTTTCAGCTTTATCAACATTACTACTAAGGAGCCACTTCCTGGAACAGACTAATGCACACCAAACATAAACTCTTCATAGTAAATTCATCTTGATATTTTTTTCCATTTTTATAATGAAACAAGTAAGCCATGCATTGAAATATTAATCAAAAAGGTAACTCAGTCCTTTACTTAAGGTGTGACTTTACTTTAAGTCACACTTAAAGTCCCTCTTCTCAGCAGAAATTCTGGTTACTCAAGACTTTGTAAATTCTACTGAATATTGCCTCGAATTAATTTTTATATTAGTTAGGTTCTTCCCAGAAATTTTCAGATCATGTCACACAACTGACACTTTGGCTGGTCTCAAGACATATTAAAAGGAATCCCAAATACTTTGAAAACTGCCACTTGATCAAATTCCAAATTACT
This sequence comes from Eospalax fontanierii, assembly GCA_035773235.1. Taxonomy (NCBI): domain Eukaryota; kingdom Metazoa; phylum Chordata; class Mammalia; order Rodentia; family Spalacidae; genus Eospalax; species Eospalax fontanierii. The sequence continues at coordinate 99,488,269 of CM069530.1, read as the reverse complement.
TGTATTTGTTCCAATCTAGGTTTTCTTGGGAATATAAAAGTAAAACTAAGACTATCACTCACAATCAAGAACAGTGAGCACTTTAAGTTACACACTCTACAGTTCTGAGATAAATGATGTTCTGGCACTCAGGTCTGACATATGTACCACAAGTTCTAGAAAAATCCCATGTTAGAACTCTTTATAGTTGGGTACCTGTAGGGTGCATTTGAACTTTTAAAAGTTCAGACTTGATGCTTATTAACCTAGACTTATCATCTATTATTAAATATTTGGGTAGAACCATAAACACCTCCTTCTGACCTTAGCAAGTACTACTAATATTTTGGCTATGTTACACTCTGTGTAAGGGTTACAATATAGTTTCCCAACTAGTAGCCAATTGTGTACATTCAGTCACTTATATATATGGAAATGTGGTTCCACTCAGGCTTTGTGGCTGGAGTTCCCCACTGGATAATTTAATAAGCACTTTCCAGTGTAGGGACAAAGCAGACTCAGACCTCTTAAATTTTAATCTCCTGGCCCCGCCTTTCTACATTCCAGGTGCTAATACTTCAGCATGCATCCTGGCGTCAAGCCAAGACCCCACGGACTACGAGGTCTGAGATGTCCAATACAAATAATCCCCGAGGGACAGACAGGCTCTGGACCAACCAGTTCCAAGGTTGGATTCACCTGCACAGCCGCTCAGCTACGGAACCTTTAAAAGCTGACTGCACCCTGGAGAGCATACGGCAGTCCCTCATCTGGCTTTAGGGACTGCAGCCCGGCTAGCCACTTTATTCACTTTATTTGCCAACTTATGTAAATAAATTTTCTTTTTTGCATCATAGTGGAGGCTTGGGGTTTGTTCCCAATTCTCAGACCCTAACATTTTTGGAGGTTCCACTGAGATCTGGGAGCATAAACCCCGACCCACAAGAACGCACCAACGCAGCAGGCCTCAGTATTGCTGCGTCCCCCCTCCCTCTCTCGTCCAGACAAACTGGGGTTCAGTGGAGATTAGGCGGATGTGCCATTAATCTATGAGCCAAAGGGGATCAGGGGATAATCCCACTTCTCCTCTGTTAGGGAGTTGCAGATAAGCCTGACATGGAATCCAGGCCTATCTGACCCCGAGTCTGTGTCCTGCCCAATGTGGACTGTGGGCTGGCCAGTCCTGCTTGGAACAGGGACAGGAGCCGTCTTTGCAGCAGACTCCCCAGGCCCCGAGGTTCTTCTCTCCCTAGCAGGGACCTCCCTCGCAAACTCTCTACTCTCTGTTCCCGGAGCCCTAGCCCCTACAGTAGTCCTATCTTACTTCTCCTGACCCTCACCCTGGTCCTCATATAGTTCTTTTTTGAGGTATGTCGTACTATGGGTCAGCTAATTCCGGTTAATTTTAAAAGGGCAGCGGCGGAGCTGGGTGGCTGGCCGTGGGCGGTGTGCCAGCAGGCAGTGGCCTGACTGGGGCATTGGAGGCGGGGCAGCAGCTTCCCAGGCCGCTCTGACCCAGCCATGAGTTGGCTGCCCTCTGCTGAGGCACTGGGCAGCGAGGGCTGTGCTCTGGCCAGGCTCCCTCGGCTGCCAGGCGGTCTCAGCAGCCTGCTCAACAGGAGCGAGAGCTCACGGAGGGAGCTGGAGAGGTGATACAGCCAGCGCAGCCGCATCCACAATGAGCGGAGCTGCCCCGCCCGTGTGTGCCAGAAGGGCCTCACCCGGCTGCTGGTGCTGCCCGTCAGGCCCGCGCACTGTGCAAGGAGATGGTGCGCCTTCGCCAGCTGATGTGTCCCTGCTGTGCCAGTTGTGGGGCCCAGAGCATCTCACACTGCCTTGGCATCTCTGGGATTGGGATGAATGCTTCACTCCCATCTCTTTCTCATCCTTTGCTGCCACTTGCAGCTCTGGCTCCGGGCATCCCTACCTGCAGTCCCAGGACTCCACTGCCCCAGACATGGGCTCCAGGACCCATCCTTGCAACCACCCAAGGCCAGATAAGCAAAGGCCTCCATGCTGGGTATTTAAGTCTAGGAGCCACTTAGTTCCTAGATATGTAAAAATATGGAGACACCCAGGAACTTACTGGTTTTACAAAACTAGAGGATGACTATCTGGGAATTCTCTGAACTGCAAGCATTTAATCATATGTCCTAATCCTTTTGCAAGTTATGTTTTTGTTTTGGTTTTCATCTTAGATCTTGATGGGATAATAGAAAAGCAAAAGAGTCTCACATGGTCCTTTGTAATAAGGTTGATACATTTCTATGTCAAACAGAAAGCAATATCAGGATTTTAACTTCTTATGTGTAATTACTGGGTTTTTTAATGGCTGTTTAATGTTTTTACGTTGTCTTATGCATTTACTGGTTTTTACAGGTCACTATTTTGAATTCTGATTGTTTCCATGACATCTGTTTTTAAGGGGAATTATTTTGGATTTTAACATCTTTTATATATTTGCTGATTTCTGAAAATGACTTTTAAAATCTTACATTATTTGTCAGTTTCTAAAGAAAATTTAGTTTGTCTAGGCATGGGCCTCCAAGATTAGCCAGATACAAAGTGAACTGACGTTTTATTTTGGCTAAACCTGGGAAGCTCACATGAATTTGTAGCTCTCCAGGGCCAAACCTTACAAGAGACAAGCTATTCTCCAAGCTTGTTTTTGTTTCTGCCCTTCATTCCCTGGATGACACTGATGGTTTTCACTTTCTACTTACAATGTCCTAGGCAGACTAAAAGAGAAAGCATTTCCATTTCAATGCTTTACAGGTTCCTTTAGGTATCATTGTTTTCTATGTTCCTTACTCTTTAGATCATGGGTATTTAGTTCAAAATTAGATATGCTAAATTATAATATGGTTTTATGATTCAGACAGACCAGGAGCCCTCTTTAGAAGAAACTACACTATGATCTAATAGTCTTGTCTCTTGTTTAGTTAAGAAAAAGTTAGATAAATAAGTCATAACTTTAAAAAAGGGTCAAAATATTTAAAGAGTACTTAATAAATCTTTCAGGTTGTCATTGACATAAACAGACAAACTAATTAATTACTTGTATAAGTTTTCATGCCTCTGGTCACATCAAATATAGCCAAAGAGGATCTCAGGTTTGACAATGGTAAAAACAGAAACTTCTGGTAGCCTAGTCCTGCTTTATCTTCGGTGCTCACCAAGCCCCATGGCTTTATAAAGTTAAAAATATTAAACAAAATAATATCTTAATATTAATGTTCTGTTTTAATTAATCAACTCCTGTTCTGGATAAAGGACCCAGTAGATGAAAAGACTCGCCTGTCTAGACAAATGTATATAGGTTATAAAAAGGACAAATGCCTTTTATATAAATCATATTGACAAATTGTCATGTGCTGTTTGAGCTCACAGAGAAGCTGACTCTGGAGTTGGGATTGGCCCTCCCACTTCAGACTCTAGCCTGTTATCTCAAGATTTTTTTTAAGACTTAAGAGTAAAAACAGTTTTACTATTATTAGCAAAAATGCTACTCTGGACTTCAAATCTGGACCTACTTCAACACTGCAGTGCATACCTGAGGCCAAGAAAGGCAAGCCCACCATTGTTCTAACCTAAAAATTAAGTGATAACTAATTTCTTTTCTCTCCCTGTCTAGAAGCTGTTTGGGAGGGAACTTTCCCTGATTCTAGTCACTCCAGCAAGGCAGGGCGAGGCAAGTAAAACTTAGGAGGTCTGAGTTTGCTTTGTCCCTACACATATAACATTAAAAGAAAGAAGAGTTAAAGATTTCTTAATTTCAGTTCCTTCATCTTAATTGTTGAAAATTTTGAAGTTCTGAAAAAAAAGATTTTTTTAAAAGTTTCCTATATTCCTTACTATAGTAAGTACTGAAGAGGTTATGTGGTTAAAATGTCCTGATGAGCTCTCTGGAGTAAAAAGCACAACAGAAACTGTCTGCTTGTGATTCTGTAACAAGCCAAATTTAACCACAAACAGAGAAAGAGTGGAAGAGCATTGAAAATTACAGGAAGAGTGACAGGTCAGATGAAAGGGGAGCAAGTAGAAGACTGGCTCAAAGAAAAGACAAAAGCAGCACGGGGCTCACTGGGGCTGCGCATGCCGCAGGTCAGGGCCAGGAGAGTGGAATCTCATCCAAAAAGGAAGCCAGCAGCCCTGGTGAGAAGAAATTGGCATTCCCACACATAGGAGAGGAGCAAGCTTTGAATCCAGTTGAGGGCTTTGGTAAGACAATGACTTTTCTGGAGTGACATGGCAGGAGTGAAGATAAGTTCCAGCTTGTCACTATTCAGAGCTGGGGAGCCCACAAGATAGTGGGGCTCCATCATGAAAGGGAGCCTGTTGTTCCTTAATGTCAGACCTGGGGAAGCCAATGGATCAACTTCTGGATCGATGTATCTGCCATGAATTTCACTGCTGTGAAGATTTATAACTCTAAAGCTCTCGTGATCAACTTGGCATCAGCAGTTTGATCTTACCAGAGGGATGTTTAAAGGTTGGTGGATTTCAAAAGACTCAAACCAATAAAATTCAGGATGAAAAGATGGAGGTTACAGTGGATTCCAGTGGAACCCTGTCAATCACCAGGAAATAATTTGTATGACTCTAGCCCCTGAGATTAGAAAAGCTAGAAACAAACAGATAAATTCTTAAACACTTATGGCCTATCAACATCAATTAGAGAAGCTTAAAATTTTTTAATTAGATCTATAATAATCAACAAAGTTGAAGCAGTAATAAAGAGTCTCTCCACAAAGAGCAGTCGGTAATTGAATGGTTCACACTGGGTTCTGGCGGACATTTAAAAAGAGTTAGCACCAGTTCATTGAACTATTTCACAAAGCACAAGCAGAGGAAACACTACTAGACTCATCCAAATGAAGCCAGCGTTCCCCAATAGCAAAACCAGAACTGAACAGAGAAAGAGGGAAGTCTATAGGCCAATGTCCTGGGTGAACAGAGGCAACATTTTCCATGTAATATAGACATGGGCATAATCAAGGACATATCAAAGTGGTTGCACAAAATTACTCATTTGGTTTCATATCAGAGATTTAAGGATGATTTCATTTAGTCATATTCTTTGAAATGATTTTGGGTGTTGTGTTGTGTTGTTGATGCTGTTGTTTTGGCTTAGTTTGGTTTGGTTTGGGGGTTGGTTTCTTTTGTTTTGAGACAGGGTCTCCCTGTAGCACCAATTGGCCTGGAGCTCTCTGTGTGTGTTCTTTGAAGTTATTCTGAATGAGATGCCTTTCCCAGTTTCTTTATTAAGCTCATTATTAGCATATGGAAAAACAAATCAATGAGTAGAAGACAACAAATATATAGACATATGTACAGAAACCGCATAATCCTTGCAATAGATGTAGAAAAGGCCTTTGACAAGTTCAACATCTCTTCTAGATCAAAGCTTCAAAGAAATTAAGAATAGAAACAACATCCTTCAATATAATAAAGGCTATATATGACAAATGTGTAGCCAACATTATACTAAACATGGAAAAACTGAAAGTGCTTCTTCTAATAGAATAGAATACTTGAAGTCTTAGCTTCAGTATTTCATGAAGAAATACAGCAAGAAGAAAAAATTAAAAGAGATAAAATGAGGAAAGAAGACATGGAGCAGCTGCCTAATTTTTCACAAGATATCAGAAGATACACTGGAGAAAACATAGCATCTTCAACAAGTGCTGCTGGAAAATTTGTGTACCTACGTGTAAATGAATGACACTAGATCACTTCCTATCAACGTACAGACATCAGTTTGGGTGGATGAAAGGCTGTTGTAAGACCAGAAACACCAAAACTGATAGGGGAAAACACTTAAAAATAGTGACAAGGACTTTCTGAAAAAGACTGCTGAGTCAAGAAATAATTGCCTGCAACTGCCAAATGGTTCTGCACGAAATGAAAAGGCTTTCTGCAGAGCAAAGGAGGCAGCCAGCAGGCAGAAGAAAAGTCCTGAAGGATGGGGAACCTTTGCTATTCATACACCCTACAATGGGCTAATATACAGAATCTATAAATAGCTACAAAAATGTAAACACTTCCTCCTAAAACAACCCACATTGTCTATCAATAAATCGGTAAGTGAGCTGAACAGCTTTCCAAAGAAGAAACACAATGGTCAATAAATATTTGAAAAAATATTCAAAATCCTTATCCATCAGGAAATGTTACTTAGAACTAATTGAGATCCCATTTCACCCCAGTCAGAATGCATATAATCAAGAAAACAAGTGATAAAAATGCTGGTGAGAAGTTGGGGAAAGAGGAACCTTTATATACTCTTACTGGGAAATTTATCTGGCACAGCCACTATAGAAATTAATATGGAAGTTCTCCCCAAAAATGTAAAATATAACTTCCATCTATATTATTCCTGGGTATATATCTGAAGGACTCTAAGTCAGCATACCACAGAAATATGTGTATATCCTTGTATACCATATTCCATAAATAGAAGTAGATGTGTATGGGTCAAAACCTCTTCCCTAACATGAGCAATGTCCTGAGCTCAACAACAAACACCCCAAGAAAAGAACCTCTGAATGAATCATGTTATTAATATACCTGAGAACTATTAGATGAAATCTCAGCATGGTTTGCCAGACCTTTCAGTATCTAGTCTGTGAATTATTTCCATTCTTGTCTCCTAGCAATATGTCGACATGTCTGTCATAGCAGCACCCTGCTGTTTCTTAGAAGTTCCTGAATATATCATACACTCCAAGGAACATTCTTTATATTCTAGAAAGTTAGTTCCTTCTTGTTCATTTCATATACTGCAAACTGGTCTTTCATAAGGATTTCTTTCTTCAAAGGCTGTTGTTCCACCAGACTAAGTTTTTCATTTTGCTTTCTTTTTCTTGAAACTCTTTGCACTGACATTGGGAACTTGGCTCAGATGTTGAGTGTAAGACCTCTGCAACCCTGATCTGGTAGATTCTCCAGTTGGTTGTGTGAAAAGGGAAGCGTGACAGTGGAAAATACCTTGTAGCTGTTATTACCCAGACACAGTACTCAATACTAGACAAGGTACATCCATCTATACATTTTCATGGTTACACTATTAGCCCATTTACAAATTTCAAAACATATACCAGCTGACTAAAGAGTTTCACATGAGAATTATTTAAAATTTAGAACAGAGTTCTACAACCAGTCACACACAGAGAATATATGCCTCAGAGATGACCGTCCCTAAGTGACACATCTACAGTAGAACGTCTACACCTAAGGCTCATGGAACATAGTGGAACAGGGGGTAGAGAATTCTAATGCATCCCTCCACTCTCACTGATGACGTTTCTGCTACAACTGGTGAAGGAGTTGAGAATAAGAGACTACATTTCTCTTGATTGGACTCCTTTGTTAAAACTCACCCACCCATGGTTCCAGGTCCATTGTGGAAGAAGGAACGGAAAGACGGTAAGAGGCAGGGTTGGTGCGTGAGCAGAGGGAGACAGAGGTCTTCAGGCCTCTGGAAATTTACTCATTTGTGGTTGTAGCGACAGTGAAAGCATGCACAAGACCCATGCTGACTCGATCAGAGAAAAACCCAGCAGAGAGCTGGGGACATGAGCAGCAGGCCCCAACTTTAGCCAAGAAACTACTGGCAACTGATTACTGCAGAGTGAGGGAGAGTAGATCTTCTCTAAGGGAGGGACTCTAGATACACTGACTAGACTTCAGTGAATAAACTTTTACCAAGGGACATCTGGGTACCAATGGTTGATAAGACAGGATTTAACTTATATGACAGAATGTATGACATCTGGTGGGAGAGCTATGGGAGGCTTGGATGAGAGAGAGGGTCTAAATTTGATTAAGATATATGAATGCACAGAAACTCAATAAAAATATACAATAAAAAGAAAACAAATGATAAAAAATTAAATTAGATTTAGAAGAAAAACATACAAATATTTACTGGTCTTGAGGCAAAAACTTTTCTATGCTTAAAAGCAATGGAAAAAATCATAAGGAAAATGATCAGTTTTATCACATATAAATTTTGTGTTGTACATCAATAAAACTATTTTCTAATTACTTTGAATGAATACTTAACAAAAAAAGATTCCTGGTCACTCACTGGTGTAAAAAGAATACACTGATGTCTGGGCATGGTGGTGCATGCCTTTAATCCCAGCACTTGGGAGGCAGAAGCAGATCTCTGTAAGTTAAAGGCCATCCTGGTCTACATAGCAAGTTCCCAGCCAACTGGGGCTACAGGGAAACCCTGTCTCAAAAAATACAAAAAAAAAAAAAAAAAAAGAGAGACTACATATGATCAAAAGTTTAGAACAGGGCTGGGGAGCCCACTCGAGTCATACTACACAGCATGATGACTGAGTTCAGAGCCCCAAAACTCACATAGAGCTGAACACAGCTTGGTACATCTATAATCCCAGTGTGCCTACAGTAATACGAGAGAGTCCGCAGAAGCTCTCGGGCCACCTATCCTGGCACACATGGGGCAAAAACGTAGAAAGATGAGCACCAACACCCAAGGTATTGACCTCCATATGTACCATGTGTGCAATTGCACTCGTACATGAGAGCACACACACACATTTGCACACTCACAAATACCATTAACACATTTCTAAGTATTTTACTAAATGTTCAAAAAACGTTCCACCAGTTAAATCTCTGTTTGTAGGTATACTTGCTTGCATAGAACCTAACCCTTAAAAACTTTTATGTATCTCGAACACTGTAGCAATAGTTCAAAGTTTCAACTGCACATAAACATCCTGTCCAGAATCGGAAGCACTCAATGCAGGAACACATATTCAAGTAAGAGGCATAATCACCATTACAGTTCTGTTTCCTGAGGCCATGTCTTCACTTCCACATAAAACTCAAATGAGTGACATATCTGCTGCTGATAGAGTAACATTCTGCTAGTTAAATAACCCTCGTGTTCTATGGTAAGGGTTGGGCATCTTTATTCATTACATTATCGTTTCTTTGTGCATATCTCACATATTAAGTTGCATCATTTAATAATGTTGATCTTGATAATGTATCTACTAGGTATCATGTGATTATATAATTTTCTTTTCCAAGAGTATATGCTCATTTTTCCTGGTTTGTAATGCAAACCCAAATATGGTCTCATGTATGAATGTGTACATGTGGACATATATGTGACAACCTACCTATATCATCAGATCAGAAATAATAATAAAATTAATGATTTGTCTGCCATTCTAGTACACAGATATTGGTAATAAAAATAATAAAACTCTTATTTTCTCTGTACTAAAATCAAATATATAATAACATAAAATATACATATTAATTTCATGTCTCTTTATGCTGTTTATTTTTTGAGACAAAGCCTCACGTATGGTCCTGACTTGTCTAAAACTCACCGTGTAGACCTCCAGCTCCCAGTAGTCCTCCTGTCTCTGAGTCTCAGGTGCTGTGATTTCAGGTGTGTAACTCATATCTGCCACAGTCATGTCTTTGATACTCACATTTTGATGACTCTAACTATGAAAGTGTAATATTCTAAAGTAAACACTTGAAATTTTTTAATTAAATGGATAAAACTCTATCAATACTGCTTCCCTTAACTAAATCCATGTCTCTCCACTTCCCTTATCTCTTCATAACTGCTCTGCTTTTGTTGATATTCTGTAACTGAGTTCTTATGGGAGATGTCTGGACGAAGAAGCCAGAGCTCTGAGATGGTGTCAGAGGCAGAACGAACAGATGAGTTTAGGTCAGGGATCCCTTCTCACACTGCCTGTGCTACAAGCCGAGGGGTAGTTTTTGAGCAATTCAGCTTTTCTTGGCTTCCATATTACTTTCTAAAAAATTGAGGCTTTTGAGGATACTTGGAGAGCCTTCCATCTGTAAATGTGTGTATTTATTAAGGACACAGCACCCATCCACTTCTCTCAGTGATAACACGAGGTAGCGCAGTGTGCGCACCTGCTTCAGAACTCCTCCATCCACCCACAAGCAGAGCTCACTTTGGAACCTCAGACAGAACTAGGCTGCTGCCTGGGAAACTTGGACCAGGTATTTCACTGAAAAGGTGATTCCTGAGGGAAAAAAGGCCCAAACTGAAATAATAGGACTTTGTGGTATTTGCCATGATAATGAAGACTTTTGCCGAGGAAAGTAAAATCAGTCTCATGCACCAGTGACAGAAAGTAGGTAAACTGGAATATCATACAAGTTATGCAACACCCCTAAGTAATATACATCACAAATTTTATCTATGATTAAAACTAGAAAAACAGCAAAAAATTTAAAACTTGTACTAGTACTAGTACTAATTTATCTAGCTTTTTAAACTGCAGACCATTCATTTGTTGTAATACTCAGTATCTTATATGCATTCAAAAATACCTCTTATTCTTAATTTTTTTAAGTAATAATTACTGTATTAAAAATAAAGAGCCCAGGCTTTGAATTCAAACAGAATGGGGTTGAAATTATGCTTTTGAAAGACGCTGGCCAAGATGACCTTGACAAATTCATCTATGGACTGCCATTCATTTTTTTGTAATGAAGACCTGTGAGAGTTTGACACTTTCTGTCGGGACTGCATCTGGCTCTGTGTACAAAACTGGGCTGGTGTTCCTTAGGCGCTGTAAGGACCCTCTCCTGCATAATCACCACAACTAGAACGCTTGTGCAGTTTAACTGCTGAGATCTCTTTCTAAGCATGTTACATGGATTTATTAATCTTGTCTTTTCAATAACTCTACATGATTAGGATTATTAATTATGATTAATAACCATTTTACATAGATGAGGAATCTAAAGCAAGATCAGAAAATAAAACACAAGATTTCAGGGTCTGCCACCTCAATTAACATTTCTGGTTTTAATAACTGTGTTCATAAGGATGTTTCACATGGCATCCTAATACATTTACATCCTTGGAACAGTTATTGATTTGAGAGTTTAGAATTCACTTTTGAGCTGCAAATAATCAATCCCAAGGGTTTTTTTTTTTTTTAATATATTTGAAGATACTTTGAGGACATGTGCGCATGATGGCCTGAGAAATATTCAAATATTTATAAACAATCTTCCCAGTTTAACCAAATTTACAAATTAGTACTTACACAAGGATAACATTTCTAATAAATAAATAAATTACTGTACACTTGGTCAAAGATACCCATGGAGGAAAACGATATGCGTGATGAAATCAAACCACCAGTCTCCCTCCCATCGAAAAGGTTTACTTCTTTCATAGTTGATTATAATTCCAAATAAATGAGCATTCTTTCTGCAGTTCATATATAAATTGCAGGAAGACTGAAATACAAGAGTTCTCCAAACCTCATGAATATGTATATAATATCCTTTTTTAAAATGGTAACTATAAAACCTTTGTCATAGTTTTATATAGCATGGTAAGCACTTCTTACAGAAATGGTAAAGTGACATATCTGCAGATAATGGGAAGGAGAAAGCTTGAGGTCACTGCTCCCCATCAGCACCATAGATGATGGGAAGAAAATAACCAAGGTCTTTAATCTAGAATTGAGGAAGAGCTTCCTTTTTATGTATCATTTAAATGAAACAATGCTCAGATCTTTTCATTCTTTTCTGTGGGCCCTTTAAAAATAGAAACGCAAGGCTCACAATTCCTGGTCTCCTTACAGGCCCATTCTAAAAGCAATCCTAAAAGAATGAGGCTGATTATATGTAATTGATCCTACTGTTAATAAAAAATGGAAACAAATTAGCTGAAAGTTTTCTAATAACAAGTATCTTTCTACTTATGAAAAGAAGATCTACTCACCTTCAACTCATTTGTCTTTAAATTAAATAAAGGGATGTATTTGTATTTCAATGCCAAGAGCAATGTGGTTATGGTATTCCCATGCTCCCTAAAGTTGTTATTTGTTTTCATTTATTTTGTATCAATGCTCACAAAATTAGGTTAAAAAATCAACATCAAATAAGAAGAGGTTTGTTTTCTTATTTTATGATTTAAATCATTAGTTGTGCATTCTAACTTTTTAAACATTGCTTTCCATGATCACTGATGTCTCTAAGTTTTACTTTCTCACCTCTAAGTACACTAACCACCTAGTTCTAATTTGTTTTCAGGTCAGAAGAATTTCAGTTTATACTGGATGACAAAAAGCTGCCGAAGTCAAAGGAGAACTTTCTCTCCAGAGTCATCCTGTAACTCTGGGCAAACACTCCCCAAATAAATGACATCCCTACTCCTGAACATGACTAAGTATTGTTTAATGCACGGCACATATTGCTAAACATGAGCTCAAGCACCCCGATTTTGCTCTAATATGCTCTAATTTTTCTTTTCTTTTAAGAAAACAGATGAGAACAGTGGGGAATGCTTCAGTTAGAGAACTGATGCTCCTACCTCGCAGGCAGGGATCAACTGATGCTGCAGGCATAAAGAAATCTGATTGATTGAACACAGTACCTACAGCTCCTGTGATTTTAGTCTGTGTGGAGGAAAGAAATGGCAGGTTTTCCTAGGCCTTCCACAAAATCCAGTTTGGGCCCACATTTGGTTTTGGACAAGAGGAAGATTTTGAGTAAGAAATACAGTTCAGTAAAATTTGAAGAACTGATAATTCCAAAAGTCTTCTGAGCCATTAACATATCTATATCTGTCTGTATGCCTTACATATACATGTATATGAACATATATGTGAACATGCTTCTTCTTTACTCAAGAAGAACCTGCTTTCCCTTCTAAACTCCCATTTTCTTTTTGTGTGCAGTCTTAGCAAAGCGTAGCTACTTATGCCAGATTAGCACAAGCAAATTAGAAATAGAAGTACACTGACAGAAGAATGGGACAACTGAAAAATAACACAAGACTGAAAATTACAAAGGAAACTCAAGAACTTTCATCAGAACAACATGGAGTTCGTTATAATGCACAACCCAGCAAGCCCAGTGCACAAGTGAAGCAGCAGAGGAATGGGGTCCTGAGATTTGTTTTAATGCATTAAGGAAGTGTATAAAACACTTTGTATTTGTATTAAATTGTATTAAAAACAATTCTGAGTGTTTTTAATCCTTATGGAAATGTTTATGATTTAGAAAATAGTTTTGTAAAATGATTCATTCATTAGGAGTACTGGATACCTAAGCTACTCATAAACAACAATTAGAAAGAACTGATAGACACACAGATGCAGGAATTTTTCTGAATTTTTACATTTATTCATTTTCTGTGTGTAGGGGCCAGAATAGGCACACACTCTAATACAGTTAATATTTCTCTACATAGCTCTAATATAGTTAATATCATTTTAACTTTGGCTATTGAATAGCAGTAATAATGAAAGCACATATAAACCTATAGTTTAAGTTTTGTTTGAAGCACTCCACTGATCAATGTGCGTTCTAGAAGTTGTATTGACGACCTGAGAATGCAGGATTAGTGACACTCACCAAATGCTAGAATCTCCATCAGACAGGGCCACAAGACCTGGGAAGCAGCTAGGCCTTACAGGGGTAACTGAAGGAGCACTGAGCTTTCAGTAATCACAGACAGGGCCTTCCTTTAAAAATAGAGAATTTGGCTTGGTATAGTGGTGCACACTTTTAATCCCAGCACTCGGGAGACAAAGTCAGGTGGGTCTCAGTGAAACTGAGACCAGCCTGGTCTACATATTCAGTTCCATGCCTGTGGGGGCTACAGGGAGACCCTGCTTCAAAAAGGAAATAGAGATTTGACGAGTAGTGCCTAGAAAATAAAACAAAGAGTGGGGACTGAGTTGAAAGAAATAGAACCCAAGAAAAGCAGGGTAGTTCAGTTGAGAACAGAAAGGAAATAATAATAATTTAGAAAGTGGAAACAGGAGCCTTCAACACACACAATTATAAAAAGCACTAGGGCAGAACTCATGGGAAACATGAGGAAACAATGAGGAAAGATTCACAAAACATGATGAACACTGGTCTCAGAACGAGCCAGCATAGGGAGGTTTTCTCTCATCCTGGCATTCTGTAATGGCCCAGGGAGAGTAGGAGGTTTGGGATGTCCCTGTGTATATCTTCAGCTTTAGGAGTCAAAACTCTTTGCATGGTCCTGATAACGGAAAACCCCAGCAAGGATCGAGTGCTGATCCAACAAATACTAACCTGAAGATCTTGTCTAGCTACAAAGGAAAGACTTTGAGATGGCGATGACACTGAGTTAGGCAGGGAGTTGGGAAATGATTAATTAAAAAAAAAACCCTGATCCACAATTTGTGACATGGTTATATTCTGCTGATTCAGTCTAGTCATAATAAAAAGTCCTGGCTGCCATAAGTAATGTAAACACGACTCGGGGTTAATTATTGAGTTATTAGCATGGAGATTAAATAAAATCTCTACTCACTGACTAAAAATTGAACATCCATGTGATTCAGGTATACCACTTCTGGCTATATCCATAGAGAAATCAAAGTCAGTACACAAAAGTTCCCTACATACCCACGTAAACTGTGATGCTACTCCTATGGTCAAGTGATGGAGTCAGTCCAGGTATCCATTTCTGGAAGAATGGCTAAAGTGTGGTGTGTATGCACAGTAGAGTACTATTTGGCAGTAAAAACAATGAAATCATATCATTTACAAGAAAATAGATGGGACTGAAGAACATCAAGTTAAAGACATTCAAAAAGCATTACATATTTTCTCTCATATGTAGAATTTTTAAATATATAAAAGTAGAGGGTGGAGACAAAACTATATGAACAGGAAGAGCAAAGAGGGATATGTGTGGGCAACTGAAAGGGGATGACTATTTTGCATGCATGAAAATTTCATAATTAAATTCACTATTTGTACAATTAATACATATTAATAAAATATAGCATACTAGAGAAAACTAAAGAAGCTGTCTTAATTCTTTGACATTATTAGGGATTAATTTAAGGCACTTAAGTAGTCATTTAGTAGAGGGGAAATTCATTCGTAAGATTGATTTACCAAAGTTATTCTATAAATGTCTTTAAGGAAAAATAACATTCACTTATAGAAAATTTTGGATGATCTCATTATTCAATAGTGTGATGCAGCTGAAAGCATGAAGTTTATTAGTATGGAGACATACTCTATACAACAAGAGATTTAAATACGAATTTGTATTAATCCAGTAGAAAAAGTGTTACACAAATACATACAATTGTATCACCTGAAATTTATTCAATTTTGCCTGATTTCATTCACTATTTTCAGTGCTATTGTTTCAGGGGAGAATAGAGCAATGCAATGAAATTGATCCCCTCTCAAGTTACCTATAATTTCATCAGAAACCTAAAGCTTAGTGAGCATATAAATAAAATGATACAAATTTTCAATTTAACAGCATTTGAAATACATATACCTTTGACTCAGTAATTCCTCCTAAGGAAATAGTGCAAACAAAGGTGATTATTTTTAAAAAAACCTTTAAAACAGCAGTATTTTGATGAAGTATTTTTATTTTATTTTTGTGAATTTTTAACTGAATTTTTGTTCATTTCATGCAGAGTGTCTTAATCATCTTTATTCCCCCTGACCCACTGGCACCCTCCCATAGGAATCCCCACTGGAATTCATACATTCTGTCACTTATGTTAACACCTATTGAATCGTGTCCCCAGACATTCCTCAATGCAAGTTCATCCACTGAGGTCTAGTCAGCCTACCTAGAGTCCCTCCCTTTAAGAAGATCAGCTCTTCCTCATCCAGCAGTAATCAGCTGCCAATATTTCTTTGGCTAAGATTGGGGCCTGCTGCCGATTTCCACAGTTCTGTGTTGAGTTTTTGTCTGCTGAAATTTGCATGAGTCTTGGGCATTCTAACATCATTGCTGTAGGTTCATATTTGCAAGGTCTCAGGAGCCTGTAGGATTCTGTTTCCATGTGGTCAGGCACCTCCTTCCTGGCTCTTACAATCTTTCTGCCCCCTTTTCTGCAATAGTCCTTGAGCCGAGGGTGGGTGGAATTTAATATAGGGTCCTGTCCAAGGACCCATGCTCTGCAGCCTCTTATTCTCCATGCTTTGGCCATTTGTGACCTTGTGTGTTCCTGGCCCTCTGTTGCTTTATTGATGAGAACTGAGAGATGCATTAGTGTCCTCTTTACCCATTGCTCTGTGTTCCATGAGCCTTAGGATTAGAGGATGCATTGTAGATACGCCACTTAGGGTTGGGCAATTCACAGACAACCTCTGTTGAATTACCAGTTATGGAACTCTAATAATCTCTGTCTGTTGCAAAGGAAGTTTCTTTGATGGGTGGTGACTGGATACTCGTTTGTAATATAAGGAACCATATTTTGCACATAGTAAGAAATTACATTTGTCTACAGATGTGACAGTCTTGAGGTTTTTTTCTAAAATCTATGACCTCTCCATTCATTTGTATTTGGCCGTGTTTACAGTACCACGCATGAGTTTCCTACCATTGAATGGATTTTAAGTCCAATTAGGTAGCTGTTGATTACCTCCAAAATAAAAGTGCTACAACTGCACCAATGTCATTTGTTGTGACAGTCATTGATGTGGTTATTGGCCCTCAAATCTGGAGTTGGGACATTGATTGATGTTCTCCCTTAGCAGCTTGTTTAGTGCTTTCCAGAGCTGTAAGAGCTAGCCTTCAGGGGAGATGGCTCCCAGGTTAGTTCCAGCTCCATTGCCCCAAATCCTGTGTCAGAAATATGTCCTATCTTCAGCAATAGGGGCTTACCTTCAAGTTTTGGGAGGCAATCAAGGATTGTGTCAGTAGCCTGTGTAATTTTGGAAGTCTCTTAGACTATTCTGGTCAACAACTCAAAGTAAAGTTTGCCTGTCTGGCACTGTTTCTTGTTATGTAGCCTTCAGCTATAGACATGGACTCATGTAGAGATAGGATATGTTTAATTTAACAGCACTATTGTTAGTAGGAAAAAAGTATAATAGCTTCAAAACTAATGACATAAGTGTGCTGGTAGCTTTGGTGTCAACTTGACACACCTGGGTTGAGGGAGCCTCAATTGGTGAATGTCCTCCATTGGACTGGCCTGTGCCTGTGGGGTACTTTCTTGACTGCTGAGTGATGTGACAGGGCCCCGCCCACTGGGGGCGGAGCCACCCCTGGGCAGATTGTTCCGCATCCTATAAGAAAGCAGGCTGACCATGGGCCAGAGGAGCAAGCCAGTAAGCAGCAATTCTCTATGGCCTGTGCTCCAAATCCTGACTCCAGATTCCTGCCCTGAGTTCCTGCTTGATAAACTGTGTGACCCAGGAGATATAAACGAAATAGAACCTTTCCTCCCCAAGTTGGTAGTGGTCAGAGTGTTTGTCACAGCCACTGAAGCAAACTAGAAAAGAAATTGGTACCAGGATCGTGGGGTAGTGCTGTAACAGACTTGACTCTGGTGCTTTGGGGAAGATTGTGGAAGCATTTGCAAAAGGCATTGAGGGCTTAGAGTTTGTTGCTGTGGAGCTTGGAACAATTATGATGAAAGAGCTGTAGACAATGAAGACCTAGTTTGTGAAGCTTCAAAGGGGAGCAGAAACTATCAGGGCTGTTTGTGCGATAATTTGAGTTGAGAATCTGTGAGTTCTGTTCAGCTGGGACTGAAGAATCAGCAGTAGCAAGAGACCAGAACCTGAAGTGAAAACTTTTGCTTTACTGGGACAATTGATGCTGGTTAGCTGGTGTTGAAAAATCAGTTGTAAGTTACAGGAGACTAGCATCATTGAGGTGAACTCTTCCGGGAAGTATTTTCATGGTCAGCACACAGAAGCTATGATCCACAAGGTTCCCGAACTTCCATTTCAAGCTGGAAGCAGAACTTGGTATGTTAAGTGTCTCTTGCATGGCTCTTATGTTGAAAGCATGACAGGATCACAGAAAGCAGGTGAAGCTTGGCTCTGTGAGAGGCCAAGAAAGGTCACTGGTGAAAGAGCAGCCCTGGTTGCGGTGAAGACCCGCATTGCAGGGGTCATGGAGGGAATCTGAGTTTTGGCACAGGAGAGGCCAGAAGAGGCCATTGGTGAAGGTGCAGCCTCAGTTTCAGTGGAGACCTCAGCTTTTTGGAGATGCCAGCATCTCGGGATGATCACCAAAGACCGCAGCACGTGTGGAATGGATCCAGCCTGGGCCTGTGAGATGAGCTGCGTGTCCTGTGGATGGCATAGCCAGAGAAGTGGAGCTGCTGAAACCCTTTGGAACCCAGAAGATCATGAGTGAAGCCCAGATGTCCAGCCTTGAGCAATTTGCTGGACTTGGGTTTTGTTTACGTGTGCCTGATTCTTCCCTTTGAAATACGACAGTACGTACTTGTTTCGGATTTTGCAGGAGCCCATAGTTAAAAGGCCTTTAAAAGAGACTGTGAACTTTAAGTGTTTGGATATTTTAAGGACTGTGGGACTTTTAAAGTTTTACTGCCGTATGTTGTGGTATTATTAAAATCATATCTTGGAGACAAGAAATGGAAAGGCTGTGGTGTAATAGTGGTGTGTTTGTGTGTCAGGTTGACTAGAGCCAATTATGTGGGACAGCTTTAATGTCGCCTTGACACACCTGGGTTGAGGGAGCCTCAGGTGGGGAATTTCCTCCATTGGACTGGCCTGTGCCATGTCTGTGGGGTATTTTCTTGATTGTTGAGTGACGTGCGAGAGCCCAGCCCACTGTGGGTGGTGCCACTCCTGGACAGGTTGTTCTGCATTATATAAGAAAGCAGGCTGAGCATGGGCCAGGGGAGCAAGCCAGTAATCAACGTTCCATTTAACCTGTGCTCGTTCCAAATCCTGACTCCAGGTTGCTGCCATGAGTTTCTACCTTGGACCTCCTGAAGAACTGTGTGACCCAAGAGTACAAACAAAATAGAACCTTTCCTCCCCAAGTTGGTGTTGGTCAGAGTGTTTTGTCACAGCAATTGAAGCAAACTTGAACAACAAGTGAATTTTTAAAATTATGACACAACAGATATGTTACAATGAAATGTAATGTTTAAGAAAGGTTTAATGATACATTATGCAAAAAGACAAATAAAAAGCTATATGCATTGTATAATTCTATTTTCAAAAGTATTGATGTTTAGGAAGATTTCTAAAACATGTGCATTAAATGTTAATAATGATTATGCCTAAATTTATTTTCCTGTTCTTTTCGTATTTTAATAATTTTCAATGATCATGCATGTATTATGTAAACACAGAAAGACATAACTATTTCCAAAATATTTGCTTTCAAAATTATTATACTATTAGACATACAAATATCTAATTAAACTTAATAAAAGAATCTCATGTTGATCAAGGTTGATTTCTGTCACTGATGTATAAATATTTTGTTGACATCATCAAGTCCAGTGTCATCCCTAATGTCAAAATTCTTTCTTTATCCCAAGACAAGGTGTTAGGACTGTCCTTCAACAGACATACAACAGACAGGCAGATAGACACCACCTTCCCAGGCTCTATTGCAACAACTTGCCTAGGATTATCACAACTGAGTTTGTTAACCATCATGCCTCACAAGGAAGGAAGGTCAGGGAAAGGACCCTCACCTGAGAGGCCAGCCACACCTCCCAACCAACCAGTTGGCCCTACTACACTTGGTCTGGAGCAGAACCTAAAGGTATACAGGCTGAAGGAGCCTAGGGACAGCTCTCTCTTGCCATTTTTTGTGGCTCTGGGGAAGTCACCACCCAAGATTGGGTGAAGACTTTCCAATGTCGCCTTCGTGGGAAAACACCACATTCTTGTAGGTAAACCTTCACCCGTTGCTCTATAAATAAGCACAATAAAATCACTGGCTTCCCAGACTGAAGTCTGGTGAAATCACACCTTGATTTTTTGCTGGGACCAAAGGAAGAAGGGCAAACATTATTTACGCCCACACAAGAGAATCCGGGCAACACCAGGACTACAAGTTCCACGTTGCCTTGCCTTCTCTCAGCCAAATCCCACATCTCTTCAGCACCTCTAGTGCCTTCTCCTCTGCTAGCTTCCCCGCCCATCACCCTACAGAGAAGCAGTTTCCTGTTTGGTCCCCAGACATTAGCCCCCTGTGATGCTGCGCAGGAGCACAGGCTACTCTTCCAGAAGACCTGGCTTCAGTGCTCAGAACCTACACAGCAGCCAGCATCTGTCCATAATTCCAGCTCCGGGGTATCTGACTACCTCTTCTGGCCTCTTGGGCATCACATGCACATGGTGCACTTTGATCTGCATTCAAAATACTCACACATAAAAATGAAAATAAATAAATAAATAAATAAAAATGTAAGAAGTATTACAGGTTTGACTTCTTAATAACATGAAGAAATTCTCTTACTATAATAGAAAGCCATGAGGTCAAACATGAAAATATCCAATATGACCATAAATTAGTAAAAACAGAACAAAGGTCTATCCAAAACCTTATTGCAGCATCGGCTGCTTTAGGAAATTTAGATAATTAATAAAATTTTATTCCCTTTATTGGTTCCTTTCCTGTCGTGCTTTCATGGATTAATGTACCTTAGGTCATAATTAGAGGAAAAG
This sequence comes from Eospalax fontanierii, assembly GCA_035773235.1. Classification (NCBI taxonomy): domain Eukaryota; kingdom Metazoa; phylum Chordata; class Mammalia; order Rodentia; family Spalacidae; genus Eospalax; species Eospalax fontanierii. The sequence continues at coordinate 99,467,818 of CM069530.1, read as the reverse complement.
ATGAATATCGGGAGAAATGTGCCAAAATGTCAATTTTTTTCAGTTGTTAGCAAAAAGGTTGTTTTTTATCTCTTTTTCATAATTTTCTGTAAGTTTCTATAAGGTTAAAAGTTACCTTTATAATTAGACTAAAAAATAAGCATTACTCTAAAAATAAGATGGAAGTATTGTGTTATAATCATGAGAAATTAATAATTAGATAACAATGGTTTTGTAGGGCAGCAGAAATATCAATTTACTGTCTGATTTATGAATATTACTGTCATACTAGACAACTCATTCTACAGTTTTTAAATCCCTAGAATGAATAGCAATAATAGTGAAACTATTATTGTCTAGGTAAGATTTATGCCCTCAACTGCCAATTATATTTGGAATCACATAAGAGACACATCTCTGGCCATTTCTTTGAGGGTGTTTCCAGAGAGGACTGACTGAGGAATGAAGACCCACCCTGAATGTGAATGGCACCATTCTGGAAATGCATATTGCATAAACATGGAAAGGGAGAAAGTCAGAAGAACACGGTGTTCCCCTGTCCGGTCTCAGTCAGTGCCACGGATCCAGTCACTTTTACACACCCCTACACTAGCACGATGGAGATCATACGTTTGAACCACGAGCCAACTATACTGTTTCCACTTAAGTTGCTTTTTGTTGGGTAATTGGTCACAACACTTAGAAAAGTAATGTAAGTGTCAATGTTGGTTGATCAGTTATAACAGGTGTACCACTCATGGGGGCAATGATACTGAGAAGGGTTTAGATATGGGAGGGTATAGACATGTGAGATACATCTATACATATCTCTCATTTTTGTGTACTTTAAAACTGCTTTAAAAATTCAATCTTTGTAAAAAAAACTTTCCCTCAAAGCATACAATAATTAAAATCATCTTCAATATAAAGTTAATAATTTGTAGAAACTCTAACTATTCAATAACAGAAAATTTAATATAAACACATGTCCCAGCAGTTCCAGCAGTTGCTGAGAACCTAGGGGACTGTAGGGCTCTCGCCCCTCTGCATTCCCTTCTCTCTTAGTGCTAGGCTCTCCGCCAAGAGCTAGCTGGATCTTGTCAATTGCAAAGCTCAAGTAAACAACTTGATCTTTAAGCTAGCCGGACCACAACTTCCTTTTTCCTATGTACAGCGGTGTATCATCAATAGAGGATGTCTCCTGAGAACCTGAACTTTTAACCTCCTGCAAAGCCCCGCCTCAGGGTATATAAGGTTGCTTCCTCTCAATAAAGTCAGTCAGTCATTCTCCTTTCCTCCTACCTAGTGAGTGTGTGTCTCTGTGTCTCTGTCTTGTGTGTTTCATTCAATCTGCAGCCCTCCGCCGATAGGTCAAGGAACATAGCTCAGATGCTACAGGGGACATCAAGTCCTGATCTAGAAGTCACTGGTACCGACAGAGTTCCACATCTTGTCACAGCTTCGGAAGATACTGCAGACTCAAGGTAGGGAAAAAATTTGAGTCAGCCAGGAAGAGTCCAAGAAGTTCCATGTATCCCAGAAATTCCAATGGTAGCTAAGGAACCAGGACGGGGTCCATATCTGACTCTAGAAAAAGTCTATAGGCCTGTGGAGAGCTCCACAACTCATAGGAAAAAAAGAAGACCCAGCTAGGAGGCCCAGACTGTCAAAATAATACCTGAACCTCCAAGGAAGGCTTGACATAGAGCCTTTGGTGCCTAAATACCAGTTCCACAGAGTGAATGGACACTTCAACATTACAAGAACTTAGTCCACTGAACCTGCATGTACCATCACTGAACGGAAAGAGGGGGATAGAAGTTTTAAATTTCTTTTTATATGCGTGAGTCTATTCCCTGAATGTCATGCAATGCCCGTGGAGGTCAGAAGAAAGCATTGGATCCTCTGTAACTGGAGTCATAGATGGCTGTTTGCTCTGCAAGAGCAATCAGTGCTTTTAACCATTGAGCCATCTCTCCAGGCCCCAAAAACTAGAATTTTAAAAATAAATAATATGAAAGAAAGGAAAACTCAACCAAAAAACTAATTCAGATGCACAAATCTCAGTGTGAAAACAGAAACAATATGAAAAACCAAGACAACACACCTAATCTCATCATAGTGGCACCTAATGGAAATGACTTGGAAGAGCTGCCAAAAAATTCAAAATAATGATTTATCAGTAGGATCAAAAAATTTTAAGAGGACATAAGTATACTCTGAGAACAAAAACAAAGAAATGAATGCAATGAGAAAGATACAAAATGTGAAAATATAAACAGAATTTCTGAAGAAAACCCAAACCAAAATGATGTTGGAAATGAAAAACTCCATAAGCCAAATAAAAACATCAATGAAAAGCCTCACAAACAGAATGGATCATGTAGAAAACAGGGAATCAGAGATGGAAGACAAGGTACAGGGATCAGATCACTCAGAAAAAATCAAAGATAAATTTGAAACAAAATATGAACAGAAAGTGATAGAGATCTGGGACACTATGAAAAGAGCGAGACCTTAGAGTTTGAATACAGACTGAGAAGGACACACTAATAAAGGCCCAGAGAATATTTTCAAAAAGATCATAGAAAAAATTCCCAAACCTAGAGAAGAGATAACTATTCAGAGAGAAGAGACCCACAGAACTCCAAATAGACAGGACCAGAGAAGAACCTCCCTGCAATGTATCATAGCTAAAACATAAGAAACACAGAGTATCACAAGCTGCAAGATAAAAAGGTCAAATCACTTATACAGGAAGGTCAATCAGAATAACACCTGATCATTCCACAGAAACTTTTAAAACCACAAGGGCCTGGAAAGCTGTATTCCAAATACTGAAAGACAATAGTCAACCCAAAGTATTATACCCAGCAAAACTATCCATTAAAAAATTGGAGGAGAAATAAAAACATTCCATTACAAAAATAGATAAAAGAAATGTATGTCCAGTAAGCCAATTCTACAGAGGATCCTGGAGGACAAATATTAGTTTGAATATAAGGCTAAAGATGCCTAACATGTCACAGGACAGGGAATGAACAAATAAATTGAGAAGAGTTAATTAAAGAGTTATCAAAAAGTTCTAAGAAAACACTACAGGACAAAAAACATGGGAATTAATACATATTCTTCAACATTAATGACTTAATATTAATGATATGAATTCCCTAATGAAGAGACACAGATAAGTAGATTAGATTAGAAAACAGGATCTATCTTTATGTTGTCTCCAAGAATGAAATAAAATACATCAAAAATAAATATCATCTTGGGATAAAAGAATTGAAAAAAGTATTCTAAGCAAAAAAGTATTCTAAGACAAGCAAGAATAGCTATTCTAGTATCTGTCAAAATAGACTTCAAATCAAGACTCATCAGAACAGAAAAAGAAGGTCACTTCATACTCATTAAAGGAACAATCCACAAAGAGGATACTGCAATTCTAACTAAACACACATGCATTAAACACATGTGAACACAATTTCATAAGAGAAATATTATTAGATCTAAAACACCAGATTAGCTCCAACACCGTGATAGTGAGTGGCTTCAATGCCCCACTCCCACCAATAGACAGATCATCTGGACAGAAACTAAACAAAGAATCATTAGAGTTAAATAATATAAAAATTCAAATGGATCTAACAGACATCTACAAAGCATTCCACCCAAATAGAAAGTAATATACTTCTCATCAGCCCATGGAACTTTCTTCAAAAGTGACTGCATACTAAGACTCAAAAAAGTCTCAAAAAATATAGGAAAACTGAAATAACATCCTGTATCCTACCTGACCACAATGCTATAAAGTTGCTTATAAACAGCAATAGAAACTACACAAACTCATGGAAACTAAACACACTATTGAATCATAATTGAGTCAAAGAAGAAATCAAGATAGAAATTTTTAAATTCCTAGGGTGAAAGAAAATGAAAACACAATCTCCTCCAGGATCCATTCTGAAGACCAAGGAGAGGGATCTTGACTCTGAAACCTGGGTACCAACTAGACTAGCCAAAGCAGCAGTCTATTTTTATTTTATGTGCATGAGGTTTTTTGCCTCTATGTAAGTGCACCAATTCATGTGATGTCTGCAGAGGCCGGAAGAGGGTGTCAGATCCTCTGGAACTGGAGTTAGGGACAATTTTTAACCACCATGTGGGTGCTGAGAACTAAATCTGGGTCCTCTGGAAGATCAGCTAGTGTTCTTGACTGTTGAGCCAATTCTCCTACCCCAATATTTTGTTTTTACATATTAGAATTTTACATATTTTTGGCAGAAGCTTTTTAAACAGGAATAAGACATTTTAAAGCATTTTATAGATGTGGAAACTATAGCCAACAGAAGTACAGTTTACATTCTAGAGAAGTTAACGATAAGGATAATGAAATACTAAATACATAAAATATTGATCAACCTAAAATTTCCAAGGATATTGTAGTTACCATTTACAAAAGGTTACTTCCTTTTCAAGAAGTCTATCCCACTAAGGAGGAGTGGGAATGAAGATCAAAGTACATCTTGCTCACTGTGCCTTTTAAAAGATCTTAGATTGTTCCCAAAGTGTTTACCTGTGGTGGATCCTACTAAATATTAGGCTGCTTGGCATCTGCGTATGCATGTCAGGTCACACGAATGTGCTCACTTAGCATGTGCTGCATCACCAGAGCTTTGAAGACACCATTATGACATTTTATTGTGGCCCTTGTAATGCTACCATTTACCTTCCTTTGTACAGTTGTCTATGATTTAAGGCAAGTAAATAGTCTTTCTAGTCTCTAAGAAAATTGTCACCTGTCAGATTTCTAACTTTTAATAATATTTTGTCATCCTTAGCGTTCCTATAATCATTTAATTACTGTGAAAACAGCAGAAACAAAGGAACTACTTGTTTCCTTTTAAACCTTAGGCAGCAAATATGTGAGATTGTTGAGAGTGTCTAAATATCTGTGTACTTAGAGACTTACAAAGAACACTAATCAGCTAAGCTGCTAAGTTTCACCTATTATTACCTGTGTTCTCCTTCAGAGTCATTTATTCATATCATTCTTGGTACTCATTCAAAAGTATCATTTCATCTACCTCCTTTTTGCCGGCAATTTAATTAGAAGGTGTAAGCAACCTTGGTTGAGTCAGAATTAACATAGCAATTTCTTTTTATCCCAGCTCACAGAGAGTTCAGTTTCCATTGATTTAAATGGATCATTTGATTCAGATAAGTTCTGTGGGGTAGAGAGCAAGATAGGAAATGAGTGATTCATCAAGAGCACGAAGTTATTTCTTTTATAAAATGTCTTCAGCAAATCCCTCTCAACTGCTCTTTTCAAATGAAACCAACCTCCCTGCTGTCTACTTGCATCTGCTACTGTTGGGGACTATCACACCTTCTGCATTTTCTTTCTCCCCAAATGCCATGAATCCAGTGATTCTTAAACTCAGTATTGTTGAATTATCCAGTCAAATAGTTAGATCTAAGTCTTAGCTGTGGGAGAAAGGTCTTCTTACATGGTCAATGTTCCATAGCATCTTTGTCCTCTCCCCAGGAGATGTCAGTAGTGCCTGCCTGTTCTGACAACCAGAAATGGTCACTCACATGAACAAGTATCTCCTAGAGAATAAACATGCAATTGAGAATCACTGGATTAAATGATCTCAAAGTATGATCTTGGAATTAGCAATAATATCCTGAAACTTGCTAAATATGCAAATTGTTAGGACACTCCAGACTTACTGGACCAGATTAGAGAGTTCGGGCTCAGCAATGTTTGTTTTACCAAACAGTCCTCAAAGAATCAGGTTTAAGAACCAATCTCAGCACTGTTGGATTGAAGAGACCACTATGTCAGAGCAATCTGATCCTTGGTTCAAAAGCACATTCTAAAGCTTGTGTGGAGGTGCAAGCCTCTACTCGCAGCGCTGGGGAGGCAGAGGCAAGTGGATCTCTGTGAATTCAAGGCCAGCCTGGTCTACATAGTGAGTTTCAGGCCAGCCGGGGCTACAAGAAGACCCTGCTTCAAAAAGACAAAAAAAAAGCATATTCTAGACAGAAATTTTTTTGTGTTTGAGTGTTTTACCTGTGCGTATCCAAGTGGATCCGTGCAAACAATGTTTCTGGAGGCCAGAAGAGGGCGTCAGAATCCCCGGAACTAGAGTTGGCTGACATGTGGATGCTGAAAATTGAACCCAGGTCCTCTGAAAGAGTAGCTGGTGCTCTTATCCACTGAGCTATCTCTCCAGCCCAACAAGTCATTTTGATGGGCACTAATATAACTAGTTGTTTCACCCTCACTGAAGGACTGATGCTCAAAGCAATGGAGCATACCTATTTCCTGTCTTTTTGTTCAGTTCACCCAATTCTTGTCTCTTTTATTTCAGAACTGAGGACCAAACCCAGGGCCTTGTGCTTGCTGCCTGCCCACTGAGCGAAAACACCAGACCCCACCTAATTCTTCTTTTCTTTCACTTGGAGGTCCACACATACAAGCTAACCAAACAATGGTGTATTTGTTCATAAAAGTTCAGTCACCTGGGTCAATGGCTGAATATAACAAGTTATTATTCTATCTGCTTCCTCTAGCTCACCTCCACAGGCAAAGTAGCCCAGCAGAGCCGAGTCTCACGCCCACTAAGTGGAAGGGAAAATATCGACAATAATGTATTGTTTTTCTAGTAACCATTGAAAACATTTCTTTCTGCCGAATGGTTCTAACTGGTTTCTTCCTAAACTAAACAATATGATCAATGCAGTGTGCTCCGCTGTGTGGCTTAAAGCTAACAGAAAACAGCCCCAGATATGAGATGGAGTAAGTATCATTCTCTTATCTCTACTTTAATGAATCGTTTATCACAGAGACAGAAGAAGAAAACAGACTGGTGCTTCCAGAAGAGAATCTGGTTGAACTCAGTCATATCTGCATTATGATGGAACACACAGTCCACCTACGTTCAAATCATCTCAAACACTCATTAAATGTTACACTGATGTTGCAAGTGGCTCACTGAGTATGAACTCTTACTATGCAAGTGTGAAGATCTCAGTACCAGTCCCCAGCACCCATATACAAAGCCACGCACGGCTGTGACATTCTCATGCCCACTAAAGCTTGAGACTGTATACCTAATAACCTAATGTTCATTCTTGAGAACTATGATAAAAGTAATAGAAAATGAAAATTAATAGTTATGGCAACATTGCAGAACAGAGAAATTATGCTAATGATTAGCAAAATTTCTTTGTTATCAAAATAGTTTTTTGTTTAGCAAAATAATCATGTTTGATAACTTAGTGACAAAACAAAAGACACTTTTAAAATACTTTTATTGGCTCTTTTAGAATTCCATACAGTGTACTTTGATTACACTCAGGGCGCTCCCATGCCCGCTCTGACGTTACTGCCCCAACCCCCATGACTTCATGGCCTCTCTTCTTTTCCTTTTTAAAGGCCTACTGAGACTAATTTGTGTTCCCAGATGTTCTTGGATGTGGGCCTATCACCCGGAACCTATGAAACCTGCCTGGCATCACAAAAAAAAAAAAAAAAAAAACCTTCCTCTTCCTCTCCCAGCACCTTTCTGTTGCTAATAGTTTTTCAGGCAGGGCTGGAGTTTCTCACTCAGTTCCCCCATCCATGCTGGAATTTGTCTGGCTTGGGCTTGTGCAGGTCTTATACAAGTTGGTACAAACCACGGGTTCATACATACAACCACCCTATAGTGTCAACAACACAGTTTCCTTATGTTCATCGCCCACCTCTGGTTTTTACACTCTTTCGCAATGGTACCTGAGTCTTGGAAAGACAGAGTGTGATATAGGTGTCCCATTCTGGACTGAGCACTCCAGTCTCGTATTTTCTGCACAATGACCAGTTGTGGGTCTCTGTTGATTGCCATCTGCTGAAAGAAGAAGCTTCTCTGGTGAGAACTGAGAGATGTCACCTCTACTGCCATACCTGCCTGCCATTATGGACTCTAATCCCTCTGAAATCATAAGCCAAATGATTTCTTCCATCTATAAGTTGCATTGGTCAGTGTTTTGCCACAGCAACAAAAAAAAATAACTAATACATTATTATAGTAGCTCATAAGGATCACACATGAGTAAGGCTGATAATTACTTTCCTTCCTTGTAACATGCATAGCACCTTCTAACACTACGAAAACTAACCAGTAGAGACGAAGCTTTGCAGTCAGCACCAGCTTAATTTCATCTTGTTTGTTCTATGACTCAGTTATGTAGTGTCTTCAGCAATTAGGGTCTTCTCATCAAGTTCTAGAGGGTAGCCAAGAGCAATGGCCATAGCTAGTATTAATCAAGGCATAGCCTGTGTAGGCACCAAGCATAGAACTAAGAAATAGTTACCTGGAGATATAGAAGGAAAAGATATGATCACGTTAAGGAAAAACAAAGGAGCCATAGAAACACGGACCGTCAGAGCCAATAGATGTGGCAACCAATAAAACTTCCTCAGAGCCAGAAATTGTCACGAAGACATTAAGAACAGAACTATCTGATATAAATTTTAACCTGCATCACAAACCCTCCTTCAAATCAGTTACAGTGGAGGTAATTTTATAAGCAAAGAGATATTTATCCAGTGGTACATTACAAATTAGAAAAGGCATCAGAAACAAGAAGCAATGTGATAGGTAGACACTTAGGATTTAAGAATTAAGAAATAAAATCCCCAAATAATTATAGCCATTAACTCATCCCCAAGGAATCCTTGAAAATGTCACTAGATGATCCGTGGAAAGTGGTGACACCAGGTTACAGAATAGAAGACAAGCTGACTTTATACCTGGCTTCCTGGAAATTTAAAAAGGCATTCCACATAAAGAACAACTATTTCTGAGTTATAATAAAGGCTTGTATAACCATTCATTACCAAACTGATTCTCGTGAAATCTTACAGTTTTAGATTGCCCATGACATTGTGGGCAAACATCTGAGAAGATCTTGGCCAGTCCACCCTAAAGCAAGGTTTCTTTGCATCTATAATGTAAAACAATAGTAACCAACCAGGGGTCCACACTAGAATCACCCAGAGAACATAGTCACTACCCATTCCTGAGCTCCACTTCAGACAAGTTAAGTAAGACTCTGTAGCTCACTGGTATGGTACCTGCGTAGTATGGGACACCCTAGATCCAATCCTCAGAGCCTTATAAAGAAATTTGGGTTTGTAGATTAAGGCTTTGCTTTGGAGAACTACTAGAATAGAAATAAAGTTTTGATTTTTGTGACTTGTATTTTAGAGATAAATTGCATTAAAATATATCGAAGCTTTTTCTGTTTTGGTATGAATGTTTTTGCCAGGTGGCCATCCATTTACAATCTGAATTGGATTTTAGAGGATGTATGAGCTTGTGCTGGGTAGCACAAGCTGAGGAAGCCTCAAAAGGGGAATTGCCTCCATTGGACTGACCTCTGATCATGTCTGTGAGGCATTTTCTTGACTGATGAGTGATGTGGGAGGGCTCAGCCCACTGTGGGTGGTGCCACCCCTGGACAGGCTGTTCTGTATTGTATAAGAAAGCAGGCTGAGCATGGGTCAGAGAAGCAAGTCAGTAAGCAGCACTCCTCCATGACCTGTGCTTTAGCTCCTTGCCTCCGGCTCCTGCCCTGAGCTCCTACCTGGGGCTGATGAACCTCGGAGATGTAATATAAAACAAACCCTTTCCTCCTCAAGCTGGTGTTGGACAGAGTGTTTGTCACAGCAATTGAAAGCTAACTAGAATGGTGCTTGAATACTAATGTTTGTGAACTAATGTAATTCCCAAGAAATAATTCATAGCAAAAAAATTGGGTAGAATTTCCCCTGCAAAAAATGAGAATCATTCTGAGTGCAGGCGGTCTCCAAACGGTGGGTATCATCAGGGTGGGTTTATGATACTCAAGAAAATCTTTCCCATTTTTATCCCTTCTAAAACCATTCTACCTAGTGAGATTATAATTTATACCAGATTCTACATTGCTGGAGACTTAGACAGCAATAGATAACAAAGGATAATCAACCTTTACAAGCAACAACTTTGTGTTACTTATGGATCGTAACTTTGCTAGCATTATAGACAATGCACCAACAATTAAAGGTTAAAACTTATTAACCTTCTTCTCATCTCAATTTGTATATATCTAAGTCAAGTGTACCTATCTTGGCTTTTTCTATACAGTACTAAATTTGGCTCACAGAGCTACCACACAGAAATTTGAAATTCTTAAAATGATTCAGTAAAGATGTAAAAATAACCCTATTAATTAAAAAATGTTCCAATTAAACAAAATTATATTTGTATTCCACTATAAGTGTTTTTCACAAACAGTCACGTTGCCTTCAAAAGGAGCAATAATTGGGAAATACAGAAAGTCTCTCCTTATTAGACTCCAAACCTTGTCCAGGTGAACAGAGGACAGCAAACAATGAAGCTTGAGAGCAAGTGAAAGAGGCCACTCTGGTCGTTTTGAGGCAAAGAAGCACGAATTTATTTTAAGTGCATTGATTATTGGATTCACCTTGATACAGCACTTAAAGAGAAAGCAGTTTGCTATGAAATCACTGAAGGTACAGAGGCCCCAGGATCATTAATCTTGGTTGCATATTAGGCTTTGGATTTTAATTAATTGATACTGATTCCTGATAAGCTTAGAGGGAAGATAAAATTTATTTTGAATGTCAGATATGTTCTATCAATAGATGGTGCTCTTGACCCCTCTTACATGCTGTGTACTGTGGGTGGCAATATTAATAGGAGTGAGAAGTCTCAGAAAAATATATTAGGATGACTTCAGAGTTTTATAATATTTGTCTTCCTTGAGACCCCTTTGCTAATCAGCATGCAACAATGGTAGGTTCCTCTGTGATGCGTCCATGTGTACACGGTGAAACTTCACACCCGCTGCAGTCTGCGCTGCAGTTTGCGCATGTCCACCCACTATCCTGCCTTGCTCCTTCCTGCTGGTTCCGTTCCTCCTCCAAATCGGTGCCCCTTCTGTTTCATGTCATGTATGTGTGCACACATACATGTGTAAATCAAGGTTCTGCGTGTGAGTGAAAGCTCGCGGTGTCTGACTTTCTTTTCCCGTTTCCTCATTCCTATCCCTTTAAAACGCGTCCCTCCCCTCATCAGACACTGCTCTTCTTCCAAATCCTATACAGGAATATTTATTCTAGATTAAATATATGAGAAGATATTCAATAATTGTCTTTCTGAATCTGGCCTTTTTTTTTTTTTTTTGCATGACATGATGATCTCCAGTCCCACTCATTTTCTTGAAAGTAACATAAATAAAACTCCATTAGATATTTGTAACAAATTGTCTTTATCTATTTATCTGCTAATGGATGTCTAAGCTGGTTCCATATCAAAATATTCTCTTTAAAATAATTAATATCTCAAAGATATCAGTGCAGCTCAAAAATACATGTTAATCAGAATCTATTACAGATCTGAGTATCGGTGCATACTATCACATATATTTACCCTAAATGCTGCATGGTGCACGGCTATTTTCACTGTGATGGTGCCTGACTTGTGGCCCATGGTATCTTTCTGAAGTGAAGCTCATCCTACTACTTTCACAGAACAGAGTGACTCAGACCATTACGTACCAATGTTTCCTAAGTGTGCATCTCACTGCTTATTTCATTTTCACTCTTCTGGCATTTATAGCCCTAGGTGAAAGAAGTTATATAAAAGAGAAAAACCAGTTTCTTTTGTTTTATTTAATATGCAAATATCTCCAAGCATGTTTCCCCCATTAAATTAATATATATAATTACATTTGTAATTTAAATATTGTTCATATTTTTCAAAGAATGTATGGTTTGCTTTAGATATTCATATGCTGGTCACATGAACTATTGAAGATTTAATGATGATATAATACAAGAAGATAAAATGGTAAATGAATTCATTTTAAAAATCACAGTACATGTCATAGTTAACTAAAAGAGACAATCTTAAAGTTCTCGTAACTGGAGAATATTAGAAAAAATATATTACTATTATATAAATTGTAGCGTTCTTTTGCCTTTCCATTAGAGTTGTCCTTCTTAGAGAGGAAGGGTTACAAATGATATAAGAAAATACTTTAAGAGACATTGAAACTGCTTAGTGGTATAAAATGCCTACATGTTTGAAAAGGTTCAAGAAACCTAGGACTGCTGTCTGATGAAACTGCTTTCATTACATGGATGAAACTCAAATCTGCACCTCTGGCCCCATTTCTCCGCGTGCCTCCAAGAAGCCTCTTAGATTTCTTGCTGCTATCTGAATTGTGTGAAAGTCTTGTCAATAACAATCATTAAGCATCACTGAGTGCTCAATAAATAGTTCCAAGCATTATTAGTAATATCCTAGGGAAAGGCAACAGAAATAGAAGCTATAATCCCTTTCATTAAGGGACTTTCAATATTACTGATGATCCACGCCACAAAAATGAGTAAATCTGGGTTTCTAAAGAAACATACAAATGAGTGCAAATTAAAACAGTGCACAGAATGCCTGTGTGCTGAAGCAACTCAGCAGGTAATTTGAATGGGGGAAACTTAAAATGCTTTAAATCATATACTGTATTAAAGGATCAAAAAGGCATAAATTAGGGGCTGGACAGATGGCGCCATCAGAAGAGTGTTCATCATGCAACCAGGAGAACCAGAGTTTGATCTCCAGTTTATACCTAAAAGCTGCATTCAGTGGCATAGGTCTATAATCCCAGGCTTGGGAAGGCAGAGAAGAGAATCCCTGGAGTTTGCTGACCAGCCAGCCTAGCTGAATTAGTGAGCTCTAGGTTCAGTGAAAGAATATGTCTCAAAAAGTAAGTGGAGAGCAATTAAAGAAGATACACAAAATTGGTCTTTGGTCTACACACACACACACACACACACAGACACACACAAACACACACAGACACATACACTCACATACACACACATAAAAATACACATACACACATACATATACACACACGTACACACACATACCTGCACATACACACGCATACATGCACACACATACAAACACATACATAAGCACACACATGCAAACACACATGCACACATCACATATGCACACACGTGCATACACATACATACGCACATGCACACATACACACACACCACACACACACATAAGCACACATACACATACACATAGGCATACACACAAATACAGACACACACATAGGCACACTCATATACACACACATAGGCACACACACATACACATACACACATACATGCACACACATACACACGTACACACACATGAAAATACACATACACACACACCACTGTTTAATAAATGCAGGAAAGAAAAATTTTTGGAGGCTGGAAGTCTTATTTAAAAGGCTCAGTAGGGAGCTGGAGAGATGGCTCAGCAGTTAAGAGCACTAGCAGCTCTTGCAGAAGACCCAGGTTCAAATCCCAGTAAACTGTCTGTAACTCCAGTTCCAGGAGATCCGACACCCTCTTCTGGACTCTGTGGACATTGCCCAGCACAGGTGCACTATGTACATGCAGGCATAACACTGATACACATCAAACAAAAGGAAATTTTTTTTTTAAATCGAGTAGGGGTTTGGAGAGATGGTCAGCAGATAAGAGGACTTGTTGCTCTTCCAAAGGCTCTGGGTTGGGTTCCCAGGACCCACATAGTAGCTAGCAACTGTTCATAACTCCCCTTGCAGAGGACCTAATGCACTCTTTCAGCCTCTGCATTTACTGCACACATGGGTGCCTTATGTACACGCAGGCAAAGCACTCACAGACATAAAGTCAAAATTATAAAAATTTTAAGTCTGAGTAACACGGGGATGTAGTTCCATGGCAGGACACATGCCTGGGAAGAACCAGGCCCTGAGTTTGTTCCCAGCACTGAAGGAAAGAAAAAGGAACCACAGAATCGGTAAGAGTAAGTCGTGTAGCAGTCATGCAGGAAAGATACACAACAGGTCTACTTTGTGGAATATCACTGATTTTATGTCTTGTACAAATCCCGCACACAGTTTGTTTTTCATTGACCCCTCTCACTCAGAGAGGTTCCCTACAGACAAACTGCCTCTCCCCGCCACCTGCTGCCACCACTTGCCATTAAAAACACACAACAAGAAAAGAAAAAGATGTAAGTCATTATATATTATTACTTCCATCTCTCTTCAATGAAGTTTGTACTCACTCAAGGCATTGATACATCATTAATGGAGCAGAGGAGTCAACATTAGGAGCAGAATCTTCACAATCCCTCTTCCGCCCGTATCACACTCAGTGGGAGCCATAAAAGAAGGATGCAGAAAGATGTTTCCCTTACTTGGTAAAGTACCAACGCTTTACTGTTCTTTGTATCCATAATTTATATGGACAACATTACTATATAGCAGATATTATTAGAGGATCTTATACTCATACTTAATAACAACCACTAAAAGCCACTTTTATTCTTTATTCCCACTTAGTTACTTTTCTGTTGCTGTGATAAAACACCATGACCAAGGCAACTTATAGAAGGAAGAGTTTATTTGGCTCGTGGTTCCAGATGGTAAGAGTCCATTGTGGTGGGAAGGCGTGGTGGCAGAGAATGCTGGATCAGAAAACTGACCGCTCACATCTTCTTGAAGGAACAGGAGGCAGGGAGAGACAGACTGGAAGCGGGCAAGCTCAAAGCCCACCCCAGTGACATGCTTCCTCCAGCAAAGCCATACCTCTTAAACATTCCATGATACTCCCCAAACAGTGCCACAAACTGGGGACCAACTGTCCAAATACTTAGAGCCTATGGGGGACATTCTCATGCAAACCACTTCAATAGGCAAGAACAACGAAACCCAAATAAAAAACTTGACTGAGAAACGTGACCCACGGTAGGGCTTTGGGGTGGTTTAGTTGTGATGCTTGAGTACCCTTAGACATGTGCCTACCCCATAAACACTGCCTATCCACTTACAACTGAAAAAACAGTCTTCTCTCTCAGCTGCCTCTCAGAATCAAAATAAGGATTAATCCGATGCCTGGAAAGTGTTTTGACCCCCCATAAAGACACCCATATTATTAGAACTCACTGATTTCCATTTGCTCTGCCATGTTTCCAGTCATAGCACAGCACAGATATGCAGTCTTGGAACCAACTGATGCTGATTCTCTCATGTCACATTCAGGCTGTAATCAGTTGCTATTTTATTGTAGAAATATCATCCCTAAAATTCACTTATTTACACTAATCTTGATGCTTAAGTCATCATTAGTCTTAGTTATTATATTCTCCTCAGAGTACTGCATTTTACCTTGTAAGGGAATTTTAATGGAAATTGGGCCCTGATACCTATCAGATGGGAAAGAAAAACTTCATGTGTTAATCCAGAAACAATCTCATTCAAATATGCACATTCTTAAATTGCTCTCAGCTTTGAAAATTGCTTCAAGTCCCAACTCCACTGGGCACTGACAGGTTGTCTGTACTTCATCTCTGCACCTACAGCTTTAACAATTTCTTAAGACAGAACAAACCCCATTTGAGAGATCAGAAAACTGAGGCTCACAGACATTACAGCTTGCTTATAAATGATGTTCCAGGTAAATGCAAGAGAGCTAAATTTAAACCTAGACGTGCTGTCCTCAATTGTTTATCATACAGTTACAGTCTACCATGGACTAAGGACATCATTGTCGGTGACATCTAAAACTTCTAGTCCTTCCTCACTTTTCTCCAGGGTCCAGTCCTACATTCCAAAGTACTTACTGGAATTTTAGCAGAAGTTATTAATATTGATCTCTAATTTTATTTCCCCACTAAAACCCATTGTCTTTTGCATCTCTCAACCCCTGAAAGATACAGAGTACAGTGAATTCAGATGATCCCCAGAAAAACAAGATGTGGAAAGAAGGTCCAGGTCCACTCTGATTTCATTCTTCTTCTTTTTTCAGAATTGATGATAAGGCTCAAGGAAGCAGCTCAGTGAGTAGACCTAGAAGAAAGGAGCCACCTGATTTGTTCCAATTAAAAGGGAAAACTATCTCTGATGGGTAACATATATTCAAATCAGTTGAAACAAGTGAGGGTCAAGCCTCAGCTAGCAAAAATGTGAAGAACATATAACTATGAACTTTCTCCTGTGTTTATGCATTTGGGCAAACTATAAAATAGAAGGTTGCAACATGGCAGGAAAGGAAGGCGAGAGCAAGACATTCAGCTCGGCATATGAGGGGCCAGAGAGAGGGCTCAGCAATTAAGAGCACGGGCTATTCTTGCAGAGGACCCAAGTTCAATTCCCAGCACCCACATGGTGGGTAACAACCATCTGCAACTTCGGTTCCAGGGAATCCGACACCTTCTTCTGACTTCCGTGGGCATTGCCTGACATGGTTGGTATACTTACATACATGCAGGCAATACACTCATACTTATAAAAAAATAATAATCATTTTTTAAAAGATTAACATTTGAGGGTTAGTGAATGGCTTAGTCAATAAAAGTGCCTGCTAGTACAAACTCAAGGATCTGGGTTCAGACCCCCAAGTATAGATCTATCTATCTATCTATCTATCTATCATCTATCTATCATGTGAATCTATAGATATATCATGTGAATTTGGTAGAAATATAGTCCTGGGGGAGGCAAGAATTCTTCTGGGAACCCAGAACAAATTTTTCAAATACGATAAACTCAGAGATTAAGTTCAGCCTTTTGGTTAAATATGTGGTTGGAAGTTCATTATTCTAGTCATAGTTCCTTCTTAATCTTGTTTCTTAAGAGCAAGTGTATTGCTGTCTTTCCAAGATATCATTATTACTACTAATTTTGAGGATACTGAAGTTTATTCAAATTAAAATTCACTAAGAAATAGAGGGCAAGAACGGATTCTGCAAACACATACAATGATTTGCCATCTTCTTGGATTAAAGGGAATATTATGTACTATTTCCACACTAAAATAGTAGTTTGAGTTCTGTGTCTAGAAAATTGAAACATTAGAATCTGGTTTGGGACACAGGAGTAGAAAACCTAGTAAACTGATCTCTGACACAGGCATATCAAATATTTTATTATGTAAACAGAAACAACTTCTGGAGCTTTGGAAAGAAGTAGAAACTTCCTCTGAAGAAACTCAGAAGTTTTTGTTTTATTTTTTCTGACTTGATGTTAAGGTAAGAATTTTGAGAAAAAGAAAGAAAAAAGAAGGAAGCTCATATACAGCAAAGTCTCAAATCTGAGAGATTAGAGGAGAGATGGTCTCAGCGGTTTGCCCTGTAAATTCAGCAGGAGGAGACAGATATGAAGGGAAGAGAAGCAGAGCAGAGCCTTGCTTCCGAAGGAAAGGAGTGCGGAACAAACCTCAGAGAGACAACAAGCAGTCCACGGCTAGGGAGTGCAAACCGGTAGAGGAACTTGAGAGGAAGCCAGGCGAAGCCCCCTGGTACTCTGCGTCCCTGAGACCACAAGCTTAGAAAACACCAAGAGCAGAGCTCCCATTTAGAAGCCTTTATGGACACGCTAGCCACTGGATGAGGGAAAAGGTTCTTCTGTTGGGCTTAGTCACTGCAAGACAAGCAGATTCCTGGACCATGCTCAAATATTAGCATCACATACCATCCGGCACAGCAGGGCAGTGCTAGAATGTTGAAAGTCTACTTTGAACAGGAGTCTGATAAATCAAGAGGCAAACAGAACTACTAGAAATATGAGAAATGCAAAAAAATATAAATAAATAAAAAATAAAATAAAAGCTAAAATCTGTAGGATTTTTGACTAAGGCACATTTAAATCTTTTTTTCTCTACTTACTGTGAAATACGTATGGATTCAATATAGGTTAAATAATAATCTAAGGATGACTAGGCAAATTATTTTTCAGGCTATAGTCAAATGGCTTTCTGAGAGCAAATTTCCATGTCTGTCTGCCCCAGGGCCACATGAACACACGTGGCAAGTATCAGAGGGACTGTAGCACAAAATGACAGCGATAAGACACCACTACGCATTGCTAATGTTTCATTTTGTCCTGTAAATATAAATAAATTCCCACTTGCTTGATTCTAAGATTGAGACAAAAAGCAACGATAAAGATAATAATGAATAGATGTATAAGTTTCCATAGAAATCTCTAGCCATGAAAAGCATGCAAAACAAAAATTAAAAATTACCTCTGTACATCCCTAAACAACAATCTATGTCACTCCTTCAAGACCCAAGAACATCCCAAAAAAGGGAATTCGAAGACTGTAAAAGTCAGAGAGTGGGAGGAGTTCTCTCAAGTGCTGTCTTCTGCATGTGGCATGGCTGATGTGGTCATGCACACACAGCAGCTGTGGTTAACCTGCACAAGACCTGGGCAGAAAAATAAGACACTAAAGTAGGAGGCAAAGTAGTACGGAGAGTGGAGGGAGCTAAAAGAGAGCAGCAGGGCGTGTGAGCTTGTTCACTGCACTTCGTACAAATAGGAAATTGGCAACAGTTGAACTAAGAGGCTGGAGAGATGACTCAGCGGTCAAGAACACCAGCTGCTCGTGCAGAGGACCCAGGTTCGAATCCCAGCACCCCCATGGCAGTTAACAACCATCTGTAACTCCACTTCCAGGGAATCCGATGCCCTCTTCTGGCCTCCACAGGCAATGCATGACATGGGTATGCCTACATACAGGCAGGCAATACACTCACACACATAAAATTAAAATAAGCATTTTTTAAAATAAAATATTTTTTTAAAAATTAAAAGAAATTCATCATCATCCTTGGCTACATAAGGAGTTCAAGGCCAGCCTGGGAGACATGAGATCCTGAATTAATTAATTAATTAATTAAAAGCTTTCTCTAAAGAGAAATGGTAAACAGAAATAAAATGATCTTTATGTTACAAGGAACTTAAAAAGAAGAGCTCTCAACAGATGTTTGATAGGATGAAAATAATTGAGATGCATAAAGCAAATGGAAAATGTTCTCAATCAAATTTAGAAGCTGGTAAGCACAGGGTTTTGTTCTTCAGGTGCATCCACCTTGTTTTGTACACAGGTCCTTTTACTGGGACATGCGACTGACCAGTTAGGTAGGCTAGGTAGTTGAGACTCTACACGTGACAATTGGGAGTCACAACCTATTTATGTGCTAAAGCATCTCAGTTCTGTTATTTTGTATTTATCATTGAAGTATCTGGTAAATACACCAATAAATAAATATATCTTGAGTTCATTTAGGTCTCACAAATATAAATTCCCAGAAACATATGTTTCCAAATTCACAATCAAGATATATGACTTGAAAAAATATCCTGATATTTTTATTCAGAAAAAGGGCTCATTCCAAACATAATAGAAAGAGTTTTCAAATACTTAATTTAATGTTTTAAGCTTTCTAGAACTGGGGAGATAACTCAGTAAAGAATTTGCTATACAAATATGAGGACCTGATTCCATCTTCAGAACCCACGTAATAAAACACAAGCCAGGGGTGGTACTACCTGTAATCCCAGCACGGGAGAGGCATAGACAGGCAGCTGCCTAGAGTTCACTGGCCAACCACCTAGCCTAAATGGTCAGTCGCATGTCCCAGTAAAAGGACCTGTGTCCAAAACAAGGTGGATGCACGTGAAGAACAAAACCCTGTGCTCACCGGCTTCCACATACACATGTGCGCATAGATATACACACTTGCACACACACAAAAGACTCCTCCACAAACTAAATCTTCAGATTTATTTATTTTACACAGAAGTGAAATGCTGAGGCCCCACCCCCTTCAGGCAGGTGCTGACCACACGCAGCTGGTACAAGTGCTAGCTGGTGAGATCTCAAGTCTTCCCACGACCTTCCTCTACCTCCTTCTGATCCTCCAGAAAGCCCACCCTCAAATGAATCACTTGAGCTGGAGTCCCTTCTCCTCCTTCTTCTAAAACACCTAATACAGAATACTGAAATCAAGAGTTATTTGTAATATTTTGTGTCAACTTTCCTTCACCCAACCTAAAAATTTTTAGTTTAAATTTATTCATTTTGTTATGAGTTTCAGTGATTTGTTCCTTTGTGTTGCTGAGTAGTAATATATTGTTGTTAAGTAATAGTTCCCTCCCAGAGAAAATTTTCCATCTCACATTCTAAAGGGAGGTAAAACATACCATCCTGTAGGAAAGTCCCTCATCTCAGGAAGTAAACAGTTCAAAGATTCCAGGAAGTCCCTGAAACTGACCATATGCTCTAGAACCTTCCTTCTCCAGGCATATGGAAGCAGTAAGAACTGTTGGAGATATCTCAGACCCTCAGACCAGGAGTGCTGCCTGAAGAGGCTCAGAACAGCCGGGCTGCCTGGAAGAAACTCTCCAATCTGTTGGGCTGCCTGCAGGTTGTGTGCCCTAGACCTCCAGCTTTGTCAGCCGTCATCCATGCTGGGTGGGCTTGTGGTGATGCAGCTGTCTTTGAGACACCTCTGCTCCAGTAAGTGACCTCTCACCCATACTCCCGCATGTAACCCCAATAAATTCACTGACTTTGGTGGCATTCTTACTTTGACCTGTCACTGGTTCCCTATCTGTGAGGAAAGATGTTTTTCATGTCTCCCTAGGAACAATGTGCACAACTTTTTGTCAATAACCATTTATGTACTCATTGTATCATTAATGAATGCTGGAGTTGTTTTCAGATTTTTATCTGTCATAAGTAAAAGAAATATAGTTTTTGTACTTCTCTTGAATCAATATTCAGAGCTGAAATTTGGGGTCTCCATGTAATGTTAATTTTATAGGACACTATCAAACTGCCTACTAGTAGTGGCTGTGCCATTTTCCATCTCACCAGAAATAAAGTCCAGCTCTCCATGTCCTCTCCAACCTTTGTATTTGTCAGCCTTTTCCATTTCAGCTAAGCGTCTTACTAAGCTGAATGCTTAATAGTATTTCACTATGATGTTCATTTGAATAACCATGATATTGTTAAACATCTTTTCTGTGTTCTTTGGTCATCTTTCTTCATTTCACTGAAGCATCTGTTATGGACTATTCATTTTTTATTTAGTTGTTTGTAATCATTACTGAGTTTACAGTTCTTTTTATATTCTGTGTATATGTTTATACTTTGACAAGTTAAATATTGTCTTCTAGTTTTATCCTGTTTTTATTTTTATGTTTATCTAGATTAGTTCATATAAATTGTGCAAAATAATAGGTTTCATTGTTACCTCTGAGCAATACACTTTAATTACTGTCGCGCCCCTCCTGTCACCCTCCCATGGCCCCTCACTCCCTGGACTCTTTCCTCTTCCAAAATAGCCTCCCTGGTACTTTCATATTTTTTTTTAATTCTACATTCCATATATGAGACAAACATAAGATATTTGTCTTTCTGAGTCTAGCTTATTTTGTTTCACATATGACCAGTTCCTGTTTCTTGCAAATAACACAGTTTCATTCTTTATAGCTGAATAAAGTTCCATTTTGTATATGAACCCTATTTTCTTTATCCATTATCTGTTGATGGGCACCTCACCTGACTTCATAAGTGGACATTGTGAATGATTTTATGGTAAAGATGGATGCAAAATATCTCCATTAGGTGCTGATTTTGGTCTCAACAAGTGAATACTCATGAGGTCTATATGGACCCTATAACAGTTCTGCTTTTACTTCCGTTAGGAAACTCCACAGACTTCCATAGTAGCTGAACTAATTTACACCCCACCAACATCATCAGCATTTGTTATCTTCGGTTTATTGATGACTTCCATTCTGAATGTAACAATAAGGAATTTCAATGCACTTATTTTGTGGTGAAACTTTTTGTCTTTTAAAAATATTTTTATTCTTTGAAAGTTCAAAACATTTCTACAATGTCCATTGACTATTTCCATCCACTCTATTTCCCTCTGACTCCCCCAGGACCCCACCCAATTCTCTCCCAGCTTCGTGTCATCTTTTTATTCAGTTTTTTTATTAATAACCCGAGTCCAGTTGGTGCTGCCTGTATGTATGTGGAGGCATGTCCATTCACTGGAACATGAGCAATCTACCAATGGCCACATCCCCCAAAGGAGTGTGACTATCTGCAGCCAACAACAGCCAATAATTCCTCCAGAGGGGTATTTTTTATCTTATGCTCATAATCTTCAAATACTTAAAATCACTTTATTATTTTCTCTTTTTTCCAGAAATTTTATGCTTCAGCTCTTAAATCTGCATACATGATACATTTTGATGTTTTCCTTGTGTGAGGTATAATCATAGGTTCAGTCTCCAGTTATTCTAGAGCCAATTGTTAAATATTTTCACTTATTTCGTTGAACTATCCTAGTGCCTTTGTCCAAAATTAACCAACCTGTATACTGATCTCTTTGCCAATCCCTATCCCAATGACACAGTTGTCTTTGTTACTGTGGCTTTATTTTTTAAAGTGTTTTAAGTAGAAGACAGGCAAAATTTATTACAGAATAATATGAGCCATTCTCAAGGCTGGGAAGTGACCACTGTGAAGGAAGACACTCACAGGGTTGGAGTAGACAATGATCAGAGCGACTTGAGTACTCTTACATGTCGGGAGCCATTTGCTTGCCTTGAACTATGCCCTAGTTTTGGGTTAGGCAGAAGTCAATCTCGAGCACAGAAGTGCTGTTGGAAGCAGGAGTTTTCATTATGCAAATGATTTACACCTAAGGAGAAGTTTATTCTACACCCAAGACTGAGGTCACCTGAAGATCTTTGAAGGAAGCCAATCACATCTTAAGTTATTTTGCCTCTGTTAGTATTGTTTTGTGTTAAACTTTTCACCCATTGTTTTGTTTAGCTCATTTCATAGTATAAATAGGGGGCACTTAATAAAGGCAAGCTGCTTCAGTATGACTGACAGTCCTCCTGAGTCTGTCCCTTTGTTTTCTCTTCCTCTCTCTCTATCTCTACATTTTCTCATCCTCACTCCCTGCTTCAGATGCAGTTCGATTTCTGCCGGCGGGCTCTGGCACTTACATGTTTAGACAGCTTTCATAGCTTTTCTTTTTTAATAGTATTTTTATTGATTCTTTGAGAATTTCACAGTGTTCTTTGATTATATTCAGACCCCCTTTCCCATTCCTCTCAGATCCACTCCCAGCCCCTCAATTTCATATCCTCAATTATTTGTTAAGGCCTACGGAGTTGAATTGTATTCCCCAAACACTCTTGGGCATGGGTCCATCCACTGGAGCAGGATTAACCTGACCAGAATCACATCTTTAATGAGACACTCCTCTCCCTTTCCCAGCAGCTGAGCTAGCAGGACTTCCTCAGGTAGGCCTAGAGCACCTTGCTCAACACCACATCCACGCTGGAATTGAGCTGGCTTGGACTTTGGCAGATCTTGTCCATGCTGTCAAACGGAGCTTCCTTTTACCCATTTGCCATCTCTGGTTTCTAGTCTTTCTGCCCCCTCTTCCACAGTGCTCCCTGAAACTCGAGAGGAGAGGGTGCAGTATAGATGCCCCTTTAAGAAGGGGCACTCTACAGTCCCCTTAAGGAGGTCACTCTACAGTCCCTTTAAGGAGGGGCATTCTACAGTCCCTTTAAGGAGGAGCACTCTACAGTCCCTTATTCTCAGCACATTGATCAGCTATGTTGTGAATCTCTCTGTCAATCACCATCTGCTGCAAGAAGCTTCTGTGGTAAGAGCTGAGAGACACACTAATGTCTATTTATTTTTGCTACTGTGGCTTTTCAGTAAATCTGAAAACCAGGTGATTCAGGTTCAACAGCACCATTTTTTAAAATTGGAGTGGGAGGTATGTGTGTTCCTTTGTATTTCCACATGAATTTTAGAATCAATTTACACCTTTCTTTAAAAAATGGGAATATTCTTATTAGGAATATGTTTGACATTTTATGAACTCTACAGATTCAACATCTACCACTATTGAGATCCAACCTGTGAAGTAATCTAACTCCCTACTTAACTCTTCATGTGCTGTTACTCTCCAGGACCCATCTCCATAAAGACTGAGCTTTCAAAGAACAATCATTTGTTTTCCTAGCAAGGTAAATTGATTCTTTAATAGAACATATTTTGTTTTGATTGGTAAGTACTTAAATTACTTTGAAAATAGTTGTTAAATTGTAACATCGAAGGGGCCCGGTCAGTAAAGTGATTGCTACATTCAATCCCCAGAATTCACATTAAAAGGCAGAAACAGTAGTACACGCTTGTGACCAGAGGGCTAAGGAGGTGAAGACAAGGGACACAGGGCCTCACTGGCTGGGCAGTCTAACTGAATCACTGAAGTTAAGGATCACTGGGAGACCTTATCTCAAAATATAAAGTGGAGAGTGACTGACAAAAATATCCTTTGTTGACCTTTGGCCTCCACACACACACACGTGCACATACACACTGACATTGTACACATACACAAAAAGAAAAGAGTAAAACTGAAAGGAAAGCTTTGGGTCTCGTAATTCAACATTTCATTTCTAATATATTGGAAATTTTTAAGATACAAAATATGTTCATAGCTACATTAGAATTTGTCTCTCAAAGTTGGTCCTCAATTGTAAATTAAGAAAGAGTTGCTGGAAACTGTTCTTGTGAGGTAAAGTGCCTTTGAAGGGTCGCACGGTAGAATGGGTACAAGGATGCTCCTTTTGACAGCAAGTTTTGCAAATGTTTGTGTTAGGCAGGCTCTGGATACTTATAAACACTGACAGAATTTACACGATTTCATGACAGAATCTTTGGGTTTCCTGTGAATGTGTCATAGATCTTTACTGAGAATACTTATAAGCACAGTTCCTAATGTGGTGGTGAAGGCTTTTAAAATTCCAGTCCTCTTGAGGGAGAGACAGCTGATCTCTATGAGATCAAGGCCAGCTGGTCTACATAGGGAGTTCCAGGCCCATTGGGGCTACAGAGAGGTCCTGTCAGAAAAAGTAAAACAGATTTAGTAAGATGGGCATTGGGCATGGTGGTGCCCACTTGTAATTGTAGAGACAGGACTGCCATAAATTTGAGGACAGCCTGGCTTATTCAGCATGTTCCAGAACAGCCAGGCTCCAGAGTAAGACTCTGTTTCAAATAAAGAGCTCTTGAGTCTTATTTAAGTTGATACCTATCATCTTTCCTCACTTTTCATGTATATTAGAAACAAAAGCAAATAGAGAAAAGAATACTTAAAACTCAGTAATATATTGTCTGGGGAATGAGTGTTAGCTAAATCTAGAGATTAGTATCTAGGTCAGAGTAGCAAATTTCCCCCCGAAAAGGGCATGGCTTTGGAGGCCAAGCTCAACTGTGCTGTTAGAGCATGAAAGCAGCCACAGGTAATATGCAAATGAGTGAATACTGCAGTGTTCCCATGAATCTTTATTCACAAAAATACACAGTGAGCCCAGTTCAATTCACAAGCAATGTTTGCAAACCCTTCATCTAGATTAACTTTCATCCTATAAGGACATGATAAACATCTTCACACTTATTACACAGATATCAGCAACCCATTTGAACTCACACATAAAGTAACACAATGAGTACTTTAAGATTGCATTCTAAAACCAGGAAAATAAAATAGTGAAAATTTTCCTCATGCTCTGTTTTCTATTTCATGATTAATGATGAAGTAATTTGAACCATATCAAAGAAATTACATTTGGTCTCTAGATATTATCTTACAGACAAATAGATAACAGTACCTATATTCAGTGTTTCTATGTTTATAAATTAGAGAGTTTATAAATATTCATGGATTCAGACAATTCCCTACAGAATTATCTCCAAAACAATAATTATGCAAATTACTGATTGTCCAAAGCACTTAATTTCTAGACAATATGCAATCTGAGCTAGCCTAAAGACAAGTTAATAAACAGCCTTTAAAATAAATGATAGAAGTGTTTTGTATCTATAATCAGTGATAAAGTTTAGAAACAGAATGAACAGTCTTAGGGGCTATTTTTAATTTGATAAGCAGATACTAAAACTCTTATTTAAAATACATGCAATATTATAAACTTTACAAATAAATTAAGTGAGGCTGGGGATGTAGCTCGGTAGTACTGAGTTTATTCTGTGTGTGACACCTTACGCTAAAAAGCTGTATCACTGGAGAGAAAAACTATATATATAATACATATATAATCAAATACATATATACATATATAATAAAAAATGAGTATATAATTTCAGCACATCACAAATGTTATCTCATCTGACTTCTTCTAATCTTAATTATCTTCCAAAATCCTTACTTCCTAATAGCTTCGCATCAAAAGTACGGCCCTGCTATTTAAATTGGTATTCACACATGCATTCGGTTCATAACAAAATATAGATCTAAAAGTACCTTCCCATATAAAATTACCATTCTTTCAAAGGAATTCTGAAAGACTCTGAGGCATAGAGGCTAATCAGCTGCAAAGGACATATTTTAATCATGACAACATGGACAATAGCTTACAAATAATGAAGAAATGATTTGGAAAAATTTGTAATACATCAGATTTTCAAATATCAATATGTTCCTTCTACAACATTCATTGTAGAGATATTATGGCTGTTATTAATAATTTGGGGGATCTGAGGGGTTGCCTTTTTCTTTTTGTTTATTGACTTCAGTTGCAATGAAAACAATTATATAGAATTTACTTTGTACCTCATCTCTGTTCAACATCGCAGGTGTTCAAAAGACTAAACATGTCCCTGCCTCCAGTAACTCATGGTCTGCTTGAAAAAAGAAAAAATTATAATAGGAAATTAAATAACAATAAAAGTTTTAGAGGCTAGAGAAATGGCTCAATGGTCAAGACCACTTACTACTTTTCCAGAGACCAACGTTCAGTTCCCAGGACCCACATGATGGCTCACAATCATCTGTAACTCCAGTTCCAGGGCACACAACACCCTCTCTGGCCTCTGTGGGCACCAGGGACACACATGATGCACTTACATACATGTAGTCAAAACACTCATACACATAAAGTAAAAATAAATAAAATCTTAAAAAATAATAAAAGAAGGACTAGGCATGGTTGGCACATGCCTTTAATCCCAGCACTTGGGAGGCAGATGTCTGGGAGTTTGATGTCAGGTGGGGTTACAGGTAGACTCTGTCTCAGTAATAATAATAATTAATAATAGTTATAAATAAAGGTTCAGAAATACAGAAAACCAGCCCCAAGTGCAGATGAAAGTTGCTTTTGGAGATATATTTACAAACCTGTCATGCTGGAACTAGCCATGCCCTCCGAAAAGTTTGGAGTTATAGTTAATTTTAATTAGTGGAAAAAATCATGGGAAAGATTTAAGAGGAGGGAAGTAGAAATAAGCTTTCCTGTGATAATTTTACACAAGGCACACTTACGAACTTACATTCTAAACTGAGAGCAAATTCACACAACATCGTCAACTAAAAAAATGAGTATTAAAAGTCAGTACAAAGATGACATAGCGTTTCACCTATTTACTCACTATATTAAATTTCCCATCAAATGCTTTACTACATGTAGGGTCACTAGGAAAGAAAGAAGGGAGGGAGGGAGAGAGAGAATGAAAGAGAGAGAATCAGAGATAAAAGACAGAGACAAAGAGAAACAGAGAGAATACCATCCCCAACCTCAAGTTTTCAGAGATTAAAAAGGATATATATGAGTTACTATAATTACAGTGTAAGAACCTTACAACAGAAGTACATACATGTATCCATGACTCAAGGTAATAGAGACAACTAGAGAAAATGGTACACAGACTTAATTAACTAAGTTAGTCAGAGATGACCTCACAGGGGAGCACAGCCTCAGAAGAAGAACAAAGTTGAGAAGAACATTCCATGAATTAGTAAACAAAAAATATATGGAGCAATTATCCTGAACAGGAAGAATCAGATCAAAACAGAAATAAAGCTTCATGTAACATTTGTGAATTGCAGGGTTCGGGGTTTGAACAGGTGGTGTGAATGATGGAGGGCTTGGCCAGGTTATGATGCATGCCACACAAGGAAGGGGCCACTTAGACTAGGAAAAAAGGAAATTTTGTCAGGTTCACCTTTGAGAAAGGTGACCTGCACCCAATGCCAAATGCGCTTGCACATTAACTTTTAGGGTAATATGAGCAAATTAGACATCATGAAAAAAATTAAAGTTTTAAATTTTAATTAAAAAATAAATACCCAAAACTGCACTTAAGTGACCCTCCACAGCTGTTTTTAAATCCTCAGTTATTAGAGAATTCAAACTGACAAGAATCTAGCACAGCTATTTCACACAGAGCTAAGATCATCAAGAAAATATAATGGAAAATAATTCAGATGCACCAACATAATTCAAAAGTAAATAACAGGATGCTGTCTCAGACCATGGCTAATGGAACTGAAGCCATTTACTACAAATACCCTTATTCTTGTATTTAAGCTAAAAGGGATAAGCGTGAGAATTGCATTTTATAACAGTAACTTTCCTCTTAGGTTTCTAAGATGTGTTTCTATAAAATAAAAGCATTTTCAGCTTTGCTCATACAGGAGTAAATCCAGGTTAAACACTTGCTAGTCAGCATTCATCCTCCTCTGGCCTGGTCCTGTCGGTTTGGTTAATGAGTGTGGACAGGCACCCTCCATCTCTTTTGTCCTCCAGTTTCCCCCTTCAGTGTTCCTGGTCTTTATTTTTATTTGCACGTCAAGAAAGAACATTTTGTGACTCTGTTCTTGAAATAAACACATTATTTCCTGTTGTTTATGAGTGTTACCTTTGACACCATAACTAGAAGGCAGTTTGTGACCACAAGGACTACAATGCATTACACTATTAAAATTCGTACAGTACCTAACACAGTCCTTGACTCACAGAGTATGTGCCATAATTGCAAATATGAAAACAGTATCAAAGCAGCATCTCAAATAAGTGAAGAAAAGATGGATTATTCAATAGATGCCATTAGATAGGCATCTAGAAAAGGGAATATTAGAGCTATGACTCATACCCTGTAACAGGATAAATTCCCAACAGATGAAAGAGGTAATTGTAAAATGAAAGCATAAAAGTATTACAAGGAACCAAGAAGAATTATCTTTATAATCTTGATGGAGGAGAGGACTGTTTGAATATGACACAGAAGCTATAAATCAAAAGACTGATAAATTCTACAACACACTCAAAAAAGTTCAAAACAATCTTTATAACAAAAGCCACAATAAGCAATGGTAAAATAAAAATGACAAGTTGGAATAAATATTTGCAACTCATATCACAGACCAATAAATAGAAAAGACTATTTATTATATGATAATAAATGACCAAACAGAAAAATGGGCAAACAATATGTACAGACAGTTGGTGGAAAATAAAACACAAATAACTCTTAAGCGCATGAAGAAGAGAAAAAAGAATGATGAAAATTAAACCTACACTAATACGCCATCATTTACCTAGCTGATGGGCAGAAACACAAAAGATTAATAATGCTGTTTGGACAGACAATAGAGACAGGTATTTTTCATATGTCGCTAGTCTACGAATGAACTTTTAAATAGTACTTGCACAGTTTTATCAAAAATACTTAAACACAGACTTTAACCCAGGAACTTCACCTCACAGAATTTCTCTTAAAGATACAATCATGTATAGATTAAAAGACTGATATGAAATGTTATTTACTGCAATATAGCTTATAATGGCAAAATTAGAAACCATCCATATGTCCATAAAAGATGTCTGGTTGAATAACTGCAAAACAAAGTCCATTTTCGGTCAACCATAAGAAAGATGAGAGGGAGGGAGGGAGGGAGGAAGTCAGGAGAAGATAGAGGGACTGGAGAGAAAGACAAAAGAGAGTGGGAGAGAGAGAGAGACTCATTACTAGTTTTTGGAATAATCTCTAAGATTCACATGTGAACAAATAAGATTCAAAACTACGTATAGTATGTACTACCATGTGTATAAATGTGTGGGGATAAGCCTTTATTTGATTTTTTAAAATATCTGTCTAAGGATACATAAGCAATTGATAATATTTGTTACCTCTGGGGACAGGAATGGAACTGAAATGATACTTTTCATGGTATTTTTGCTATATGCCTTTTTGAACTTTTAAGCTGTGAATTATTTGATTATTTAAAACAAATATTCAAAAATAAATATTTCCACAGCATCCCCCAGTGTTATGAACCTTAAAAGGAGCTTACTAATTAAAGAGGAGTAATGTCCAATAATAACATTAGCCAGTGTTTGTTTTCAAAGTTATAAAAATCTTTTATGAAAATTGTCAAATAAAAATAAGATAACTTCTGATCATATTTCTGTTTATATTGTACTTTTTAATTATCTTACAAACTAGTTTCCATAATGCTTATTCATCCTTAGTTTTGGTTAACCTTCATAGGTAGATGTTACTGCTCCTAGAAGACAGGTTATTTAATGAAAATCTAAGTATTAGGCATGGAAACACCTCCCTGTGTGCTATTGGTCATAAAGGCACCCAAAACAACACAGACTATTGTCATTGCTCTTGATTACCCACCATAACTAGATGATAAGACCCATTGCTGAAGACATTACCCAACTTGGTTGCAGCATATTGAAAAATCAATCTCAAACAGCTCAGGAAACTCATTCCCTATTGACTAGTTTGCATAATGCTTGAATATGCTATAAAGGCTACTGGGGGAGAAAAAATCATCAGTGATCTTCCCTCTATACCCTACATGCTGCAATACCAACCTGCCACGCAAGTTAACTCTACCGCTGCAGTAGAGACGTGAAGGTTGTGGGGATAAGGAGCCATTCTGTGATTATCTGAGACCTACTCCGCAAGGGGGATTTCATGTCTGGTTCTGTAAACCTGGGCTAAAGCCCATGATTGGGGAGATCATAGGCCCTATAGGGAAATCTGTTAATGTTTTGATACATGATCATGTTTTCTATAATATTTAAGATTCTACCCGCATATCTGTGCTGTTCTCAGCCTTGATCAGAGAAATTTCCATTTCAAATGGGTATTAGTTAATACAGAGACTCATAACTGGTCTCAAAATTCTTAGTTATGAGATTTATCACTGGTAGTGCTCAGCAGTAAATGGGTCATCTATGTCATCCTCTCCCCTCAAGGCTCAGAGAACATTGTGAAAGAGTCAGTGGAGTGAATATAAGAGCCAGCGAATGGAGAGGAATGCTCTGGAATGCTGTCTGCTGGCCATGATGTGGCTGTTGCACACATCCACTCAGGCAGCTGTGACTGCCCATAGAAGATGTGCACACCATGAAACCAGTCAAAATTCTAGCAGCGATAGAAGAGGGGCTCCTGAGGCCCCGCCCCAGCCGAGGGGCTATTGGCAGTTGATGGTGGCTGAAGAAAGGAAAGTCACTTTTCTTTGGGGATGTGCCTGCTGGTAGGTTGCCCATGCTGGAAAAGATGACCCCAAAGCTACGGTGGGTGCTGATTGGACTCAGTAATCTGTTAATAATAATAATAATGACATGAAGTCAGGAGAAAGATGGGTGGGAGGATACCAGGGGTAGTTGGTGGGGGGTAGTGGGAGGTAGGTAAGATAAAAACACATTGCAGACAAGTATGAAGCTTTCAAAGACTAAATAAAAATATTATTAAAATAACGTGTATCTAGGCCTGTGGCATACACCTTTAATCTCAGCACTTTGGAGGAAGAGGAAGGCTGATTTCTGTGAGATCAAGGCCAGCCTGGTCTACATAGGGGTAGTTCCAGGCCAGCTAGGGCTATGGGGAGACCCTGACTAAAAAACCAAATACCCAAAATTTAATAAAACTAAATATGCAAATAAATTAATAAACAAAATATAAAAGACTACATTTCATTTAAGATCTGGTATGCTTGACAGGATGTGAACACAGCCATTTGTACTTCATTTCTGAGGAGACTGTCCCATAAAAGTAACATTAGGTTCCAGAACTGGAAGAATATTGCCAACCTAGTTCAACCTGCAATACCTTTTAACCTTTTAGCTACACAGACCTGAAACTGTAACATTTTATTTAAAACTTTAGTATACCTAAGAAGTAACCCTTTTCTAAGATTTATGACAAATAAATATTTTTATTGGGGTATTTTCTTGTTTTTCTTAATTTTTGAACAATTTTATTTCATTTTTAAAATAGAAACACAAAATAAATTTCTGGAGATGAAGAACATAACAGAACAGGAGTTAGAGTGAATACTAATACATCCCTCAACTCTCAACAGTGAAGTTTCCTCATACACAGTGTGATGCACACAGAAGGCCATAGCTAGCCATTTCAGAGAATAAGAGACTGCAGAGTGAGTATCCCTGGATGGGACTCCCACATTAAAACTCATCCACCCACGACTCGGGGACCATTGTGGAAGAGTGGATGGAAAGATTGTAAGAGCCAGGGTTGGTGCATGAACAAAAGGAAACAGAGGCTTTCAGCCCACTGGGAACTTGCTCATAAGAACTGGCCACAATAGTGACGGCGTAACCATGTCGATTCAATCAGACAAAAAACAGCACAGAATGAGGGAAATGTGCAGCAGACCCCAACCCTAGCCCAGTAGCTATCAGCAACTGGTCACTGCTGGGTGAGGAAGAGTAGATCTTCTTTAAGAGAGTGACTCTGGATAGGCTAACTACACTCCAATGAGTGAACTTGCACTAAGGGACATCTGGGTGCCAATGATTGATCAGATAGGACTTAACATATATGACAGAATGCATGAAATTTGGTGAGGGAGGGGCTATGGGAAAAGGTCTAAATTTGATTAAGATCTAGAATATAAAATTCACAAAAAAATAAAAATATTTTTTTAAAAGAGTGAGAGCTATGAAATAAACACCCTTGACTTACTCCACCTCATAGAAGAAATGCTTAAAGCTCTCTTCGAGGCATTTGATGTTGACCATGAGTCTTTCAGCATGTTTTTTATAGTCTTTTGGTATACACTTGCACATCATTTATTCAGGGTTCTTCTTATGAAGGTTGAAGTTTTTATCAAATGAATGTTTCTGGGTTTAATGACATGAGATTGGGATGCAGTTTTTATCCTTCATTGTGTTGATATGAAATACACATACCCAACTACCCTTGTATGCCTAAGGTAAACATGAGCCATTGGATTCAGTTTATTATTGTCTCATTAAGAATTTTGGACCCATCATCACAGAAATATCACTACAGTTTTCTTTCTTTAAAGAAACTATTTTACTTTTATTTACTTAGTAGGTGTGTGTGTGTGTGTGTGTGTGTGTGAGCACTTGCCATGATGTGTGTGTGGATGTCCAAACACAACTTGGGGGAATCAATTCTCCCCTTCCACTACATGGAACCCAGGGATGGAACTCCAGCCGCTGGGCTGGCTGGCACCTCAGCTGCTCTCATCACAGGCCCTTTTGTTATTATTATTTAATCATTTTCTGCATTTGGTACAAGGAGAATGCTTGCCTCTAATATGAGTTTGGAAAGACTATGTCTTCCTTCAATTCTATAGAATAGTTTAGGGAAAAAAACAGCATCATTTCTTCCCTAAAAGTTTGGTAAGGGATGGGGAGAGAGTTTGGTTTGGTAAAGTGCTTCTGAGTAAGTATGAAGATCAGAGTTCAGATCCCCAACACCCATGTAAAAAGTTATGCACCCATGCATACTCTTGTAATCCTAGTGCTGGGGGCAGAGAGAAACACGACCATCCTCATTGGTTAGCTAGGCTTAAGGAATCGGTAAGCTCACATCTCAGTGAGAAACCTTATCTCAAAAAAATAAGGTGAAGAGGAGGGAAGAAGGCACCCAACATCAACCTCTGGTTTCCACAAGTACACACCCCAAAGAAACAGACACACACACACTCCCAGACCAGACGCACGCACACACACATACTCCCACACAGACCAGACGCACGCACACACACACACACACCAGAAAAAGGTTGGTAAAATTTAGCAGTGAAGTCAAGTCCCTGGCTTTTCTTTGTTCAGAGGCATTTTACTGCTGATTCAATCTCGTTGCTTATGATTGGCATGTACAGGCTTTTATCCTCATGTGTTGGGCATAATGCAAGGTGGGCCTAGCTAGGCCACCTACCAGGAGGAATGGAGGAAAAGCTCTCGTGGGTGTGGTGCTCACAATGGTTGTGAAGCCAGTTTCTGCCCAACACCTGGAGGGAACCTGATCCACCTGGAAGCAAACTGCATTTGGCTGTAGTCAGGACCCCACCTCATAAGACTGTTGGCTAACAAGACTTATAAGACTCTCTGCTCTTTCTTGAATAAATGAGTTTGCAGCAGACCACCACTGCTGGCTTTCCAGTCAACTCCCAGAGTCGGTGCCTTGATCTGCACCTACTCGCCCCTCATTACAGTGGAGACCCTTCAGTCCCCTTGGGCTGGCCCTGAGTGCTGGGACCCCTGACATCCTGGTGCCTAGAACAGGGACTCTGCCCCACTCAGCATTGGCGAGATGCCCCAGGCCTGAGTGTCGGTGGGTAGACCCCCGGTGTTTTGTGTGCTGTGGTCCTCAAGAGCAGAGGAGGACCTCTCCCATTTACCTTTTTCCATTTCCCGACACCGAAGGAAGCACACGCCGCCGCCCGGGTTCAGAAGCCCGTGTTGGCCCCTCCTTTTTTCGTTCGTCTGACTGGAATCAAGTGAGGGTTTAATCCCCTCTAGAGTTCAGGAACGGAGGTGAAGCTATTAGCTAAGCTTTTCTGGAGGAGACTTGCTGTGGGTAATCGGCCTGGGGAAGGCCAGTTTTCCCATCTTTGATTTAAAACTGCTCCAGCTCGCTCCTGTGGGCGGGGCTACAGCTGCAGGATCAAGCTGCAGGTCCAAGCTTCAGCAGGGGCTGGGATTGCCCTTCAGGTTCCACTAGTCCCCAGTGGTGAGGGTTCACTTCTGCTGGTGGGGTTACAGCCAAAGGACCAAGCAGGACTCAAGCATCACCCTCTAGGCTCAGCTGGTGTAGTGAGCATTAGCTGTGAAACTTTGAAAGGACTCAAGAGACTCAGACCTTTCAAATGTTAATTGCCCCTCCCAGTCTTTAATTGTGGTGCTTTTAGAAATTGACACATACCTGGGAGACTTTTTAGGTGCCACCTGCAGGACTCTTGGGAGGCTGGAATGGAGATCTGCAGGGGTCTCCCACTGGGATGTGGGGCAGTTTGGCCCCCAGCATTCTGCATGTCTCAGTGGATCCCAATGTTGGCCATTTTGGCCTGTATGGTAATGAATAATCTTCCCTCCCACCAGGTAACTCCACAGCTGCAAGCACTTGGGGTTTTTTCCCCTGCAGTTTGTCTTTAAGGAAAAAAAGAGGCTAAAATGACACCCACCCATCCCCCAATGTGCACTGGGAAACCAGCACATCCTTTACATGCTCAGGCTTCTCTTAGCCCTTGGGGGGAGTTTCATTCAACCCGCCCCCCGAGACACTCAGGCAACAGTTTGATCCCACTTTTTAAGATTTGATTTTACTTTAAACATTGACTTTTGCATTCTAGAACCTTTGTTATTTCCCCCTTTGCTTAATCAGGGGGATTACTCCCAGTTAGGTTCCTTAATTACCAGTGGATCATATAAATTCCATGAGCTCCACATGCCTTGCCCTGGGGTACCTTGCTTTCCTCAACAACTACTTAATAGGATTTCAGCTTTTTTCACTTCACAGTTTGCTAGGCTGGGAAAATAGCTCCCTGATAGGGTGCTTGCCTAGCATACTTAAGGCTGTGAGTTCAATTTCCACCTACATCTCCTATGCATAGCATTTAAACAGTGCAAGCACAACTGATCTATTCCCAATCAGAGAGCTGTGTCCTGTCCTAACAGCACCTGGTATTATCTGTACTATTGTGTTTTGCTACTCAGCAGAGGTGATAGCAACAGAAATTGCTGCAAGGACAGGTGTTTTCATTCCTGCAAGTAGTAACTGAACTCAACAGCTCTTCTGTCCCATGTAAACCACGAGTTAAAGTGAAACAAATGTTTGTGTGTGTTTTGTGTGTGTGTGTGTGTGTGTGTGTGTGTGTGTGTGTTTAAATCATATTGGTAACACTGAGAAATTGACTCTGTTCCTGGGATTGGCCATCCCACTTCAGACTCCAGTCAAGATTCCTGTGCAGGCTCAGGCTGGCCACCTGACTCTGTGACAAGAAAATAGGAGAACAAAATAGCCTCAGAGTAAGGACATTTTGCTGTTGAGAATAACTAAGGGATAAACTAATTTCAACAGAGGTTATTATTCATCTTATGGTCACACCAACAAAAAAGTCACTAATACAATCCACAGTTCTTGGAAAAGATAGATAGGAACCTCTGCCTAAAATTCCTCAGTGATTATGCTAGAGACTGTAAACTTCAATTTGATAATTTGATAATGTGTTCCTAGGTGCCTGTTGCTTCTCTCTTCCTAGTGTTAACAATTCCTCAAGACCTAAAGCAAGGTTTACTCTAGTGCTTTAAAACGCTTTATATATTTCAGATTTTCTTTGGTGACTTGGTGGAAAGTTACTTAGAAACTCTAGAGGCCTTATGCCAAATGTCATCTGGCAAATGGATGTCACCCATATAACCCCTTTTGGCAGCTTTAAATATATCCATATCATCATGGACATCTACTCCAAATTTGTTTTTGCTAGCACTCTTTCAGGTGAGACGGCATCCCATGCTATTAAGGCAACAAAAACTGCTATGTTGGTCATGGGTATACCCTGGGCAATTAAGACAGACAATGGTCTGGCATATACATCTGCCCAATTCAAGTCTTTTGTACAATCCTGGGGAATTAGACACTCCACTGGCATCCCCTATAACCCTCAGGGTCAAGCTATAGTGGAGAAGACTAATAGAACCCTCAAGGAATTCGTTATGAAGCAGAAAACTGCAATGACACCTAGATCCCCATCTGACTTTGGTGGAAGCTCTTTTCACTCTTAATTTTCTTTCCTTTGATGAAGCAGGACTCTCTCCAGCCTATAAACATTGGAGATCTCAACCGGCCACTGTCCCCCTGCCCCTTGTTTGCTGGAGATACCCTCTCACAAATGAAGGAAGGGACCTCACCCACTTTTAACACAGGGTCGAGGATACGCTTGTATTTTTCCAGAAACCTCTTCCCCCCAATCTGGATACCTGCCAGAAATGTCAAGCCTGCTATGGATGTATCTGTCGGCACAGGGGATCCCCCCACCACCTCAGAATTGCTGGATCCATAAGCACACCCCCTCCTTTGACTCTGATTTATGGGCAGCAATGCCCCACCTAGTCACCCTAGGTTATGGTGTGTGAGGGATGAGAAAAAATTGTGTATGTGTAATCTTAAGGTTTTTGGATTGGTGGTTGGGTGTTTTGTGGGACAAAGTGTGTCTGGTTGGGATTTGTTTGGGAATGTTTGGTTTTTGCCAGCATTTTTGGTAGCATGTCTCAGTAGATTCTAACAATCAGCATGGATTGTTCAATAACTCCATCTCAGAGGAAGAAGTGAATGATTTAGCTGTATAGCATATGGTAATTGGAGGTGCTGGATTGCTGTAACTAACCTTTTTGGGTGTTTAACAATCATATTTAGAGGCCCATACTAATCTGGTCAGAGGGATTTAAATGGACAAATTTTTGTCTCTTGCCGTCTAAGGTCAACTAAGTTCCAGGGGATTAGGAGGCAACTTTCAAAATGTCCTGTAACTGTGATGAGTCACCTGTCCTCCTGTTCAGGGAGGTCATGTAGACCCCACTAAAAGGATTCAAACCAGTGTCCAGTCTGTAAAGAAGAAGGTCAGCACAGGAAAATGTTTCCTTAAATGCTTCTAAGTGAAGTTATGGTCTAGCAAGACTTTCTGACTTATCTTCACCCAGGCAGAACTAGTAAAAGAAGTGCCTAGGGAGCGAGGGACTTCTTCTAAGCCCATGTGACCCT
Source organism: Eospalax fontanierii (assembly GCA_035773235.1). NCBI lineage: Eukaryota > Metazoa > Chordata > Mammalia > Rodentia > Spalacidae > Eospalax > Eospalax fontanierii. The sequence goes on along the minus strand of CM069530.1, from coordinate 99,430,035 downwards.
CCTGAGGAACAGATACTCAACTGACCTTAAAAGTAAAAATAAGTTGGTTTATTTGGGCCAGTTGTATGATCTTAAACATCCAATAGGAAAGTACAACCAAAGATTCCATCTTCAGCACTGTAGTGCATACCTCCTGTCAAGAAAGGCAAGCCCACTGTTATTCTGGCCTAACCATTGAATAATTTCTTTTCTTTCCCTGTCTAGAAACCATTTAGGAGGGAACTTGTATTGGTTCTGACTATTCCAACAGCTATCAAAGTGCCTGAGGGCAAGTATTAACTTCAGAAATCTCAAGACCAGCTTTGACAACCAGGAGAGAAACAAGGACGAACCTACATTTAAAATTTTTCCTTGTTTTGACTTTTCTGATTTCCTATCTCTCTGACTATTCTTGCCTTTATTTTTTTCATATCTCCCAGGCACCAGTTAAGGACTTTCTTTTCCCCCTACAGTTAATAGTTATGTAATTTAGGTGTCTTTTAGACAGATTCACTGATGGGGTACTCCAGTTGCCACAATCTACGTCCCCTTTCAGCTTTTGAAGAAGCTAGAGTGGTCATTGCCCCAATTCCCTATTGACGATTGGGGTAACGTCTTCAGAGGGTGATGTGGTAAGAATAGGAGATAGAATTTTGTTAGGCAGTTTAGGGTAAAAAGACCCCAAGGAAAAGTAGACCATTTCCTTTTTGGCTAAAAATCAAAACAATTAATAAAAACAAAAAGGGGGATATCTTGGGCATAATGCAGGGTCGGCCTAGCTAGGCCACCTGCCAGGAAGAATGGAGGAATGGTTCTTGTGGGTGTGATGCTCCACACTGGTTGGTTGTGAGGCCAGTTTCTGCCCAACACCTGGAGGGAACCTGATCCACCTAGGAGCAAACTGTGATTGGCTGTAGTCAGGACCCCACCCCATAAGACTGTTGGCTAACAAGACCTATAAGACTCTCTGCTCTTTCTTGAATAAATGAGTTTGCAGCAGACCACCACTGCTGGCTTTCCGCTCAACTCCCGGAGTCGATGTCTTGACTCTGTGCCTACTCACCCCCTCACTCTATGGCAGAGTCTCTTTGGTCCCCCTTGGGCTGGCCCTCATGGTTGAGTTTTGCTAGATCATGTGTCCAGAAACTTATTAATTTCTTTTACATTTTCTTCTTTGTTAACATATGGTTATGCATATTTCAGTGATTTTGATATAATCAATTCATGGTGAGTTTTTATGGACCATTGGACAAGCTTATTGCGGAACATCAAGAGTTTTTGACAGTGTCCCTATGATGGTACAGTTAGGTGAGATATATCTCCTGCTTTTCTTTAAAATAAATACTATCTACCTTTCATTTGTTACTCTAGACAATTCATTTGAGCCTTTTTAAGTGCACAAGATCTTCAAAATGTGCAGATTAATCTGATCTCTCTTTTTTACTTTGCTGCATTATGAATACAGGTTCTGATTTAGCAGAGGTTAAGAAAAAAGAATTCAATGTGTTTCTACAGTTTCTTCTCTGTAGAACCAAGGGGATATTGGCATCACTAAGACAGCTCTGAATTGTGGTAAGAATATCTTTTCTAAGGTAACGAAAACTGAAAGTCATATCTTCAGTGTATAGATATTTGTGAACCCAGATAAATGACAAGGCTTAGGATGAGTTCCCAAGTTAACGAAATAAAACAGCAGAGAGAAATCAAGGGAGCATCCCTCTGCTCCAACAGTCACTGAAGCCCACAGCACTTCTCAGAGCCATCTACTCCGTTCCTATGCTCCAGAGAGCTTGGCAGTTTGGGTATTATGGCTCCTACAGATCACATTCATGAATCACTTAGGGGTAAATTCAATTCTTTGTATCAAATTAATCATTTGAAGCTCACAAAGCTCAGGCATTCCCTTTGCATACATCTCTCATTTCATATAAATTTTTCAGATATCCTTCTTTGACCTGGTACTAAACTCCAAAGACAAAAAATGAGAAAGACTGACATTGGTAAATGTGTTGCCTGTATCATCCTGAAAAGTAAGACTTTCAGGTAAATAATGTCCTTAGAAAGTCTCCAAGGAACAGGAGTGAGGATGTGAGAATGAGGTAGGAAAGAGGGAAGTTAGTACAAAGATGTGCTGTCTACTGGAAAATTCTAGAAGCAATAATCATTCAATTCTGTAGAAGGTTCTGATAAAATTTACAAGCATGCATTTCAAAATTGTCTACCTCACACTAAAAACAGGAAGCATTTATCAATGAGGTCTGTTCCCTATTAGTCAAGCATCAACTTGCTTACACTCTGATTTTTTGTTGCATCGTGCATGAGAGCCCATCAGTCAGAGAAATCAGTCAGAGAAGCTTGTGACAGGAGACAAGAAGAAATTGGCCCCGGCTAAGGCATCTCCATGAATCTGAGCAAAGTCTGTCTGCAGAAGAAGTGTGGCTGCTAGGATGGTGTACAGCAGTATTCAAGGGCATTCAGGGGGTAACCGGCAGTCTAGTCTATGATGCTTCTAAGTTTTATTATCTTAGGATTTGGAGTTAGAGACCCCAAAAGCTTAAATCCTTTCAGTTATCTTGGACACACATATCAACCTATAGATCCTTTACACTTGGAAAGTTGAAATGGGTTGGTAGAAGAAAAGATGGTCTTTCTAATAAAGGAACAAAACTTACAGACACTCCTGGTGTCATTCTGACTGGGCTCTATATGGGCAATAAGAATGCCAGAGAGAGAATGTGTCACATGGAGGAGGAGAGGTCAGCAGGAGGACAGGGAAGATAGCTGCAGCATATCTCCTCAATAATGTTTCTGAAAACACAGCTACCAAAGGAAGAAACTTCTTTAAATAAAACTCAGACTCCAAAACACGAAGCCAGCTGATAATAATACCAAAGAAATAATAAGCTTTCTGACCTATTTTTTATACTCTTGCTCTTTATCTTAATGCCAGAAACTGAGGCTCCTAGGAGAAATGAGAATGCATTGTCAGATAGGTCAGTGGTTTTCAAACTTTAGTGTATACAAGCCCCAGTGGCTTATGTGGCCCCGCCTCCAGTTTCTGATCCACTAAATCTCAGTAGAAGCCAAGAATTCATATTTATATCAACTTGCCCACTCTTCTTGTGGATCCACAGTACAGCATTTTAAGAATTGAAAAAGAGTGCTGGGTGTAGTGGCACGTGGCTTTACTCTCAACACGTGGATGGCAGATGCAGGTGGATCTCTGGGAGATCAAGGACCAGCCTGTTGTACAAAGTGAAGTTCAGGCTGGTTGGGGCTACAGGGACACCCTGTCTCAAAACAAACAAGCAAAGCCAACAAAATAAAGGAATGCAAAGGAAGACCCACACCCACTAACTGGGATCCAACATACAAGGTGCAGTTAGACAGCCTGAGCAGCCACACTTGCATCCTGTACTCCCTCCCCCTTCTAGCCTTGGACTCAGGCTCACTTCTACTCTTCTGTCTCACATTTCTTGACTAGTTTCCTAATCCAGATCATCTTAGTCCTCTACCATAGTTAGTTACCCTTCATAGGCAATCCCCATCCCACCTTGGCCCTGGCCTCCTCATCTGCCTGCCTCAGACCCTGAGAAGCCAGATTCTGCCCACTGTTTCTTGATTTGTCTGCAGCCTGAAAAGGTCAATTCACTTCCCGCCCTCAGTCCCCCTTCTAGACTTGGACCCAAGCCTCCTGCTCCTTCTGCCCCAGGTCTCTGGACTGCATAGTTTATCCCCGCCTACTGCATCCTGTTCCCTGCACACACACCAACTCAGTTCTCCAACTGAGTTTGCTAGACCCTCCACAGGCTGTTTCCACTCCTGCCCGGATCTGGCCAACTGATCTGCCTGCCACAGAGGGGCCTACTACCCTGGTAAGTCAGATATTACCCACTGCCTGTCGGTCCCCTGCAGCCTGAGCAGCTCTGCTCCTTCCCCCAACTCTGTCTGCCTTCAACCAAGCCAGGTCCTGCTCTTCTGTCTCACATCTCTGGACTAGCTTCCTAACCCTGACTAGCTTAATCCTTTAGCATAGTTTGTTAGACCCTCCACAGGAGGTCCCCACCCCCATCTTGCCCTTGGCTTCCTGGTCTGTCTGCTTCAGACCTTCTTACCACTCTGGCAAATCAGATCCCACCCTCTGTGCCTGAACAGCTCCACTCTCTCCTTACACTTGGTCCCCTTCTAGCCTTGGGCCCAGGACTGTTCCTGTTCTTTCAGACCCAGATCTCTTAATCCAGAACTTCCCACTGTGTTGGGGGCCGGTGGCTCCAACATGCGCACCTAAGATGGTGGCTGGCCTGTAGCCAGGAGGTGGTAGGCAAGTAGAGGAAGTACAGAACCATTGGCCCAGAGAAAGTTCCAGGTTCATGAGCAGCACATGAGCAGCACCTGATCCCTAGGACAGGACTGTTGTATAATACCTGACCTTTAATGTGATTGGTTGAAGGATGCTTGGCTTATGTAATGTGTGGGTATATAAGGTGGAAAAATAAAGAGGAAGCTGCTGCAGCCTGAAGCAACATTGTCGTCCTGTGTTGTTATTTATCCTGCTGGTCGGGACAAGTGGTGGCCCGTACGGGGACCCACACAGTTAAAAAAAAAAAAAGGGAAAAAAGAGAGAGGAAGAAGAAGAAGAAGAAGAAGAAGAAGAAGAAGAAGAAGAAGAAGAAGAAGAAGAAGAAGAAGAAGAAAAATAAGAAGAAGAAGAAAAAGATTGGTAAATAAAAGGGATACTGTTAACAGTTAACTGCAGGTCTCCCCAGAGAGAGACACAACGGAAGAGTTCTGCCTGAAGGACTGGTAAGGCTAGCCATCTGTGTATTGTCTGTGTTGTGTGTAGGTAACTGGAATTCCACTGCACTGTGTACTAATATTTAATAGATTAACATAGTTGTGTTCAGCATTAGAATAAAATTTAATACACATGAAGGAAATACTAAGATAATTGAATCTGAGATCAGAAAGAAGAGCAAAAAGTCATTTGGCAAATTTTTTTTAAGGAAAAGTACATTGGAGGAAATTTTATTAAGCACGTACAAATAAGTTTTTGTCCTTAACAAGGTCTGCCTCATGACCAGAATACAACTGCTTACTAAATCATTAATGTTTAAGTTAATGGGATTTTTGTACTGTCTCTACAGTTACAGTTTTAAACTTGTCTGCAAAGTGGCCTGGAGAGTTAGTCTTTTCAAGGTCTTTAAAGTGTAACGTGTGACAACCAACCTCAAATGTGAATGACTTGATTTTATTTAGCTATAGCATTTCATGTTTCCAAAGCTAAACACTGGAATAATACTGACTTGTCACTTACCACAAGCAGGTGTTGTTAATAAGTAGTTTTTCTCTGTGTCATATGTTTAGTTTCTAGATAATTTTATTAGAACAAATGTGGCAGTTTGTGTTGTCTTTTATGTTTAGTTTTGCATGGCTTCTGTAGTTGGCTAGCAAATGTGTCTTAGGTAGAAATTAAGTTTTCAGAATAATTTTTCCTTAGGAAGGAAGGAGCATTCCTGGGTTGAGGGAAAGAATGCCACAACACTGTCTCAAATCTGAGAAACACTCCAGTTTAGAGCAGGAAAGTGAAAGATCATATCCTTCTTCAGCATTGAAAATCAATATCCTAGAAATTTTTCAGTTTACTTCTCAGGAATTAAAGGTAGTCTCTATGGTCAGTAGAGCTTTGTGATCTAAAAATACTGACAGACCTAGACAACTTACTCCAGAGGCTCGACATGCTATACAGCTTGTAGAACAGGCCTTAGGGAAGGCTCATGTGTCACGCATAGATTTGTCGCAGGCATTACTCTACATTATTTTGATTTCAGATCGCCTGCCTACAGGGCTTTTCTGGCAAGACTCCCCTCTCTTATGGGTGCACTTACCATATTCCCCTAATAGGGTCTTACCTAGTTACCCAGATGCAGTGACACTTTTAGCTCTCAAGGGACTAAAAGCAGCGCGATCAGTTTTTCAACCTGCTAAAATTATTTTACCTTATACAGCTACGCAGATAGAATATTTGGTTAACCATAGAGACAATTGGGCTAGTCTAGCTGCCTGTGCCGATGCACACTTTGACAACCACTTACCAGCACACCCACTACTACAATTTTTTAGTAGTCATCCAGTAATTTTCCCCCAATGTACTCGTGATAAACCTATTCCAAAAGTTTTAGTGTATATACTGATGCATCCAAATCTGGCACAGGGGTGATGATAAGTAATCAGGTTGTCCAGACTTTTCTTTACCCTACTAATTCTCCTCAACAAGTAGAGTTACTAGTGGTTATAGAAGTTTTCAAGACATATTCCCAACCCATTAATATAATATCAGATAGTAATTATGTGGTACAGGTAACTCGAAATTTGGAAATTGGTACCAACATTGCTACGTGGTCCTCTATTCATAATTTGCTTCTCACATTACAACATTTAATTTGGGATCACAAAGAACCATTTTACATAGGCCATATACACGCTCACTCTGCTCTATCAGGCCCGATGAGTTTGGGCAATCATCATGCGGACCTCGCCACACACAATTCACATGTTTTTAATGTGTATGCAGAAGCAACTGATTTTCATTCTAAATTTCATGTGAATGCCAGCACTCTTAAGGTTAAATTCCCTATTACAAAAGATGAGGCTCAGCAGATAGTAAAAACTTGTCCCCAGTGTCTCCGCCTTCTCCCAGCTCCATCTGTCGGAGTTAATCCTAAGGGCCTTAAACCCAATCACATTTGGCAGATGGATGTGACTCATTATCCTGAGTCTGGGAAACTACAATTCATTCATGCTACTATAGATACCTGCTCTAACTTCCTTGTGGCTTCGGTGCATTCAGGTGTGAAAGCCAAGGATGTTATTTCACATTGTCTACATACCTTCATTGTATTTGGGCACGCCTAAAAATTTGAAAACGGATAATGGCCCTGGATACACCTCTGTAGCCTTTGCGCAATTCTGCAATGCTTTTGGCATCACCCATGTTACAGGCATCCCTTAGAATCCTACAGGCCAAGGAAGCATTGAACATGCACACCGCACTCTAAAAAACATGCTCCTTAAACAAAAAGGAAAAAGACAAACTAGCCATATCCTTTTTCACCTTAAATTTTTAAAATTTAGACACCAAGGGCCGTTCCATCATGGAGCGGCACTATGACTCAAGGTGTTCCAAGGGACATCCCCTTGTGATTTGAAAAGATGTTTTATCAGGTCAGTGGAAAGGCCCAGATCCCGTATTAATATGGGCCCGAGGCTCTGTTTGTGTTTTTCCACAGAATGCTCAAATGCCCATTTGGATTCTGGAGCAGTTGGTGAAACCGGTATTGAAGAAAGCTGAGAAAGATGGCGATGATAGTGGTGATACTGCTGATAATGCTGGTACAGAAGGCTAATGGAGACCAACAGCAACTTTGGACAGATATTTCTGCTATGTCTGTGTTAAAAGGAAGGTCTTATAGAAATGCGTCCTTTTCTTATGACACCAGCAGCTTCTTTGAAACAACTGTTCAGGTTCAAGAAGGGACGAATATTACATTTGCTCCTACTCCTCTATGTGTTAAACCTCCTTTTATGTGGCTTGTTTTTAATGACTCAGTTGATAATGTGATAATATATTGTAATAATTTTTCGTGTTTTCTTGCTGAGTGTTGGAACGCTTCATTGTTTGATTTGGCTGTATTAATGCGCATTCCTACCTTTTTGCCTGTACCTGTGAAGATAGAGGAGCAAGACCTTTCTGTCTTATTAAGGCCAAAGAGACTTTGGGATAACGGCTGCTGTAGTTGCTGCTGTCGCTATTTCTGCAGCTGCTGCAGCGGGAGCAGCTGTGACACTCGCCACAACGATCCCTACAGCACAGACTGTAAACGCCCTTGCTGAAAGAACTGCTTCAGCATTGGAGACACAAATCCATGTGAACCAACATCAGAGAGCTGCAGTGCTAGTACTTAATTCATGGATTTATTGCAAGAAGAACTGGATATTATCCGTGCAGTGATATCTGTAGGTTGTATATATCATATGTCAGCATTATGTGTTACTCTGGTTCAATATGAAAATCTTAGTTATGCTGCAAATTTCTCTAGACAATTGTCTAATTACTTAAATGGCACCTGGGATGTAGAATTTGAAAATTTAACACGCTCTGTCCGGCTGTAGGTGGTATCCATCAACTCCACTCGAGTGGATGTTGCTACTGTTACACAATTTGTTTCCTTTTTATCTCAAGTCATGCTATGGGAGAAGCAATGGTCTGGTACCCTAGCCTTTGGAGGGCTTCTTTTAATGCTTATCGCACTCTGTATTTGGTGGATATGCCGTATGAGAAAATCTCGTAAACGTGAATTGGCTATACTTAAGGAGGCTATGATGGCTGTGCAGTTTGGTGATTCCCCCCAAGTATGGCTTAGTATGCTGGACCGGTAGCCAGAGACGGGTAAGATCTGCGTGAGATGTATACCAACCTAAGACAGGGTTCTCAGGCAAAAGGTACTGAGATACCTCATGACGGGTAAGGACATGTCTCGACATGGACAACCTAAGACAGGCACGAGTCCCTGCCATATTTCTGTTTATATTAAAACAGGGGGAGATGTTGGGGGGTGGCCAGCTCCAACATGTGCACCTAAGATGGTGGCTGGCCTGTAGCCAGGAGATGGTACGGCAAGTAGAAGAAGTACGGAACGATTGGCCCAGAGAAAGTTCCGGGAGCATGATCAGCATGTGAGCAGCACCTGATCCCTAGGACAGGACTGTTGTGTAATACCTGACCTTTAATGTGATTGGTTGAAGGATGCTTGGCTTATGTAATGTGTGGGTGTATAAGGCAGAAAAATAAAGAGGAAGCTGCTGCAGCCTGAAGCAACATCATCGTCGTGTGTTGTTATTTGTCCTGCTGGTAGGGACACCACTGTGTACTGATTCCTTGTACACAGATAGGTTAGTTCTCCAGCTTCATTGTTTAGACCCTCAACAGGCTGTCCTCCCTCCTGATTTGCCTACCACAGACCTACCTACTACCCAGACCAGTCTACTACCCTGTTAGAACCTGAAGCACACACCAATTAACATTTCATACCTGAGCAAAAAGGAACCAAGCTACATCAACAAGATAAACAGATACAAACTTCAAATAAACAAAGGAAGAATAGAATTTTCCATCAGACACACAACCAACAAAAGATCTATGTCCCCAACAAAACTCATCAAACCTACAGAAGTATACTACAATGAGAATAACCCTGAGGAACTCCACAATGGTGAATTTAGAAGAACAATAAACATGATCAAAGAACTTAGGAACATGCAAACAACTTAAAGAACTCAAAGAGGATAGGCAGAAACTTATGAGAGAAACTCAAGAAAATACAAATATGCAGCTGAATGAAATGACAAAAACAATTCAGGACTTGAAAAGTGAACTCAAAAAAGAGATAGAAGCACTGATGAAAACCCAAACCACAATGAAGATGGAATTTAAAAACTCAGTAAGCCAATTTGAAATGACAGGACAAAGCCTCACAAGCAGAATAAATGAAATGAAAAACAGGAAGAACTTAACTCCTTAAGCAAAGACTATGAAAAAAATTTTAAAACACAAAAATGGACTACATAGGAAATGGGGAACACCACAAAAAGACCAAATTTACATATCATAAGCATACAGGAAGAAGAATCTCCAGTCAGTGGCATGGGCCAGATCTTTTACAGGATTATAGAAGAAACCATTCTTGAGTAAGGAAAGACTTACATATACAAATACAAGAAGCCCATAGAACACCAAATAGACAGGAGCAGACTAGAAACTCTCTCTGGCATATCATAGTAAAAACACTAAATGTACAGAACAAAGAGAGGGTGCTGAAAGCTGCTAGAGGTAAACAAGTTACATATAAAGGAAAACCCATCAGAATCACAGCTGACTTTTCAGTGCAAACTATGAAAGCCAGAAGAGCCTGGACCAAAGTATTCCCAGCTCTAAATGATCATGAATGTCAACCCAGAATACTTTACTCAGCAAAACTATCTATCATAGTCAAAGAGGAATGGGAAATTTTCCATGACACAAATCAGCTGAGAAAACTCATGTCCACCAAACCAGCCCTAAAGAAAATACTTGAAGCAATACAAAAGATCGAAGATAGGAATTAACTATATCCAAGAGGTTACAGAAAGAAAACAAAAGAAAGTATAATTAAGGAAACACCAGATAGGACCAAGAAAACAAATTAAAATGACAGTAATGAATGCACATCTTTCAATAATAACTCTAAAGATCAATGGCCTCAACTCCACAGTCAAAACACACAGGCTAGTGGATGGATTAGGAAACAAAATCCACCATTTTTGTTGTCATCAAGAAACTCATCTCACCTTCAAGAATAGGCACTATGTTAGAGTGAAAAGATGGAAAAAATATTCCAAGCAAATGGCACTAAGAAGCAATCAGGTGTTACAATTCTAATATCTGACAAAACAGACTTCAAAGTAAAACTAATCAGAAGAGACAGAGATAGGCACTTCATTCTAACCAAAGGAACAACTAACCAAGAAGATACTGCAGTCGTAAATATACGTGCACCAACTCTGGTGCACCCAACTTCATAAAAGCAGTGCTATAGAACTATAAGACACAGATTAACCACAGTTCAGTAACAGTAGGGGGCTTCAATGCCTCACCTGCTTAGTGGATAAAAGAGCCAGAGCTGGAAACATAAGGAAACAGGTTTTCAGGCCAATAGGAACTTGTTCATCTGAACTGGACACAATGGTGACAGCATACACAAGACTCCTGCAGACTCAGTCAGACAAAGAAAGCCAGAGTAGAATGAGAGAAATGGGCAGCAGGTCTCAACCCTAGACAAAGAACTATCAGCAACTGATTAGTGCTGGGTGAGAGACAGGTCTTCTTTAAGGGACTCTAGATAAGGTGACTGGAGTCCAGTGGATGAACTTGCACTGAGGGACATCTGGGTATAAGTGTTCGATTGAATAGGCCTTGACATATATGACAAAATGCATGAAATCCAGTTGGAGGGGGGCAAAAGCAGGTGGATGGGGAAGAGAGGTCTAAACTTGATTAAGATCTATTATATGAAATGCACAAAAACTCAATAAAAATATTTTAAAACAAAACAAAAAAAGGGGCATTTGGGATAGGGAAGAGATTGCAATTTCTAATGAAGAATAGTGTTTGTCAATTTATAGTAATGTACACCTTTCATCATTGAACTTGGACTCTGTAGATTACAGATATTATAGGACACTTGAAGAGCATAAAAGCCACAGAATCACTCTTGGTTCCATCTAGTAGCAAACAAGCTAGAATTCTTTTAAAAATTTAAAGAAGAGAAACAAAAATCAAGATTCTGACTTTATGTCACAATTTTTTGAATTAAATATAAAAATTACTATACAGCATTCTTAAATCAATGGGCTTTATAAAAACTGATTTTATGTTTTTAAAAGTCTGCAAATGATTCTTTACTTAGGTATTCATTTATAATACTAAACTTTAAAGAAGCTCTAATTCCTATAAATTGTATAACTCTGACTAATAAGAAAATGTGAAGAATGCCTAGAGGCATCTGCCTTATAAAACAACATAAATATTTTTAAACACACTAAAGTCTGTGTGTGCTCAGTGACAGAGTTAGTGGTAGAGTGTTAGTACCCCATCATTCCAGAAACCTTTTGTAAAGGAAGAAACACTGTGAGGAAGGAAGCAAGGGACTTCCACAGTGCATAGAGACAGGAATTCACAGTTAAAGTACTTTGGTCTATCCAACAGCAACCTTTGGCAAGCTATGTCATTTCTCTTAGCCTCATTTTTCTCATTTTAAAAATGAAGATAATTTATTGTTGTGCAGATGGAATAAGATGATAGAGGCAGTCAGATAGCTGTGTGCCTGACACACAGCTGGTTTTTAACAAATATTTCTGTTGTCACAAGGTTAGTCCTTGAAAACACTATCATAAATGTATAATGCACAACAAACTAGGAAATAAAGAGAAACGTCTATGGGGTAAAAGAGTTGAATGTTACTTTTGTTCTTTTTATCCCAAGAAGGAAATAAAAATAAGATGAAAAATAAAGGGCAAACTGAGTGATTTTTGGATACAACCTCTGATTCCTTGTCTGTGGACTGGCATCCACAGTGCAATGCGTAGGTCCCAGGCATGCCATTAGGTCAGAAGAGAAATGTGTTCTTTCCTCAGAAAAGCAGCTTCTTAGGACATAAGAAGAGAGGAGATGATCTTAATTATTTACAACATGGAATATTACAAAACTAAAATTCTGAGACTAACTTTTCACCTCTATTATCACCATGCTTCTGCTCCTGAAGTTTGTAATTGCATATGACAATATTCATTAATACTGATGATCACAAAGCAATAAGAGATATCACTGCATAAGTAGAAAGTTATTTTTAAAGTGATAGGTAACTTGAAACCTGTAGGTACCAAGACATGATAACACATGAACTTATCATATAGTGTATTTGTAAAATATGGGCTGTATGTGTCAGAGTTAAGTAAAAAATCTTAGTACTTACAAGTTTTCAGACATTAATTTACACTGGATTAGATGGCCATGTACAAGAATTTTTGTCTTTGATTGTAACTTTATTTTGCCTACTGTCAGGCTCATGACATTTGTCTGTCATGCTGAAATCATTAAAGAAAGAAGAATGGAAAGAAACTCTGTTCATGGCAGCAGCGCAGCCTCCCAAGAGAGAGCAATAAGACTCTGCCTGCGGCAGCATGTGCTTGTCCAGTCATTTACTCACCTTCCTATAAAGGGAGAATAAAAATTGAACATGCTGGCAAGTAAACAAGCTGCGGAAACTATTAAGTGAGGCAGATGAACAGTGAGGGAGATAAACTCAACCTCACTGTGACTCAGTTTCCCCACCTATGAGATATGAGAATTCACACCAATGATCTTTTAAAATTTTTACTTATTTTTATTTTATGTGTATGAGTGTAGGTAAAAATACTTGCCACTGATCCTGAAGATCTGAGTTCAGTCCCCAAGACCAACAGGGTGGAAGGAGAGAACCCACTCCTACAAGTTGTCTTCTGACCTTCACACATGTGCCATGGAAGGTGTGCATGTGTTGCACATTCTTCTGCATGTACACACACATAATAATTATAAATAAAGGAATTAAAAATTTTAACAAGAGTTATTGAAATATTATGCAACCAAAAGATAGACTATGGGTTTATTCCAGTACTAAAACAAGCAACTTTGTAACATGATGTACCAGTTTTGATTTTATGCTATTAAAGAAAATAAAAGAGGTTACTCAGTTGATAAGACTATGTAACATTTAAATATTTAAGCACAAATTTGTATTTTACAGCAAATCATAGATTACTGGTTTATCTAATAAACAATCAGTATATTAAGGAGAGATTTTAAGCTAAAGAAAATGATTTTAAAATGACCATGCATATTTGATGAAAATATCCCTTTTAATATCTTTAAATTAATAAGTGTTTTTCAAAAAATTTAAAGGTCTAATAAAATTTAATTGTTTAATAAAAAATAATGTCATGAATTCTAGACTAACTTTTTCATTGTCTTGATTTAGATGAGGTTCAAGTTTGAAAGGAACATTAGCTGTCACCTGTTTAATCTACCCAGTGTCTCTTCTACCAAGAACTTTATATTTCATGGGACTTCATTGTCTGCCATTTTTTATCTTTAGAGAACCTGAACCATTGGAAATTCTTTCCTCCATTTGACCAAATCAAAACCAAAATTTTAGGTTTAAAATGGAACAAAATGACCAAATAATTTAATAGTTAACATCCAATTTCAGAGTAATTTCAGAATGGGTAAAAATGGCTGTCATGTAATATTACAAATACTACACAACTCTGCCAAGACAAATGTCTATGTCAGCCCTTACACCATTAAAGCCCTAGGAAAAACCAGCTGCATTCCCCCTGTTCCTCTTGGCTATTGGCTAGACCAGTCACAGATCCTAAAGAAGAACATCAGTGCGTCTACCCTGCCTTGCCTGAGCCAATGAAAAGAATGAAGCTTGTTTAGATGTTAGAATCGTGGTCCCAAAGGCCTGGAATTTGTCCTTCCAGTCAAGCAGAGGTCTCCCATAATCCCCTTGCTCCCAAGCCCTATGCTGGCCCTCCTGTCCCACACCATTTTTGGCTTTTAGTAATTGCTTTCACTTTGTATTAAAGCACCCTTTTTGTACTCTAGTCTATTTGCCGGGAATCCCAATGAATTTTCTACCTCTTGTTAGACACCAGGAATGGGGTCGCAGCTTAGATCATGTTTCCCCAGATACAAGCTGAAATTTGGGGCTTAAGAGATGGAGGCAGGAAGATCAGAAGTTCAAGACCGTCTTTGATTGTATAGTGAGTCTGGGGCCAGCCTGGGCTACATGAGACTGTCTGAAAAACAGCAACTCATTCCCTGAAACCAAAAAATTAGGGTGCGGGTGCTGTAGTCTGTGGTAGAGCATTTACCTAGGGCTTGATTCCCAGCAACATTAAAAAATGTCAGCATAGACTGATTGCTTCACATGCTTTCATTCACTCACATCCTCCTGAAATCTCTCTCACTTATTTCTAACAGCATCATAAAGGGTACTTTAGAGATGGACACTTTCTGAGTATGTTTTTCAAACACACACACACACACAAACACACAGAGTGTACTTACAGTCTACAGTAGAATTAATGTCCTCTTAGTGCTATCAGTGTAAAGACACTATCAGGGTTAAATGAGATTTCAGGTCAAACTATCTGTCAACTCTTTTTCTATGCAATGTAAACTATTGGTAATCAGTTGTACATATAAGGTTAGGAGTACCTTGTGAATGACAATGTATGTTGTTTCTTGAATCCCAAGAATCTTATGATTATTAAATCACTAATAAAAATTGTGAAATTAGACATGGGCAAACTAATAGAGCTGGGAACATGACAAGAACTAAGTAAATTTGGTGTTCTTTCAATAGGACCACCCTTCTTTACCTCAGAAAATGGTTCCTGATCCCTGTTCCCAGGAAGTAAACTTCCTCTCATATGAGCCCATGCCAGTAATTCAGTTAGGGCTGGCATGTCAACCTTCCTTTTCTCTATATTAGTTTCATATTAATATCATAACAAATTATCATAAATTTAGTAGATTGAAAGGCCCTACTTGTTATCTAGGTAAAATGTCCAACACAGCTCTCCCTTGACAGAAATCAAGGTGTTGGCAGGCTGGCTGTGTTCCTCTGGAGGCTCTGAAGAAGCACATTGGTCCTACTCATTGAGTTGCTGGCAGAAGTTGGGGTTTCAGTGGTATTGGGGCTCAGATCTGCATTTTCCTGCTTGTTGCCATCTGAGGGCCATTTCCAGCTTCTAGAGGGAACCCACACTCCTTAGCACTCTTTTTCCATTTTAAAACTCATATTGCTGAGTCAAATTCCTTTCGTTCTCATCTCTTCTGTCTGATATACTTATCACCCACACTTTTGCCTTACTCTTCCAATTTCATTTATATTGTGCTGGGGCCTCCAGTGTAAGATACTCAGCAAAATGCTTAAGACAATCACAAGAGCAGAATTCCCCTTGCCTTTAAAGTGATATGGTCAGATGTTCCAAGGAATAAGAAGTCAACGTTATTAGACATCCATGATTCTGCCTACCACAGTCATTCTTATAAAATTGTATTGTGTATATATGCACTATTTATATCTATCTATATGTTGTGGACACCTAGGTTGTTTCCACAACTTAGCTATAAACATTAGTGTGCAAATATCTCCATATCTTTCACTAGAGTGCATCTGGTCAATATCCAGGAGTGATACAGTTGGCTCATATTGTATCTGTATTTTTAGCTTTTCTGAGGAATCTTCACAGTGATTTGCATGGTGGCGGATTAGTTTATTGTCCCACTAGCAGTGCATTAGTGCTTCCTTTTCTCTGAAACCTAGCTAGTATTTATTGTTGTTTTAATTACTGCTATTAGGACTGGGTTGAGATGGAATCTTCATTTATTTCTAGTTTGCATTTCACTGTTTGGTAGTGACATTGAACATTTTTTATATGTTTATTGGCCAGTTGTAGTTCTTCTTTTGAGAACTGTATGTTCATTTTATTTGCCCATTCTCAATTAACTTCCTATGACTTTCATGAATATGTCCCCTCTTTCTTCCCCATTGAGTCCAATTTGTGCTGCCCAAATACTCTTAGGTGTGCAGCTTGCCCTGGAGGTGGTCTGTCTACCAGGGATCATTCCCTTAAAGGAGACTGACTCTTCCTCCTCCTGAAGCTATCAAATGCCAATAGCTCCTTAGCCAGGGGTGGGTCTTTATGTTCACTTCCTTCCTTCCATGCTGGAATTTTGTCTCCCTTGAGCTTGAGCGTGTCTGGTGCCTGTTGATACAACTGCTGTGAGTTCATATGTGCTACTGCCCTGCTGTGCGGAAAACAATGTTTCCTTGTAAAGAATTAATAAAAACATCCCCCTCAAAATTTGTTGTACATGTAATTTGATGTAGTTTCTAACACCAGATATTTGGGGACCTTAGAATTATCTGATAAGTAGAATAGGTCAATACTAGGTAGGAATAAGTGCAGGGAGCCGTAAACGCCATTACAAGATGGCGCTGGCTTCCTGGCAGCGTTGTGGTAAACAACTCCTAATTAGGTAGTGCTTTGGCGCCAACCTGGATCTTGCTACTGCACATGCGCGCCACATGACCTGTCCTGAGCCTATCCCGTGGCGTCCACCTGTGGTTAGCTACTTGCAGCCAATCAATAGGTGCCCGTCTCCTTCCAGGCTTTATAAGCAGCTGTAGGTGCCTTGCTCCCCGCCTCTCGCCATCATCGTCCATCCGTTAAGCAAAGGCTCTCCAATAAAGTGTGATACTGGAAGACTCCTCATGATCGCGTGCTTTCTTCCTCCGCTGGCGGGAGGCGTTCGCCGCAAGTGGTGCCGAAACCCGGGACGCCGGGCGTTGTGAGGCCGCCTGGCGGGAGGCCGAAGAGGAGCCAGAACCAGACACACGGAGAGGGAGGTACCGGTAAGTCAGCCCCATGTATGCTTTTGATCTACAGTCTGCCCTGATTGGTGCTGCCATCCTTTTTGTGTGGGTTGTCGTGGTCTTCGTTTGCTGCCACTGTTTCTACTCGTGTCTCAGCAAAGGAAGCCATCCCAATCTTATCAAGGAAGGAAGGAGGGCGCTGGCAAGGCATCAGGACAGTCTTTCAGAGTCAGATGCAAGTGGGGATATACAAGTTAGGCCTAAGAAAAGTCAAAGAAAGAAAAAAAGTCATAAAGAGGAGCTTATAGAAGCCAGTCATAAAGAGGAGCTTATAGAAGCCAGTCATAAAGAGGAGCTTATAGAAGCCAGTCATAAAGAAGAGCTTATAGAAGCCAGTCATAAAGAGGAGCTTATAGAAGCCAGTCATAAAGAGGAGCTTATAGAAGCCAGTCATAAAGAGGAGCTTATAGAAGCCAGTCATAAAGAGGAGCTTATGGAAGCCAGTCATAAAGAGGAGCTTATGGAAGCCAGTCATAAAGAGGAGCTTATAGAAGCCAGTCATAAAGAGGAGCTTATAGAAGCCAGTCATAAAGAGGAGCTTATAGAAGCCAGTCATAAAGAGGAGCTTATGGAAGCCAGTCATAAAGAGGAGCTTATAGAAGCCAGTCATAAAGAGGAGCTTATGGAAGCCAGTCATAAAGAGGAGCTTATAGAAGCCAGTCATAAAGAGGAGCTTATGGAAGCCAGTCATAAAGAGGAGCTTATAGAAGCCAGTCATAAAGAGGAGCTTATAGAAGCCAGTCATAAAGAGGAGCTTATGAAAGCCAGTCATAAAGAGGAGCTTATAGAAGCCAGTCATAAAGAGGAGCTTATAGAAGCCAGTCATAAAGAGGAGCTTATAGAAGCCAGTCATAAAGAGGAGCTTAAGGAAGCCAGTCATGATAAAGGCCCCAAAAGAGGGGATCCTGTAGATGGGGGACTGCGGCCGTCCCCCCCTCAAGTTTCGTATCCTTCCTTGGAGAAATTTAAATGTTTGTCTGTACAAGACCAAAGTTCCAGCAATGAGAAAAATACTAGTTCCCACCCAATTTTTTTGGCTCTAAATGACCTACTTCGTTCAAAAAATTTAAAGCTTAAGAAAAGCACTTTGGAGAGATTCTTGGAGAAGTACGATACCATTGCACCGTGTTTCGCAGTGTCCATAAGACTTCAAGGCTCACCGCAGGGGCCCTCGCCGCGGCATAAAGTCCGCAGGGTCTGGCGTGTGCACGGGGATGCGCGCTGCTCCCATCCGGTTCTAAACTACCTGCAACGGCCAGGTATGGGCCCGACACTCCAGCGCCATCTTTAAGACTGGGCGGGGCTGACTCGCGCATGTCTGAGCCCGGGGCAGTACTTAAATTGAAAGTCATTCTTAATTGAGTATACTAATAAACAAGCTGCCGCTAATCAAGCTGCAGGGCAGCGCCCCAAACAACCTAAAAAGTAAAACTAAACCTTCCACTGGGCTGGAGGAGCCAGCTTTTATGTAACTTAAAATCAAGCAGTTATTCCATAGTCTTTAAATCCCAAAGAAAAAGACAGTTCTTAAATAACTACAACCTGGATTACCTATTCCTTCTACTATTCCTAAAAATACTTATAAAATTATCTTAAATTTAAAAGACAAAGTTGTTGTAAACAGGAGCCAATGATGCGACAGTTTCAGCCTGGCTCCCCACAGTTAATTGAGTTAAGCATAATTATAAAAGTATTTAAAGCTTGTACCTTTCCCTTTAACTTAATATCTAATTCAACTTATGCCGTTAATGCAGTAAGAGTTTTGAAAGTGGCCGGACCAATTAAAAACTCTAGTCCGGTCTGTCAGCTTTTTCAACAATTACAGACTTTAATTTGGCAAAGACAGGCTTTTTTATCCAACATATTAGGGCTCATACAGGCCTGCCAGGACCTTTGAGTACAGGGAATGATAAAGTAAATTTATGGACCAGAATAAAATGTATATTTTTAAACTCCACTATAAAAAGGGCAAAATGTTTTCATAACAGGTTTCATGTGAATGCCCGAGCCTTACAACAAAAATTTCACCTGTCTCGAAAAGATGCTCGACAGGTGGTGCTAAATTGTTCTCAATGTGTAACTTTTCACCATCCACCTAGGATTGGAGTTAACCCACACGGTTTGCTCCCTTTAAAAGTTTAACAAATGGATGTAACACATATTTCAAAGTTTAAAAACCAAAAATATGTTCATGTGTCTGTGGATACCTGTTCAGGTATTCTATACGCTACACCTTTAACAGGAAAAAAGACATGCAATGTTATAACTCATTACTTACAGGCCTGGACTGCATGGGGCAAGCCCCAACAACTAAAAATTCAAAAACAAAAAGGGGGAGTAGGCCACGGCTGCACCCTAAGGGAAAGACTTTCCCTAGCCTTGTTTACTATAAATTTTTGAATTTGGATGCTCAAGGCCGCTCAGCAGCGGATAAACATCAGGACCATCATGACCCTGCAAAAGGGATGACTAAGTGGAAAGACGTATTAACGGGCCTCTGGCGTGGGCCTGACCCCGTGCTGACATGGGCACGAGGAGCTGTTTGTGTTTTTCCCCAGGACGACGAATCACCTCACTGGGTGCCCAGCAGATTGGTGAGGACACTCCAGCCGTCCTTGGAGGATGCTGTGGAACAAGAAAACTTGAAGGCTCCTGGTGATGCTGACTCTGACTCAGCTATGGACATTAAGCCAGGATGAGCTGCGCTGGGGGTTCCTGTCTACCTTCCCACTTCCGATCCCAGTTCGCCATACTGCAATTGTTTTCCTCGCTTCTTTACAACTGAAAAGGACTAGTATTTTGTATAATAATGCTTCTAAAACAACAAATTTGTCCAGACAGCTTTTAACTATTGGATTGGAAATTGGAGTGATAATTTTAATGTTACTTTGGATGAGCTTCAGAGGGCTGTTATTTCTCTTAATTCCACCTGAGTTGATCCAAGTTTGGCAGCTGGGTTTGTTTCCTAGTTTTCCTCGGCATTTTCCTATTTTAAAGAATGGGCAGGAGTTGGTACCTTCTTGGTCCTTAGCATTGGAGGAGGCATATTGTGCCTTTGGTTGAGCTGCAAAATGCGAGCCCAGGTGCATAGGGACAAGGTCATTCTTACTCAAGCGCTAACCGCACTGGAGTTGGGAGCCTCCCTCCAAGTATGGCTAGCAGCCCTAAAACAGGAGTAGTCACTCTCACCCTTACCTGGCCTTTGCACCCTCAGGGGTCGGTATGCCCCACTGCACGTAGGAAGGCAGGGACAGGGTTCCCTAGGCCGGTCTCCGCCTTTGCACTCCCAGGGTCTGTTCCCATTGCACGGGATAAGGGGAGGCTAGAAGCCTGATTTTCTTTCTCCCTTGATCGATCAACACATCATGAGGTGGGGATCAGATCGGGAGCTTTCCTTTGCTACTCGCAGGGTGTTGCTGCATAATTAATAAAAAGGGGGTAGCTGCAGGGAGCCGTAAACGCCATTACAAGATGGCGCTGGCTTCCTGGCAGCGTTGTGGTAAACAACTCCTAATTAGGTAGTGCTTTGGCGCCAACCTGGATCTTGCTACTGCACATGCGCGCCACATGACCTGTCCTGAGCCTATCCTGTGGCGTCCACCTGTGGTTAGCTACTTGCAGGCAATCAATAGGTGCCCGTCTCCTTCCAGGCTTTATAAGCAGCCGTAGGTGCCTTGCTCCCCGCCTCTCGCCATCATCGTCCATCCGTTAAGCAAAGGCTCTCCAATAAAGTGTGATACTGGAAGACTCCTCGTGATCGCGTGCTTTCTTCCTCCGCTGGCCGGAGGCGTTCGCCGCAAATAAGCACTAAAACTGGCCTCTTAGTCTATCATAATGTCCTGAATAGAGGTTAAGTTAATTCAGCATTAGGGATGATGCCATAGAGTATATAACCAAGAATCCCAGTTCTAGTGTTTGAGGGGAAGGAGTTAAATTCTGAGGCAAACTACCGTTAACACCACAAAGGTTTTTTAAATGATAAGTTGGAACCCATCCGTAGATGTATCTCAGTTGTATAGATAAGTATAGTCAGATAGAGAGAAACAGCTTATTTTTGGAAGACTAGATCCACAAATGCCCTACTACTACTCCCCTTTTATATAATGCTAGGAGTTGAAGGCAGAGCCTTGTGCATAGTAGGTAAACTCTAGTAACTGAACCACAACCCAGTCTCTATGTTGACTCTTAAAGTAGAAGGTTTGAGTTATCACTATAAAAGGAATAAATCCAGAGGCAAAGCCCAAATCAAGCTGATGCAAATTCTTTATCCATCCAAAGCTTCTGCAAAAGTAATGCTTTCAAATGAGGCCCAACCATTCTTGTTTCTATTACTTCTCATTAGTAGTCTTAAGTTACCGAGAGGACACGGTAGAAGATTTTGTTACCTTTAAAGCTTTAACCAACGCCTTAGAAAAGAACCCTAAAACCAGCTTTCTCTACACTGTGTGATAAAATAATCAGGAGAAAAATTGTGATTGCTCGGCCTGTGAGATGACTTAATGGGTAAAGGTACTTATTGCCAGGCTTGACAATCTAAGTTCAAATCCCAGGATCTACGTGGTACAAAAAAAGGACCAACTTGGCTTCTGAAAGTTGTCCTCTCTGACCTCTACAAATGTACTGTGGTATGCATGCCCCCCCCCAAATAAATAAATGCAAATAAAACACAAGGAATTGTGAAAGCTCATGAAAGCTCTGAGTTCTCAAAACCATGTCATTTATAACATCTAAATTGCAAGCTATTGTTCCCAAATTTAAGTGTAAAAAAAATCACTAGTGTGCGAGACAGAGGTAACTAATAAATAACAAGGAACCTAACTAGTCTCTTTGCCTTCAATTTTTTTTTCAGACAAGCTCTTCCTGTAGCCCCAGCTGGCCTGGAACTCACTACATAGACCAGATTGGCCTTGATCTCATAGAGAGCTATCTGCCTCTGCATCCCAAGTGCTGGGATTAAAGGCATGAGCCTCCATACCTGGTCCTTCCTTCACTGTTGATTCATCTGTCTCAATGCCAAGATAATCTGTTTTTGTTCTGTTTTTACTGTTTGAGACATACATACAGATGGTGCATTTTGACCAAATCTCCCTGCACTCCCTCCTCTCCGATTCCTCCCCCACATCACCTACCACTTTTCCCTCATAATACGTGCATTTTTAAAACTCACTGTGTACATTTAGGGCTTCTGGTGTAAATATGGGTGTAGGACCACCCACTAGAGCATGGCCAGCTCTCGGGCTGCGTCCCTGAAGAAAAGTGACTCTCCCTCCCCAGCAGCCCTCAGCCAAGAGGAAGACACCAGAAGATGGAAAGGCCTTCAGTGATCATGGATTGGTAGGATCATATTGTGAAAATGGCCATCCTACCAAAAGCAATCTACAGATTCAATGCAATCCAATTCTAATTCAACGCAATTCTGACACAATTCTTCACAGAAATTTAAAAATGAATCTTCACATTCAAAATGGAACACCAAACACCCAGAATAACCAATCCTGAAAAATAAAAACACTGTTGGATATATCACCATCCTTGATTTCAGGTTATGCTACAGAACTAAAGTAATGAAAGAAAAAAAAAGCACGGTCATGACAGACACATTGGTCAGTGGAATAGAACTGAAGATAGTATTTTTGAAACATAGATCAAAACTGCTTTCCACCTTAACCTCTCACATCTCTCACAGTCTACATAATAAAATGCACTCTGATTTAGTAAAATAGATGTTAAATGTTAATTATATAATTGTATGTATAATTTTATTTCCTATATCTCCCTTGCATTTGTTAAATATTTTTATCAAAATATATATCTCATGCTTTAAGATACTTTTCCCAATTTTTAAAAATATTTATTATTTTTTTTTACGTGTATGAGTGTATTGCTTGCATTGTGTAAGTGCACCTGTGTCATGCAATGCCCACAGACATCGGAGGAGGGCACTGGATTCGCTGGAACTGGAGTTACAGGTGGTTTTTAGCTGCCATGTGAGTGCTGGGAATCGAACCCAGCTCCTCTGCAGGAGCAACCAGTGCATCTCTCCAGGGCCACTTTTCTCAATTTTAAATCTCTATTCTTTCATACAATATTCTTTTGTCCTGGAAGAAGGAAGAAAAGAAAGAAGGAAGGAAAAGAGAAAAGAAGGAAGGGATAAACCTATCCATTCATTAACTATCCAATTCTAATAACAGTTAGTGAGCTCAGCGAAGACCTGTGATCCTATTATGTTATACTATCATTGACAATGGAGAAATGTTCTCAGTGCATATGGAAGTTGGGCCATGACACTTTCCAAAGGGCTCTCATGAAGTTGGAGCACACCAGGGGCCCCCCGGGAGGCTGTTTTCATTGTTTTCTACCTGCCCATCAGCACCAGTCATGAAACTATTAAAAGGAAATAGACACCCCTCAGAGCACTCTAAGACTCAGAATGTACGGAGAGTAGAACTTGCATATCTTTCCCAGACTTCTCAGCTGATTCTGATGTAGAAATGTAATATGATGATCAATAAACTGACGTCACCACAGAGGCAAATTGGGCTACTCCTGCAGGTAAGTGGAAAGGTGGGATCAAATCCATTGGAAAAAGGCTAAGCCTCTCTCAGCAAGAAGCCAGGGCCACAGTTATGCAGGTTGGGGTCCTAGGGCAGCAGAAAGTAGAAGTCAAGAAACCAAAACGGAAGCTCTTCTGTCTGTATCAAAGAGGCATCAGAACAGGAGCTCATTAAGGAATCAAGGGAACTAGGCCTGCAAATAAGATTTGTCTGAGATCTCACCAAACAAACACTTCCCCATTCAGCAACATTGAAGTATTAGGGAAATTGTCTTGGGCATCAACTCAGATCTACTGAAACAGAATCAGCATTTTAACCAGAATTCCAAATGATTAAAACTACACAGTAAAATTTGAGAATCACCCAAGCCTTGTTCCTGTGTTGCTGATCTACAGCGACAAGAATCTTCCCAAGCTAGGTAAAAAAAAAAAAAAAAAAATTAGCCATCACTACTGTGAGCAGTTAACAGACCAGACCCTCAGCCAATTGACCTTATTGTGGCACTTGGAACAGGACCTTGGAAACTGACAAATAGTTTATTGGTTGAGATCTGATGATCTGAAGCTGGATCGATTGGAACTCTGCCACTCACCAGCTCTGAGATGTGTTCAAGTTGCTTAACATCTTTAGGCTTCAGTTTTTCATCTAAAGTACAGGGATACTGACTCAAAAGAAGGAGAAGACAGTATTATCTTTGCTAGCATTGCAAGTGCTCAGTGGGTACTTAACAATGCAGTAGTTAAGGGACAGGCAGTGATTATTGACTTTTGGAGAAGAGAAGAGTTCCAAAACACAAATGTTATGATTTCAATCTGATTCATCTAATCTGTAATACCCTTAGAAAAGTGCCTGAAATCTTAGTATTTGTTAAGCATTCCCTATACAAGACCTCCTTAATACATAGCTGTGATAGACAAAGCAGCTCAATGCATGAAGCTTGTCAACTTTTTTAGGGTGGTAACATCAAATCGATGTGACTTCAAAACTTTCTTATTTTCCCCTAAATACCTAAGCAAACACACTTTGTGGCAGATTTTCAATCAGTTAAACTGAAATTTCTTTATTTGTAAATGTATTGATATTTTTATTTCAGGGGGTGCTTCAAATCTGAGCTGTAATGAGCAACACAGCACAGTGCAATAGGTTTCATTTTCATTTAACCCTGAACTAGCTCCCTTATCTCGTCTGGTGCTTTTAAATTATCAAAAAAAAAAGTCACTTCTCCTGCTTCACTTATCCGCATAACCACTGTATGGGTATTTTCTGACAGAATAGAAAAGTTCTGTCAGTAATAGTAAGTTCTGACAGGTCAAAAGCTTAATCCCCTTTGTCCCTCCTGTACTGGGGCCTGAACAGAGAGAGGGGTCACACATTAGAAAACACTCTGTGGCTGAGCTGTGTTTGTAGATCCACCTCTGCTTGCCAGTGCTGATCCAACCCAAACCAGTCCCCTGCTCCGCTGCCCACTGTACTAATTCTGCCCCCAATTGAGCACCTCCCCCCCAAATGTTCTAAGTATCACAAAGCAATAAAACATAACATACATATTTATGAAAACTTTGTTTTATAATTCTGTTAAAGTCACTTTTCAGTTTAGAAGTCAGAAAGTTAGAAGGCAGTTTGGGAGATGTGGCTTATTTTATTTTATTTGAGACTGGTTGCCCTCAGAGTGCTTAGTACAGGCTGACCTCAAACTCCAGAGGACAAGCGCTCCTCCAGCCTTAGCCCACCCCCAACCCACTCTCAGCAGCTGGGATTACAGAAAGGACCCACTGTACCTAGTTAGTTTTTACTTAAGAAATTTTCAAATGCATGGTAAAGTACAATTTGTTTACTTGGTACCTCACAATTTCATTAAAGATACCTCTTGCTTAGAGTATTCTTTGACTCAATTTTCTTTTTAAAAAAATCTTCTGAACTATAAAAAGTACCTTTAGAAAAGTATCCCACTGTGCATTTCAATTTCTGAACACCAGCTTTTACTAAGTATGCTAATACTTAGGTTTGGAAGATAAACACAAATTTTAGATTGGTAAATGACAAGGCAATGGTGCGTTAGTAAAGACTAACCCTCAAGTCTTCCAAAGTACACCACATATCGGAGCACCCTGCTCTTTACCAAAATCACATTAAGAAATCTCAAGTAAGTTATTAAACTCTTTAAATGATCCTGTCAAGTGTCTTCCTAAAGTTTGTATACATTTTTAGGTTTTGTTAATGTTTCTTAATAATCCATTAAAGTTATACAACTTATGACAGAACACACAAAAATGAACAACTCCAGCTGGCAAGTCTAAGACATTTCAAAGTTGCGCTGACAATTCCAATCTACTTTCTTTCATGCCCAGATTCACTTAATATCTCATTTGATTTTCAAACCTGCCTTCAGAAGCCACTGGGACAAAACCATCAGCAAGCGCAATCTCCATTTGGGCACGTAACCCTTTTACAAACACAATTACAGCCAAACACTATTGTAACCTGATTTGCATGTGCACTAACTAAGTTACAAAGCACACCAGAATGCTTGCTATGCATACTACAGACTTGTTAGGAGGATATATTGCAGGGCTTCTGTGAACACTAATTAAAAAGGTTTTATCTTTCCCCTCTGGTCCACTGAAATTGTGCAAAGGCCTTGCCTGCTACAATTTTGTTTAAAACCAGTTTTCAAACATGTGATCAGAGCCAGGCAACTATTTCAGGTGGTGTGATTCTGTTTCCACAGTGCACAAGGCTCTAGAGACAAAGTTTCAATCTAAACTTTGAGCTTCCTTGTCTTTGTTATTTTGTGTTGCAACCTTAGCATTATCCAACTGTGGACTTTTATCTGTGAATATCTAAATCCTGTCTTGTAGAAAACTAATTACTGAACCACTGAGAGCTTCATAATGTCCTGCATTTAAGTCCTGAGCATCATACATAATGCATAGGCAGCAGTCTCTGCACTCTGATTACAGAACACTGTCATTAAGTGAGCAAATTAAAGATGTGAATAATTCACTGGCTGAGCTTATTGTCAGTACTGCATTGTGAAATTAGAATTTCTAATAAGTACGGCAATTTTTTTAACCCAATTAACACAGAGAACATCTTGAGACTGATTAGTACAATAAAAATTATTACCTTATTCTTTTGCTTCACAACAGCCAAATTAAATACTGTATTTAATTATGCAGCATTCATTCCTTCTCTGCTGAAAAAACTATCATTTTAATAAGAGTTCTAATATTTGTGTGTGAGCTAAAAATATAACACATGCATCTGCAGCTCACTGTCTTTTTGCAAAGTTTTTTTTTAGGAGTCTGAACAGTAGTATTATCACCAGCAGGTGATTATGATGACATTAGTCTATTTTTAAGCCAAACATCTTCCCTAAAAACAAACAGCATACATAGCATTGACCAGTAACTAACCTCTACAAATCGAGTTGAATATAGTAAATCTCTGCTTTTTCTTGACTCTTTAGATGTAGATTAACATGGATTTGCCCCTACTACATTATGTGATTGAAGCTAAAATATATATGTTTTTAAAATGGAATCAATTAGGAAAATAGTCAAGTATCTGGAACAGTAGGTCTTACCTCGGATGCTCATTTAGCAAACGGGTGTCTGTCAGACTCCTGCCAGGCAAGTAGGAAAGTCCAGTTTATGCTCGGTATGGCATGATGATCCTACGCAGAGTGTCCGCTGCCATGTTAAATAAAGAAAATGATCATTTAAACCGAGGCTTTTGTCTCTCAGTATTTCCTCCTGCTGTCCCTTTCGAATCAAAGCCCAGACAGGCAAGCACATCTGGTGGCAGTCTCTGCCCCTGACCGCAGCAGCCTCTGGAGAGCTCCCCGCTTCCTTTCCAGTTCCTCTGCATCCCTTCCTGGATAACTTCACCCCACTGAATGGGAGAACACATTGCAGGCAGAGTATGAGATTGTTTGCTGAGTCTCTGCAGCCACCTCCTTCCTGCCTAGAAATTTTACAGAAAGAGAATGAGAGGGGAGAAACAGCGAAGGTGCTCTGAGTATCAGACACAATGCAATAGGGAGATGGAGAGGAGGGAAGAGAGAGAGAGAGAGAGAGAGAGAGAGAGAGAGAGAGAGAGAGAGGAGAGAGAGAGAGGAGGGGTAGCTGTCAGTGCAGATAAATCTGCATATGGAAATTAGGGTTATCCTGGGTACAGTTTTATTTAACTATGATCTACTGTTTTTTTAATTAGACCAGAATTTTAGCAAATGAAAGGAAGAAAATGAGCCTTGAAAACAGAGAGTAACTTCTAATTCAATACTCTTGAAATTTTATAGCACCTGCACAGAACTGATCCTGAAGTTGTAGGAAAAATAGAAGGAATAAAATATGGAACACCACCCATGTTATTATGTTTAACATATAAAAAGAAAAACAATACCATCACCAAATAAATAAATAAATGAAAATTAGGGTGAAAAAAGGAAAGAATTACAAGGAAGAAAAAAGAACATTTTTGTCCTCTCCTGGCCTGATCATCATAAAACATGCTCCTTAAAATAATGCAAGAATCATATGGGGAAAAAAGTGATCCAAACTGGACAATTGACACCACACTGTATGGAGAAACAAATAATAAAACATCTTAGCATTTACTAGCAGATATAACTTGGTTTTTGCTCCTAGGAACCTTCTGCATCTATGACCCACAGCAAAATTCTATTGGCCATAATCAGTCTGAAATATCATGTGTCCAGCTAACTACACATTGGGTGCCAAGAGGAAAACAATGAGGCACAGCAGCTAAGAGATCACAGAAGTTGGCTAGTGTGCCCAGCAATGAGTGCTCTGCTAGAAACAGAACAGCATTTGCTCAGGAACTGTCAGCTAACTTCATAATCTGAGGGGTAGACTGATGATGTGGTTAAATGTCAACTCTCTTATTAAGCACTTGTCAAATAATGCTCACATTTCCAGCACTGCACTAAGAAGGAGACATAAAACAAACAGTTCTTTGTGCGCGATCTCAAAAGCAAGTCAATTAGAAAGCTGAAAACCAGCTTAGATGAAATGAGTTGCACAGCTAGGTCCTGTTTTGCAGCTGTTTGGGAGCTGAAACATTCCCTCCTGGAGGATGGCTCATAAGACTCAAGAAGCTGAGAAACTTAAAAGTGCCCCCTCCCAAGGTTATGAAACGCAATAACCAGTTATTGGGGAGTGGAGACTCTTAAAGGAACTGAGTGAAAACTGCTGGGAGGTCCAATTTTGAGTGGTCACCCATGCTGGGTAGACTTTAAGGCAATGCCTTTGAGTCACTCATGCCCATGGAAGTAGCTTTACTGATGACTCTGTAAGTGATCCCAGTGACTCACTCTTTCATTAAGTTAGACTTGGGTGAATCATTTCTTTGATCTATAGTAGATGAACCCTCCAGGATGAATAGATATCGGTTCATGTTTCCCTAGGAAAATTCACACAAGTTGGTATGACGTTTTGTAAATGAGATAATTAGATGATCCTAACTGGAGCAGTGTGGACAGATGTTAGCACTCTGGAGGTATATTTGTCTGAATGGATCCTTTAAGACCAGATCATTTAAGCACATTACCTTGTGCCTATGATTATTAGTTTCTTCAGCTATAAAAATTCCTACTATTAAATTCCTACTATTAAATTCCTACTATTAAAATGTAGAATTAGTAGTTCAGTGGGTAAAGAGCTTGCTGCACAAGGATGAAGATCTGACTTTGGATGTCTAGCACCCAAACACAAGCTGAGCGCTACAGAGTGCATTTGTGACTCAAACTCTAAGAGGTGGAGAGAAGTGGACTCCAGGGCACACTGGGTAGCCAGTCAAGGTGAAATGATGAGTTTTGGGTACATACAGAGAGATATCCTGTGATGGAGGAAGACACCTGACGTCAACCTCTGGCCTCCACACTTGCATACATGGGGAAGTGTACCTGCACATATGTAGGTACACACGCGCATACACAACACACATGCATAAACATCATGAATTAATAAGTATGGAATTATATGAGATAATGAAAGTAAGCCATTGCCTTCTGTCTGGATCATTATTATTGTTCAATATGACCAAGAATCACAAATTAGTTCTCAGTTCAAATGCATCTCTCCTGGTAAACTTCCTGTGAATCCTTTCCCAGTGTCCATAGACAGGTTCAGAGGCTTTGGCTGCAACCCCATCGCTCTGTACCATACCATCTTACCGTAGTTTTCAGCAGGTCTCTCTATATCACACTGGTTCACAACTGGCAGCCATTTTGCCTTACCTTAGAGGAATATAACATTTTTAGAAAATAGTTTTAGAACCACAGGAGGAAGGTTGTCATCAGTACCAAATAGACAGGGGCCAGGAATGCTCAAAATCTACACAGTTGGCTTCTAATGAATTAACACTTGAAGTCCTTACACGGAAGACTGATTCTAGGATTGGGCTTCTGTGACAGTTAGCTTCAGCTGTCAGTTTGACAAACTTAGAGTCACCTGGGAAGAGAGAATGGCAACTGAAGAACTAACTTGATCAGAATGGCCTGTGGACTTCATTCCTAATTGTTTCAGGAAAGTCCAGCTCATTGTGGGTGGTGCCATCCCTGGGCTGGTGGATCTGGGCTATACAGGAAAGCTAGCAGATGGCAAGTGAGGGGACCAGTAAGCATGCTCTTCTTTGGCATCTGCTTCAGTTCCCATCTTAGCCTCTCTCAAAGATGGACCGTAACCTGAAGTCAAATAATGCTTTTCTCTTCCAAGCTGCTTTTGGTTGGTGTTTTATCACAGCAACAGAGATGCAAACTAGAACAGACAGGAAATGTACAAGGAAAGCCTGAAGCATCTAGCAGTGATAACAGTAACAGCGCCAATAAAGCAAACAAAAACAGAAACAATGTCTTATTTTATTTATTATTATGTGCATATGCAATGGAGGGCACTTACATCATGGCATGTGTGTTGAGGTCAGAGAACAACTTTTGGGAGTTAGTCTTGGGGATCAAACTCAAATTATCTGGCTTACTCTGCAAGCACTTTCATCTGCTGGGTCAAAATAAATAAAAATATAAAACTCATAAACCATCTGAATGAGCTCCCAATGGCTAACACTGTAATTATTTAACAGTGGCCTATTCAGAGTAGAGTTCGGTTATAGCTGGGAGTATGAGAGAAATGTCTGTGAACCATACTGCTGATAAACAAATGCACACGCACAGGACTCAAAGTCCAATCCTCAGCACTTCCAGGTCAAAATCTATTGTTGAACAGACGCAGGGCAGGAACTCAAGTAGTAGCTTGAAGCAGAAACCAGGAGGGAATCCTCCTTACTGGCTTGCTCTCTGGCTCACTCACAGGCTAGCTTTTCATAAGCAGCTCAGGACTCCTGCCCAGTGACAATGCCACTGACAGTGGGCTAGACCTCTTGCATGGATTAATAATCAAGACAATCCCTCACGGACATGCCAACAGACCAACCTGATAAAGAAAACTACTCAGTTGAGACCCTTTTCAAGTGAATCTAAACTGTCAGGTTGACAGCTAATGTAACTAGGACAGCATCCCCCGAATCATCTGCTGCTTCTGTCCTCAACTCTACGTATAAACTGTGACTCTTCTTAACAAGTGCCATCCATAGCCACTTAGTTATTTAACTCTAAAACTTAAGCAAGCAGGCAAACAAACACATGTCTGGTTAGCTTTTATTGCCAACTTGACACAAGCAAGGGTCACCTGGGAAGAGGACATCTCGAATGATTATCCAGACCAGATTAGCCTGAGTATTGATTGATGTGGGAAGGCCCAGGCCACTGTAGGCAATGCCACCTCTGAACAGAAGGAGTTAGGTTGTATCAGATAGCGGGTTGAACAAAAGCCAGAGCGAGTGAGCCTGTAAGAAACATTGTTTTCATGGTTCCTGCATTTGCTGCAGCCTTGAGTTCCTGCCCTGAGATCCCTCCGAGATGAATGTTAGCTGGAAGTGTAAACTGAAATAAACTATTTCCTTCCCAAGTTGCTTTTGTTATGTTTTTTTTATCACAGCAACAGAAGGCAAATTGGACACTCTTATGCAGTTCTCTAATGGACACCTTCTAGTACATCAGGATTCTGTCTCTCCATTTACGCTTTGGTCCAATCTACCAAATTCGCCTACAGAATTCTGAGAGAAATTAATTGATCTCCTTCCAGACTTGAACACGGAAATTCCCCACTGCAGCCAGCCACAGTGATTTAGTAACAAGAGCTGTTTTACTTCTCTGTTCAGAATCTTCTTGTGGTTTACTGTGGTGCTGAGAGTCAAGGCCAAAGTTCTGGGACGGCCCTCTCCACCTTCCAAATGTCACCAAGAAACCTTGTTCTTACTCATGCAGTGCTCACTCTGGAGATCATTTCTGCTGTTCCCTCTTTTCAGTCAGGTCTCAGCCGAAATGTCCCCGAATTGGTGCGGTCTCTCTGGCCTTCTAATATAAAATAGTGGAATCATTCTCTACTCTCATTTTAATTTATTTTATATAATTTATATTTACTTTACATACATGACTGTTTGCCTGCATGTATGTAAGTGCATCCATGTCACACAGTGTCCATAGAGGCCAAGAGTGGGTGTCAGATCCCCTAGAACCAGAGTTATGAGTGGCTGTTAGCTGCCATGTGGTTGGTAGGAACTGAACTCGGGTCCTCTGTAAGAGCAGTCAGTGCTCTTAATGACTGAGCTGTCCATCTCTCCAGTCCCTGCCTTCATTCTTTAACATAGCTCCTGTCCCTTCATCTTGTGTCTGTCTCTACTGTCTGGCCCAGCACCAGCACATACATTCTTCATGCATGTGCCTTGTTTATTCACTGCTCTATCTCCAATATGAAAAACACTAGGTGTTTAGTAGTTGCTCAAAAAATGTGGAATAAATGAATATATATAATTTTCCAGCAGATTGTCAGTTCCAAATATCCTAGGAAGATGTGTTTTCCTGATACACATATTTCTACCACCACCCAGTTATATTAAAGTTGTTTCATATTCTATACAATCTCAATCATAACTTTTGGAAATAATGAGGAAATCACAGCCATCTAAGTCACAGTTTTTCTGTGAGTTTTTTAAAATTTGTTTCTGTTTATCTGTTTCTCTTTTTAAGAGAGGGTCTCCCTGAAGCCCAAGCTGGTCCGGAACTCAGGCTGGCCCTGACTTCACAGAGATCCACCTGCCTCTGCCTCCCAAGTGCTGGAATTAAAGGTGGGCACCACCTTGAGGAATTTTTATTTGGTAAGAAATTTATCATCTTCGGAGAGTTTAAGAAAAAAGGGATATTAATTATAATAATACCTGATTATACTCTCGAATAAAAGGGCAAAAATATTGATAGACCAAAGAAAGTACTAGAACTAGGACAGTTCAAAGGCTTTAGGAAGAATTCATCAGTCTCTCGACTGACTTTTTGCTTACTTTCTGCCTCATTCTGATTATGTGCCTCTGGCTTTACCTAGTCACATGAACATTCATGCTGTCTGTCCTTTTTTCTCCTCTGTCTGTTATCTGGCTTTCGTTACTTGATGGATCACAGTGTTACTTCCTTGGTCCTGTGTTCACTCCTGTCATTGTTACCTGTCATGAATTGATGTAGCACAGTGTAGCCCTTGACACAGAGCCTGAGCTGTTTTGAACTTTGAACTTTGAATCTCTAGAATTGTAAGCTAAATAAACTGTTCTTTATAAATAACCTACTTCAGGCATTTCATTATGACAAGGAAAAGCTGACTAATACAATTTACCTAATACATTTTACTAATACTAATACAATTTACTAATACATTTACCTGCTAGCTTTGACCCAAAGATGAACTGAATGGGGCATCATGGGGATGCACTGAAAACATTCTCCAAGTGAAGCCGTTGCTTTCCTAGGGGATCAAGAGAAGAATATTTCTAGCCGGAAAATATCTAAGAAATTTCCAGTTCGGTTTCTCTCTCTCTCCCTCTGCCCCCTCCTTGTCTCTCCCCTCCTCTCTCCTTCCCTCGTTCCTTCCCTTCTTTTTCTTCTAGTTCCTCCCCAAAGCATGCTGCAATCATGGAGGTATGATAAATGATGGATAATGGAAGTAGGGTGTGCACCTAAAATCAAAGAACCCCACATCTGGGGGAAAAAAAAAAAAAAAAAAATATATATATATATATATATATATAGAGAGAGAGAGAGAGAGAGAGAGAGATTTACCTTAAAATGTATGTCTATAATATATATATATATATATATATATATATATATATATATATAGTACAAACTGGGATGGAAGAGAATGGGGGTAATGACTTTGTTATTTTTAATACATTTTTAAATTTTATTTTATGTGTACTAGTATGTTACCTGCATCTGTGTAAGTGCACCCATGTCATGCAGTGTCCTTGGAAGTCAGAAGAGGGTGTTGGATCTCCTGGAACTGGAGTTACAGACAGTTGTTAGTCTCCATGTGAACTGAACCTGGGGTCCTCTGCAAGAGCAGCCGGTGCTCTTAACTGCTGAGCCATCTCTACAGCCCCTATTGTTTTTTTGTTTTGGGGGATTTTTTATTCTCTTATTTCCATTGCTTTTTCTAGAAAGCAATTCCATGGATCTAGAAGCTCAGGAGGACTTCCACCCAAAAGAACTTCAAATTTCTCTCCATTAGAACTACAGAAAAGGATCCCTAAGAGTCAAAGTGTAGAGGGAATCTTGGTGAGGACAAAGCCAATGTGGGTCATGGTTCTCTCTGTCTAAATCAACATGAAAATCTCCAGCTCAACCCTGGGACAGGCTTGTGTGAAATGTAACAAAGATGCACAGCAAAAACTTTGACCTCACATATTTAAACCACCACTCAAGTCTCAAACTAACCAGGAAGTGACATATGTCGGGACCCAAAATAACATAACTTATAGGGTAAATATTTGGGTTAATATAATAATTTAAAGTCTCTTAACATTACTTTAATTATTTTTACATTTTGCACATTGTGTTTGTGTGTGTGTCTGTGTGTGTGTATGTGTGTGTCATGGCACACATGTGGGGGTCAAAACTTAAAAGAGTCAGTTCTCCTCCCACCATGTGGATTCCCAGGATCAAAATCAGGACACTAGATTTGGTGACAAACACCTTTACCCACAGAGCCATCTGACCCACCAAAGATTTTAGTAAAATTATTCCTAAAACTTATAATATTTTAGGGAATTTTTCAACAAATGCAAAGTAATATATAAAGGAACTATTACATGAAAGAAGGAAAGTGAAGAATCCTTTATAGTTTTAAGGCTTGTGGAAAAAGTTCCCAGAAAGAAACTGCATCTTCAAATGGAGCCTCTACAAGACTTATTAACTGATTAGAACCTCTCTGATTATAAGGAGTTTGGAATGTTTCAAGTCCAGAGACAGATTATCTTGAGGCATCTTTAGCCCCTTAGTAGTCATTTACTGTCCTCCTCTGTACAAGAAAGACCTAACATTCTTTGCGGTTAATAGATAAATTGTTTGGAATGTAACAGAATGCTAGTTTTCCACTGGAATGTATTAACAGCAGACCACTAGATTCCCAAAAGCTAAGGATGTTCTCAGATAACTTTTAAGACCTATCACAGAGTTTTCTCCACTTTGCTGTGACCTTCTGATGTTTCCATCGAAGTATTTCAAAAAGTGTCTTGATTTATGGCTTTCTTTGTTCTGATACTATAAAAACATGAAGCTGTTGCCATATAGGAACATGGAATTAGAGGATAACATAAATCTATGTTCCCCGGGGGCCATAGTCATTCATATTTGGCTCCTTACAAACTATCTTATATCCCCATTGAGGTAAGAGTCATATATTGTCAATCAATAGATTCTTATATTTTGCTTAAAATGCCAAACATTAACTCATATATTTGGAAATAGTAAAGGAGTATATCATGATCCCTAGATAAAGCATTATGAATATATAATAAAGAGCTATGGCTAAGGCAGGCACAGCGGAACATGCCTTTAATCCCAATACTTAGGAGGAAGAGACAGGCAGATTTCTGTGAGCTCAAGGCCAGTCTGGTCTACATAGTGAATTCCAGGTCAACTTGGGCTGCATAGTGAAGACCCTGTCTCAAAAACATTTTTAAAATGGTTATGACTATAAAAGTAGTTGGCAGGGCCTGGGGAGATGGCTCAGCTGTTCAGAGCACTGGCTGTTTTTGAAGAAGACCCGGGTTTGAATCCCAGCACCCACATGTTAGCTAGCAACCATCTGTAATTCCAGTTCCAGGGGATCTGACACCCTCTTCTGTCCTCCACAGACACTATACAACATGGGTGCACATTCAGGCAGTACACTCAAACACACAAATAACTAAATAAACATTTTTTAAATAGTTGGTACATTAAAATGGGGTACTAAAAACAGCCAGATAATCCAAAAGATTCAAGAAAGAGGGAACATGGAGTCAAGACCAAATGCAGAGGCCCAAAAGAAAGATAATAAAAACACAGCCCTAGCCATAGCCCATCTTTCAATTGGGTTACTTGTTTTCTTGATTCTTTGTTTTGTTTTGTTTAGTTCTTTATACATTATGGAAATAATCCCCTGTCAGATGTGTAGCTGGCGAAGATTTTAAAAAATGGACTATGGATCTGAACAGAGTTCTCAAAAGAAGAAATAAAAATGGCTAAGAAACACCTTAAGTGTCCATTATCCTTAATAATGAGGGACATGCAAATCAAAACCACTTTAACATTCCATCTCAGCCCAGTCAGAATGGTTACAATCAAGAGAAAAAATGATACCAGCTGCTGATGAGGCTGTGGGAAAAGGAGAACGCTCACTCACTGCTGGTGGGAATGCAAGGTCAAGCAGCACTGTGGAAAGCAGTGTGGTAAACTCTTAGAAACTAAAAATGAATCTACCATATGATCCAATTATCCCACTCCTTGGCATATAACTAAAGGACTCATCCTATTGCAGAAATATTTGTACATCCATGTTTGTTGCTGCTCTGTTCACAATAGACAAGAAAAACTTAAGTGTCCCTCAACTGATGAATGGATAATGAAAATGTGGTACATTTAAACAATGGAGTTCTACTCAGCAGTAAAGAAAGATGAAATCTGTAGGTAAATGGATGGAACTAGAAACTGTTATACTAAGTGAAGTAACCCAGACTCTGTGGATCTTAGCACCAACTCCTTATCTACGAGTATACTGCCAAATGTAACTTAGGAGTCAGGCAAATGGAAAGAAACCATGGAGGCAAAGTGAAAGAAGAAGCCCGAGAGAGGGGAGAGTAGGAGACAGGTGTTAGATGGATAAAATGAGAGTATTCAACTGGGAGGAGAGGTGGGAGTTTTATACTACAAACCGTGCTATAAAAAGAAGGAACTGGGGGTGGGGGGCAGGCAGACGTATTTTCCAGGGAGAAATGAGGAAATGGGGTTATTTTAACTGGGGAGGGGAGAGGGAGAGACAGGAAAAGAAAGAGAAAAAATAATGCTTAGCTGGTGTGAAAAACCATAGGGAAATGTATTAATTTAAAAGATTATTGAAAAATACACATATATGTACATGCATATAGCTGAAGGCTATATAACAAGAAACACAGTGCCTTGCAGGAGAAACCTCCCTTTGAGTTGTTGGTCAGATAGTCCAAGAGACTCCAAAAATTACAAAGGCTATTGCCATAGCCCCTGATTACTTCCCAGAACTTGAAAGTCAGGCCCTATTGCTGAAGACAGGACATACTTCAGACATAGGACTTGGAGCAATCGAGGGAACTGACCTGGAAGCCACCTCCCCTGAAGACTAGTCTCATAGTTTTAGAGGACACTATGCAAACTACTAAGAGAGAACATCAATCACCCAGGGCTCAGGGACCATTGTAGAAGAGGTGGAGAAGGGCAGAAAAATTTTAAGAGCCAGGGAGGAGCTACATGTCATAAGGAAACAGAATCTGACAGCCTCCTGGGGCCTTGCTCATGTGAACACAGCAATGGTGACAGCACACCCAAGACCTATGCAAACTCAATCAGACAAAAACCAGTAAAACTCTGGGGAAATGGGCAGGAGGCCACAACGTTGGCAAGGAACTATTGGCAGCTGATCACTGATGGGTGAGGGAGAGCTGATCTTTAAGAGAATGATGCTACACAGCCTGAAAAGGCTCCAGTTGATGAACTCACACAAAGGGACAACTGGGTACTCAACTTGACTCGATAGGCCTTAGCATACATGACAAAATTAATGGTCCATGGGGGATGCGTATGGGGAAGGGGCCTAAATATGATTAAGCATATGACATCCACAAAAATTCAATAATAGATATATTTTCAAAAAACTAGTCCTAAATACTACCATATTAGCAGTTACCCCAAATGAAAATCATCTGAGACAATGAAGGTAGGTGGACTTTGTTTTGAAAAAATTAATTTCAATTATATGCTATTTGCAAGAACCTCATTTTAATATGATGTTATAGATAGATAAAAGCAAAATTGCAATATTTATATATACATGTATATGTATAAATGAAAACAAAGTGGGAATGACCAGTCCACCACCTAGACTTTGGAAGAAAAATATCAGTTGGAATAAGGAGGATTTTCTATCATTAAAAGGCCCATTCACAAAAATAATAATCCTAAATGTGCTCCCACCAAAACCCATGAAACAAACCTGATAAAAACAAAAGTATTTAAGTCTGCAAATACACTTCGTTATTTCAAACTCTTCTCAGTAATTCAAACACATATATCAGCAAGCATATGAAAAACCCTGACCAACACTACCAAGTAATTGATCTGACATTTATAAAATACTATACAACAACAGCAAAATAGCATAGCTTGTATCTGATGAGAAATTTCACCAGAAACATTCAACAATGACTAATAAACTCATAAAGACATGCCTGAAGTTGTTAGTCATAAAAGAAATGCTTAACGAAAAAAAGAGGAGGAGTTGACTCCAAAGTGTTTGCATGAAGAAATCTGAGGGATTATGGAAATATATTGAATAGTAATTGTGACATTATAACTCAGAAATTATAAAACTGAACACTAAAAGGAATGAATTTTACTGTATGAAACTCACATTAAAAATATTTTAATGGGGGCTGCAGAAATGGTTCAGCAGTTAAGAACATTTGCTATTCTTCCAGAGTACCCAGGTTTGATTTCCAGTACCCACATGGTGGCTAACTGTGCACAATTGTCCATAACTCCAGTTCCTGGTATCTGACACCCCTTCTTCTGGCATGCCCAAGCATTGCATGACATGAGTGCACTCACATACATGCAGGCAAACTCATAAATATAAAATAACAAATAAAAAAATATAAAATATATTTGATGGACTGACATAGTGGCACATGCCTTAAACCCTGCACTCAGAAGGCAGGGGCAGGCGGAAGTTCAAGGCCAGCCTCTTTTATTTAGCAAATTCTAGATCAAGTGAGACCCTGTCTCAAAAAAAATTGTTATGGAATTGATGCGGTAAGATGACTCAGTGGGTGAAAGAAGCCCTTGTCCTGCAAGCCTGACACCCAAGTTTAACAATAAACAAAATATTCAAAAAATAAAAATGCTCCATTTGCTATTTGTCTTATGCTTTCAAGTACAGAGACTGGAAAAGGAAATATTTTTAATATGAAAAAATAATAATTCCACTTTCTCTGACCTACTGATAATCCTGAGGTAATGACACAAATATTTTGGCCATATTAAATGTACATAGTCCACACTTCTCAATACACTGTCCATTTAATAATATTTGGACTTGATTTTTGCTTGCAAATTTCATATATATATGTATCTGTGAGCATGTGTTCGATATTATACATACATATCACTGGGGCATATAAGTATATATATGTTAAAATATATGTGTACAAATACATATAAACATTAATATCTTTGATATTTAGTCTGTGTTTTAAGCTTTATCTCCTTGACAGGATTAGATATTTCTCAAAATCAGGAACCGTGAGTTCTCATTCTTATGTAATTATTAAATTGATGGAAATATCTTAAAATTCTTAGCAGTTCTCACCTGAATAATGAAAGAAGATGAAGGTTCATTGTACCTATAGTAAGTAATGTTGACATCCAACTCTTAGACAATAAATCTAATATTCCTTACTGTGAAATTGGCAAGAATCATACAGCTTATAAAATAGATAATGTGAGAATCAAACTTGAGGATGTTGATTGTTAGACAATTATCACTCCACACTATCTACCATAATCCAGTAATAGTCTTGACACAGTATCTAACATTATAATATTAAAATAAGAAAAGAGTTCCAAAAATTCACAGATTTTTTCATCTTTTCTTTTACAGAAGTCATGACATTAGACAGTGATCAATCTGTCTTATAATTAAAGGCGTTATCTTGAGATTATGAAAATGGTGCTGACCTTTTGGAGCTCTACTCTCTGGCTCTTCCTCTTCCTATTTCAGTGCTTTGAAATTTCAGCTCCTTACAATCAGGGAATTGGATTATTTTTGTTGGCACACTCAGCTAGGAAGACATCGGGATAAAGATAAAATGAGAAGAATTTATCAAGGTGTCCTCATGGGAGCAAACGCCTCTGGAAAAGCCTGTGGAGGAAGATCAGCAGGATGGCTCAGCGTGTAAATGTACCAAGCCGAAACCTGCATTCTACCCCCAGAACTCACATGGTGGAAAGAGAGAACTGATTCCCATGAGTTGTCCTCTGGCTCTCAACATTCACCCCATGGCATGTGACCCCTAAAATAAATAGGTAAAAAGTAAATGTAAATACACTTATTTTAAAATGGAAAAAAAAAAATGGAAGGAGGAAGAACCAGGCAGTAGGATGTTTTGATCTGTGATAGAGGATCAATAAAGCCCTAGTTAACTGATGTGTGAATTCTGACACCATGATGATCTTACATAAAAGGTCCTTAAACTATATGTGTATGTGAGAATAGTAGGAACCAGGTGCCCAGAGCACTGAAGCAAGGGTTGACAGCAAAAAAATGACAGCACTACCTTAGGCACTGGGAACCTAAGTCTTTAATGCTGATGGGAAATCCAGGTGGCACACCAGTGTCCCATATAGTGAGCAGTGAGATACACTCTCCCCAGTGTCCCATATAGTGAGCAGTGAGATACACTCTTCCCAGTGTCCCATATAGTGAGCAGTGAGATACACTCTCCCCAGACCACAGTGCTTCTTAGAATGGTGTCATGAAGACCAACCAGATAAAAAGGCTGAGGGTAAAATTAAAATGACTTTTGCTTAACCCACACACAAAACTGCAATTTTAAAAGAATATGGAGGTGTTTCCTCTTCCTTCTTAGGAAGGAAGCTTATTCCATCTTAGAGGGAAGCTTATTAAGACTCAGCAAGTAAACAGATAAAAGCTTCAAGAAGTCCCCGACTCTGATCAGACTCACTAGGACCCCCTTCACCAAGCAGAAGGGACTTAAGCCACTCCCAGGCCAGCAAAATTGCCTGGAATAGGCTCAGATCAACTGACCTGCCTGGATGAGACACTGCAGCCTGTGGGGCTCCCTGCAAGTTGTGCAGTGCGCTCCAGGTCTCCAGCACTCAGGAGCCGCCACCCACACTGAGGTGCGCTTTGGAAGACGCAGCTGTCTGTGAGTCATTCCTGATCCTGTAGGTAACCCCTCGGCCACTCTTCTGCGAGTAACCCTAATCAAGCTCAGTGGTTTACTCAGCTGGGACTTTGGTGGCGTCCTTATTTGGGTTTTTGTCAGTTCCCTATCTGTGCTGAGTAGACAGTCGCTCAAGTCTCCCCAGAAACAGCGTCACACACAAAAAAAGAGATTGTATTATGGAAACACATTTGAAATCCTTTTTCTGACAATTCCTAACTTTCAGAGGAAAAACAGAGTTCTAAGGAAATTAATGTTTTAAAATAGATATTATTCAACAGCCTTCTTAATTTAACTGGAATTATTTTTTGTTAGTATTCTTATTAATTCTTTGAGGACTTCATACAATATATTTTGATCATATTCACATCCCACTCTCCCTCTAACTCCTCCAATTATTTCATTTCCTCTTTTTTTAATAATTCACTGAGACCAATTTGTGCTGTACTTGAGGGTGTGGGGTCATCTACTAGAAAATAGCCAACCTACAAGGGGCTACACTCTTAAAGAAAACTGATTCTCCCTCCCCCAGAAGCTAGCAACTTCAATAAAAAGTCAATAGCTCCTTCAGCTACTAGTGGAAATTGTGAGCCCTTCCTGTGAGGTGTGACTGGAACCTCCAACCCCTCTCCCCAGCAGTTCCAACCCAGACTCTCAGGTGCCACAGAGATCTGAGAGATCTGAGAAAAAAAACTGAATAGATAAGATCCCCAACCCAATATTCACAAACATCTGTAAAAAAGGACTGCTTCCTGGCCAGAAGCCTACCTTAAACATCAATCAGATGTCATGGCAATTCCAACCCCATCCCATTAAAAGATAGGAGCGGGCTGAGGGCTTTTGAGGCTTTGAGGCTTTTGGACTTGGTGACTGAGCTCGCTCTCCTGGGGAGTTAGCCTCTGCACTCTCCCTGAGGGAGCTCCTCCATCCCGATCTGGAGCCAGGCACATCAGCCCAGTTCCTGGAGCCCCGGCCCCCAGCCCCAAGATGAGGGGGCTAGTCTCCCCCATCTCTTCCTGGAGACTAACCCCCCAGGGTGGCTAGCATTTCTCCACTCGCGAGTGCGGAGAAGCTAGTCCCATCTGGTCTTCTCTTCACAAGCTGGATCCTTTTAGCTCCCAGCAGAATCTCTGGTCTCCTGTCTGCTGCGTCTCTCGAACCCTGAACTTTATACTTCCCACTCTTGATGTTGTGTAGGTCTTGTCTAGTCAACTACAGTTACCATGAATTCATGAGTGGCCTTGTTATGTCCAGACTTTGCTCAAACCCTCTGACCTCTGCCTTTTATAGTCTTTCCTCTCCCTCTTCCATGGACGTCCCTAAGAGAGGCTCCATTGTGACTGAACCCTCAGTCACTTGTTCTCTGCACTTTGATCAGTTGTGAATCTCTGCATTAACCACCATCTACTGAACAGGAAGAGCTGATGAGGTCTGAGAGCTGCACTAATTGATGTGTATACAGAAAAGAATTTAGAGGGTAGTTTGATACAGTGTCCATTATCTCAATAAACTTTTCCTATAAAGGGCCAGGTTGTAAGTGATTGAGGTTTTATGAACAATATAGTCTTTGGTGCAAACCATCAACTATATCACTGTAACAAGAAAGTTACTATTAGAGTAAATAATACTCTAATAAAAAGATGTGACTGTGTTTCAAAAATTCTGTCACCCATTAAGCTCTGTTTACAGTAACCAACCATATTTTCAGTCCAAACTTTCAAAGCTTTCCACATTTCTCCCATATGGTTACGTTCTTCATTGCCAACACTCCACTTCTGATACCAAATTCTATGTTAGTTACTTTTCTGTTGCTGTCATAAAACACCGTGACCAAGGTAACTTATGGGAAAAAGAGAATATTTGAGCATATGGTTTGAGATTCCAGAGGGACCGGAGTCCATTATAGCAGGGAGGCATGGTGGCAATGCGGTGGCTGGAGCAGGAACAAAAGCTAAGTGTTCTCAATTCTAAGTAGACATGGGAAGCAGAGCACTACTGGAGACCTGCAAATCTTAACCACTCTCAAAGTCCACCCCCAGTGATGTGCTTCCTCCAGCACGGCCTTATTTTCTAAAACCACACAAAACAGCACCACCAACTGGAGACAAAATGTCTAAATACTTGGAGCCTGTGGGGGTCATTTTCATTCAAACCACCACATATCCAAACATGTCTCCATATGGGACAGTGCTGGTAGAGAAAAAAACTAAAAGGGGTCCTCTCAAGATCTTAACAGTAACCACTGAGGAATCTTGACTGACTGTAATTGAATAGTTAGTATCACGTATATGATCTTAAACACACAATAGAAAAGTGTAACCAAACTAAAATAATATTACAAAAACTATTTTTAACCAACCCTCACTAGGATATTCATTCTCATCTGGTTTAGCTGTGGGCAGTGGTCCTCCTAAAGGCTAAGGCAGTCATCTCAAACAACCAATTTTAGTTAATTTCAAGGCCTTACCAGGTCTTATTAAACACTCTACTGGTTGGTTATTAAATGACAGGAAATCACTAACTGTGTTCACTTAATCAAACCTTAATTTTCTAAAAAGCATTCAAAATGAGATACAAAAAAGACTTTCTAAAGGAATAAATAAATAAGTACTTCTATTTTGTTTTCAAAAAGAGACCCTAAGTAATGTCATGGTCCTGCCCTTGACCTTCTGTGATAGCCACTGCTTCCTCACCAAAATGCTGCTAAAGCCTTTTATACTTCATGATCTTACAACCCTAAGATGATCAGTGGTGCCAAGCTGTTGGGCATAATGTAAGGTGGGCCTAGCC
Organism: Eospalax fontanierii; assembly: GCA_035773235.1. NCBI lineage: Eukaryota > Metazoa > Chordata > Mammalia > Rodentia > Spalacidae > Eospalax > Eospalax fontanierii. The sequence continues at coordinate 99,386,027 of CM069530.1, read as the reverse complement.
TAAGGCCACCCACTGGGAGGAATAGAGGAATGGCTCCTGTGGGTGTGGCCTTCTGCTCTGGCTAATTGTGAGACCAGCACCTGGAAAGAACCCGCCTACCTGGAGACAAACTTACTATTGGCTGTATTTGAGACCCCACCCCATAAGATCATTGGCTATCCAGACCTATAAGAGCTTGAGTACCTATTCAATTGTTGCGCCCTGGCTATGCTCATTGACCGAGTCCGGATCGGCGGCAGGCTGTGGATTGAATGACACACACAAGACAGAGACACAGACACACACACTAGGTAGGAGGAAAGGAGAATGACTGACTGACTTTATTGAGATGCAGCAAGCCTTATATACCCTGAGGCAGAGCTTTGGAGGAGGGTTAAAAGTTCACATTCTCAGGACACATCCAGCCACATGACACACATCTGATGTAAACTGAGGGCTAGCTTAAGGGTCAAGTTGTTTACTTCAGAACTACAACTGACAGGATCTGGCTAGCTCTTGGCCGAGAGCCTAGCACTAAGAGACAAGGGCATGCAGGGGGGCCAGACCCTACATTCAATAAATGAGTTTTCAGTGCCACGTGCTTGGGCTGCTTCCTGTCCAACTCCCAGAGTCTGTGGCTTGACTCTGCATCTATTCACTCCCAACCCCTCAGGCTGGCCCCGAGTGGTGAGACACAACGGAAATGAACACGACTATACCAAGCAGCACTCCTATCCCATGTCCCACTCAGCACCGAAAAGCTCCAGGAAATAATTTTCACTCATTGCCAGGGATGTGACCTTGCTGATATATCAAGGGAGAATTGTAGGGGCAAAAATTCCAACAATAAAAGCAAGTATCCCCACACTTTAATAACTGGACCCTGACTTCTTAACTGACAGCTAGACATCTTAAACAAACATTTAGGAACTAACTCTTGTGCTTGACCCCAAATGGCCAGTCTCAAGAGATGCAGCTGGTGCTGTGAGGACGAGGCCTAAGAAAAACCACAAAATACCCCTCATTCCACCTGAACTATTACAGGCCCAGGCTTGTTGAGCAAGCCAAACTGTTACGGGTCCCAGGCCTGTGGACAAACAGAAACAGGCCCAGGCATGTTAGGCAAGCCTAAAAACAATAGGCGCAAAAAACGTATAAACAGAACCCCGCAATGTACTTAGGTAATGGTTGTAAGGTCAGGGTTTGAGAGACACAGCAGACAAGAGACCAGAGATTCTGCTGGGAACTAACAGGACCAGGTTTCATTAAGAGAAGACCAGATGGGACTAGCTTCCCCCTCATCTTGGGACTGGGGCTGGGGCTGGGCCTCCAGGGAACCGGGCTGGCATGCCTGGCTCCAGACCAGGAGAGAGATAGAGATAGAGATAGATAGAGATAGAGATAGAGATAGAGATAGAGATAGAGATAGAGCTGCTCAGGGTGGTGCAAACAGCTAACTCTCCGGGTGAGTGCGTCATTAGCCCCGCCTAGCTGGTCAGTAGAATCGAATTCAAGAAGTTGTTTGGCTGGAGTTGCCAAGGTGTATGCTGGGAGGAGGGAGGGTTCTTCAGTCACGTCTTACAGTGGTCAGCACATTCCTTTGTCCTAAAGGTGACTCCCATCAATGAGAGACCCCCGTGCCCCCTTCAACTCATTTTTGGTGTATGTGACCTTCATAACCAATCAATTTAAAGACATGTTTGGCCCACATGGGCTTTTGTGACCAACCTGGAAGGAACACACAAATCCCCCTCCTCCCTTTGTCTAAAACCTATAAGAAGTCCCTTCTACCTCTCCTCGTGGCCACTGGCATGTTGGGTTCTGGACCGAGCTTGAGCTTGCAAATAGAGATCCTTGTGCGATTGCATCGGCTTTGGCCTCCCTGGTGGTCTTTTGAGAGGATTCTGAGACCTGGGCATTGTGGTGCTGTAAAATTTGCTTCTCAACAAGATAGAGGTCAGCCTGTCCCTTCAGACGTGGGTGTACCAACCCCGAATCAATGGCCCAAGAAATAAGATTACAACTATCCACTCAGCTGCTATAAAAGACTTCTACACCCCTCATCCATGTGATGCAATCTTTTCTCCCTTGTCACTGACCTGTAACAGTTACCTGTGTTTGGCCCAACCTTTCTAGCTTGTCCTTTTCTCTGAGTCATTCTGACCTTGGATTCTAAGAACCACACGTCTGATCTATAATTGAATTTTGATGAGACAAAACTATACCCAAGAAGCAGCAACTTTTATAGCTGAAGGTAGAGACAATGAGCAACACAGCCACTGTCTGACTGAGACCGTCTGACAATGCCTACTACTTGACCCTTCCTGCAGCTTTCTGTGCTTTTTCACAGAGTCCTAGTGGTGTGAAGTATAACATAGGATCTGAGAGTTAGTATTAATCAAAATTGGAATAAAAGAATCTGTGTTTACCAATGGTTGGATGTCAAGGGAAACTGGGACTACTTACTAAATTGCAGGTTGAAAACCTGGTGTAGCTTGTGAATTTATTACTACTTAACAAATTCCGACACTATGGAAGGTACAGTGTGTTCTTCTATGTTTTCGGCACAGGGCATGTTCTATTTTCATTATTGCTGCTGCGATAAAACACCTTGATTAAATGCAACTCAGGGAAGAAAGTGTTTATTTTAGCTCACAGTTCCAGGTTACAGTCTATCATTGTGGAAAAGTCAAGGGGACAGTAACTTAAAGCAGCTAGTCACATCGTATCCACAGTTAAGAGCAGAGAGAAATGTATGCATACATGCCTAGAGGTCAGCTAGCTTTTCTACTCTTACATAGTCCAGGGCCCCAAACCAGGAATGGTGCTGCCCACTTTCAGCCTGACTCTCCCCACATTAATTAGTGCAGTCAAGGTAATCCCTGCAGATATGCCCACAGGCCAGCCTGATCCACACAGTCCTTCTCAAGATACCTTTCCCAGGTGATTCTACATTGTGTGAAGTTGACAATTAAAAGTAACCATTACACTGTGTTCACAGTACTTCGGCCACTTTGTTTTATATAGGACAGTCGCCTTCAGTTCCTTGCCTGAAGTGACAACACTTTCTTAAAACAGCATTGTTTCATTCTGAATGTAAATGCTGATACAAAGACTCTGCATCTTGTTTATGCCAATAAACAAGTACCATCTGCCCAAACCATGAGACAGAGAGTGATAGCTTATTTACACAAATAAAGTATTAATACCTGCAAATTCATAATAAATCAGGACACATGGAAATACCAAAACTGTATTGGCAGAAGCCAGGCCTGTAAATTTATTGAACACAGTAGACCAAGATATGATGTCACCCCTCACCTGAATTATATAAAAGGAGAAGCACCACTCAGGGCAGCATGTACAACCTTTCAACAGGCCACTTAGGACGTGAATCACCCAGCGTCAATGACAGGGAACAAGTCTGACTCGGCATGGCCTCTCTGCTCTGCCTGTTGCTGAGACCCACTTGTGTTGCCATGCCTCTGTACCTAGCTCTGCACCTGGAACGTGCTCTGTGGCCTCATTCATGTTAATATCCTAGCTAAGCACCGGCAAGGGCTCCTTTGCATTTGCATCAGCTGTCTGTGCTTTTCTTCAATAAGACCCCTTTAAACTGTATCAGTGATTTTTTTAGCCACCATAACCTACATATCATTTTATGAAGTGCAACGTGGGACCTGAGATTTAGTAAAGACTGGAACAGAAGAACTTGGGAATGCCAGTGACCACAGGTAATCAAGTCAAAATTAGGAATCTTTAGTGAATTAAAGCCAGTGAAATAGATTTAGCTTATGAATTTATTATTATTCAACAAATCCTGACATTGTGGAAATTGTCATATGAATGACATATCCAAACATGTTCATGTTTATACCATAGTTTGTTCATGACATATGAACTATTTTCTTCCTCAAAATGATTTCACAAGCTCTTGGCTAAACTCCTGTGGTGGTTTGAATGAGAAATATACCCCATAGACTCAGGTATTTGAATGCTTGTTGCCTGGTTGGGGGTACTGTTTGGGAAGATGTAGCAGGTAGGAGGAAGCCTGTCTCAGTGGGTGGGCTCTGAGAGGTCATAGCCTTGTACCACTAGCAGTTTTCTCTCTGCTTCCGGTCTGTTGGAGCTGTGAATGCTTAGCTTCCTACCTGCCATGCCTGCCTACTCTCTCCCCTCCCCATGATTCCTATCCCTCTGGAATCGTGAGACCAAATAAACTCTTCCTTCTGTAAGTTGGCTTGTCCAGGGTATTTTATCACAGCAACAGAAAAGTAATGAATACAGCTTCTCCCCAGGCTTTTGTGTACCTTTTAATTTAATGAAAATCTCTATCATAATTTGAGTTGAGCAAAACTATGAGTGGCATAAAACTTAGCAGAATGGTTGCTTGGCAAACACAAAGTGTCTCTTCTTCTCACATTAGTCATTCTGGATCTGATGGTGCTTGCTAATGTCAGAGACCATACTATATCTGCATCTTGGACTGAACTTAGTCTCACATTCATGTAGCCACATGTTAGGGAAGTCAGGAAAAATGATCCTTATTTTGGGAGACGACACACCTAGCCAAAATCAGAGGACAGGTTAACATAGGGAACAATTGGTAGATGTCCCCACTGTTACTGGGATGTTCTGACTTCTCCTCAGCTTTTCATTCCTTGTGATCTCTGTCTAAAGAAACCAGACACACAGATACACAGCAGTGTAAAAGACAGGCAGAGTTTATTACAAAGTGAGGCATTCTCAAGGGATGAAAGTGGCCACTGGCCAAAGAGACCATTGCAGAGCTGATCACTGTCAAAAGCTAAAACTGGATAATGGTTAAAGAGACCATTACCCTAATGCACCATTTAGGCAGGTTTTCTACTAATTCTGGAGTCTCTAGGACAGGGAGCTTTCCTCAGGGGACTTTTCTTTCCCAGTTAATTCACAGAACCCCTGGGGTGGACTCATAGGAGGGCACAATGCTTTGTTCTTATTCTTTTTATAATGACTTTGTTATTCTATTCTATTTTAGTGTGAATACACATGTGTGTATTTGTGAGTGTGTGTATGTGTGTATGTGTGTGTGTGTGCCATAGCACATATGTAGAAGGAAGAGGACAGTTGTGGGGAGTTGGATCTCTCCCCTTTGTTGAAGTAGGGCCACTCTTGTTTTGCTGAGCTGTGTGCTCCAGGCTGCTGGCTTGTGAGCTTTGGAGCAATTCTGTTCATGCCTCCTATCTTATAGTAGTAATTATGGGATTACAGACTCATGCCATCTCATCCGTGCTTTTATGTGAGTTCTAGGCTTGTAGCAAGTGTTTTCTGCCCACTAATTTATCTCACCAACCCAGTGTCTTTGTTCTTCAGCAGAAAGTCTTCTGCTACAGAATAATCTTGAAGATTTAGGCTCCTGGAACCCGTTTATATAGTTATCAACTGATGACCTCTGAACAGTTTGAGATGTCACCTCTCCTCCCAAAGCAGACATATGACTCAGATTTAATTCCTCTTACAGTCCTTGGCCTTACAATCTGTTTACTACTATGGAGGATGTCCAGCCCTAAATGTCCTTGAAGCCTGTTAATATCTAAGTAGCTATTCAGCACTACAGTTACATCAGTTACAGAGACTGAGATTTCATGCTTTCATAGAAGCCTTCTTTAATCAGTCCAAAGTAATTTTCTATTTTATTCAATTATATTTTAATAGAAAATTTCCCAAATAGAAAGAATTATACATTCAAAGACAAAAGGTTAAAATCCCATATAGATGTGACCAGAGAACTTCTCTACACAATAAGTCATAGTCAAGATTTATTAATACAGGTTGGGTTCAGTTACAAATAACACAATATTCAGCATAAAAAGTGGCTAACAGGAAAACAGCTTTGAGGCTCAGTGGTTAAAAGTGCTAGTTGCCTTTGCAGAGAACCTCAGTTTGGTTCCCAGCACCTTCATGCAACTAACAACTTTTTGTAGCTCCAGTTCCAGGAGATCTGACACCCTCTTCTGTCCTCCAGAGGCATTGCACACATGGATGCTTACATACATGCAGATAAAACACTCATACACATAAAATAAAAGAGAAAACAGTTTTATTCCTACTCCCAAACAAGCCATGCAATCATTCTATGATTTGGATAATATTCTGTGCTACCTATATAGGAAATGAATTAAATTGTGACAGTTACATCTGACTTACATCATTAACTTACATTGTAACCTGAGAACCAAATCTAGTCTGCCACTCTTTTGTTGTTGTTGTTGTTTGTTTTTTGAGACCCTTGTTGCCCTAGCTGGCATGAAACTCACTATGTAGACTAGGCTGCCCTTAATTTCACAGAAACTCACCTTTTTCTGCTTCCAGAGTTCTAGAATTAAAAGCATGCACAACCACACCGGGAATTTTTTCTGTCACCTAAGGACATAAGCAGCAACTGGGATATTTTGGCAAAAGTGGCTCCCTTTGATAAGGAGATTAAAGTGATTAAGGAGAGACCTAGAGATTTGCACTTAAATTTTGAAAAGAGTAACTTCCAGGCAAGATCATACCCAGCTAAGCCTCCAACTTGTGAAAGGAAAATGCTGGAGGGATTTTCTACCCCTAAAAAACCACAGCACAGAAAAGCTTCTGGTAATCTGGATGAAGTGGGCCAGAGTCCACTCCTGGCTGGCTGCAGAACTTGACGATGTTGTTCACATGGTGCTGGCTTTAGAGGCATAAGAAAATGCAAGAGTTCATTTGTTCTTCCTAAGAAGTTCCAGAGAGCACTGAGGCTAGGCAGCATGCTGCAGAGGAGCCCCTTCATAAAGAAGCCCTGACAGGCCATTTTGTGAGGCTGTAAAGGTGAAGCCTGGTTGGTTGTGGAGACCTCAAGATGATCCTGGACATGCCAGAGCCATGGGACATCTGCCAAAGAGAGCTGCATACCAGGTATGCAAGGGAGTGGTACCAGCCCAAGAGAGAAATAAATGTTGCATGCAGCCAAGCTGGAGGGGCTGAGCCATCTAAGCCCTTTGGAAGTAAAGTTCCAAAAGTCAGACATGGAGCTGCTGGACTTTGTGTTTTCCCTGCTGGTGTTTGGCCTTGTTTTCATCCAGAATTTCCTCAATATGCTCCCATTCCTCCCTTTTTGGAATGTGTATTTGGTTCCATTGTATGTTACAAGTATATAATTTGTCTTCTGATTTTTCAGGGGCTTATAGTTAAGAGATTGCCTTGGATCCGATGGCTTTGGACTCTGGACTAGTATTTAATAGTACTGAGATTGGGAAAGAGTATAGGGTCTTTTGAAGGTCACCAAAATGCAACATATAAGGGATAGGGACAGACCTGATGTGTGAGTCCTAAAAGAATTTACCAAAAAGACAGAGAAAGACAAAATTGAAATATTATTAGACACAGTCTGGCAAAACCTGGAGAAGGTATTGCATCACATGGCTGAGGAGAGTAGAAATCTTTTCTAGCAGAAAATGGGGTAGTTATTTAGACTAATCCCATGGAACACTTGTTCAGGGTTCATATCAGAGTACAGACAAACCTCTATATTGTTGATTAGTACATTTTACAACACCAGTTGTGTCTGGCTATTTGGAGTCAGATCCCATGGGTCATTAGAATTTGGGCTCTAAGTGTTTGTACAGGTAGTTGCAAGTCAAAGAAACTCCAACCCTCCCTAGCTGACAAACAATTGGCAGCTAATAATTCCTGGGAGGAGAGTCAGCTTTTTATAAGGGTGTGACACCAAGTAGGTTAACCAGGTTCCAGTGGAAAGATCCACACTAAAGCATTGTGTGGACACAGATTTGACTCAATAGGCATATATCTATATCAATTCATATTCATTCATTCATATATATGAATGATAGAAACTTGACTAAGTAGGCCTTAAATATATGTATTTATGATCTATGATAAGTAATGATAGAAATATATCTGTACATGGTCAGATTGTCCATGAAATGAAGCAGGAGTAGTAATGGGGGCTGCAGGTTAGAGAGGGGCTCCAGATAGGACCAAAGCACATTGTACAGAGTTCTCAAAAATTCAATTTAAAAAAATGTCTCAAGTTACTGGGCCAGGCTGTCAGGTTAAACATGGTAATTTTTGCTTTGACCTGTGATCTTTTTAGGTCTACAAAATGGAGTTAGTTCCTTCTGGTTTAGGGCAATAACTTCAAATTTTAAGGCATCACTCTGGTGACCTGTAAGAACTGGTAGTTGACAGTCTATTGATTATAATGTCCCTGTAAATGTCAAAAATATATTAGTTGCTCCTATTTTTATACCTCTTCAGTCTTGAAGGGGGTAGGATAACCAAATTTAGATGAATTCTCTTAAATAAGGGAAGTGGACAAGAATTTGACCCAAATTTTAAGGTATCAAGAGGACAGATGTAAAATGGAGATGAGGACAGCAAGCTTTGATCCTGTTTTCAATTACCACAGTGCATCTGAGGCCCAAGTGAAGAACCAGCGCTCCGATAAAACACCCTCTAAATTCCTATTACAAAAAAACTGGAGAACATGAGGGGGCAGTAGAGGGCCTGAAGAGGAGGCAGGGATCTGAGTGTGATTAAAGATGCATTGTATCAAATCCTCAAAGACTCAACAACAACAAAATTCTTTAAAGGTGGAGATGGCCAGGGTGGACAAGCTTGAAAGGCAAGGTCATAAGCGCTTTCTTGAGCTATGCAAAAATTACTCACTTCAGAAACAGGGTTAAAAATCTGCACTGTGGAAAGAGGGAACCAGGAAACTTAACAAAATACACACGATGTTGTCCTCCTAAGTAGAACAGGAAGGCATACACTGAGACATTCATGGGACAGGCTCTCTCTCCTTGGAGAAAGCTATTTTCCTTTTTTTCTTTAAATCAGTTTGTTTTTATTGTTGCACTTTGGTTGTTTTTATCTGTCATCACCCTCCTCATCCTCCTGCCACTCCCACGGAACCCCTTCTTCCCAAGAAGCTTCCCTCCTATTTTCATATTTTTTTGTCTAGGGGGGGATTGATTGTTTTGTGACCCACCAAGTTTAATTAGGGTTACTTGCATGAGCACAGATGGGGATTAACTATCATAGCAGGGGCTACTGAGGAAGATGATTATCTCTCCCCCAACAATCATTAAATGTCAACAGCTCCTTAGGAAGGGGTGGGGCCTCGTAAGCCCCTCCCTCAAACATCATGGAGTGACAGACCACTTCTGCGCAGGTCTTGTGCGGGTGACGGGTAACCCCACCTGCTGTGAGTTTATTGACTGCCATGTCATTCCAGAAGACTGTCTCAACAGCACTGCTCCCCATTTTGTGGAGATTATGTTAATTTTCTTGCTGATGAGCCTTGGAGAAGATGATATACATGTCCTATTTATGGATGACTATTCAACAGTCACTTATTTTCAGCATTTGTGTTGACTGGTTTCAACTGGCAACTTGACACAACCTAGAATCACCTGGGAATGTTTCAATTGAGGAAATCCATAGATTACGTTGACCTGTGAGTATGTCTGTGGGAGAATTAATTGTCTTGATCGTTAGCTGAAGTGGAGGGACCCACGATGGATGTGGGTGGCACCAGTCCCTGGAATGGGCCCTGAACTGCATGCGTGAAGACCACAGGGCAAGCAGGTGACGCAGCTTCGTGCCGCTTCTCTCTGCTCTGGTTGTGATGTGCCTAGCTGCTTGAGTTACTGTCTTGACTTCGGTTCAATGGTGGACTGTCCCTTGGAATTATAAGCCAAATAAACCTTCTTCCCCTCAGTTGCTTTTTGTCGGGATATTTTATCACAGCAACAGAAATAAAACTAGCACAGTACTTGAACCAGTTATAAGTTCCGATATTACCCATCACCCATTGCAAAACAAAGCTTCTCTGACGAAGACTGAGAGCAGCACTAACTGGCCTGACTGATGGCTCTCCTTTGGACTCTCTACAGACTCCTTCACTTTCCTTCTCTACCTCTAGGAGGTCCACAGTGTATCCCAGTCTTACCTGAATCCTCTGATCCTCCTGCCTCCACTTCTTCAAATATCCCACTGGTATTTTCCACCACAAGCTGTTTTTTTCTTTTAATTTAAAAAAATTTATTTTAATAAGCTTGCAGAGCGACAGATTTCCGTATGAGGCTTCCACATGCATTGGTTAGTGCTCTCTTCACCACCCCACCTCTCCCCGCCACACCTCTCCTGCCATTCCCTGGTACCTCCAGTATTCCCTATTCCTCTTTGTTCTGCTGTCTCCCCACTCCATTAATTGCTCTCCCCACAGCCTCATGGGTTCCTTTCTAGATTCATTTGCATTTGCTCCTCTAACATGCACATAAGATCCACATATGAGAAAAAACACGGCACCTGGTTTTGAAGCCCAAGTTATCTTGCTTGAGTTTTCTAGTTTCATCCATTTTCCTGCAAATTTCATTTTTCTTTATGGCTGAAGAAAGTTCCACATGTATATGTACCACATTCTCATTATCAACTCATCAGTTATTCAGCATCTAGGCTTATTCCACTTCCTGCTATTATGAAAAAAGTAACAATAAACAAAGTTGTGTCAGTGTATCTATAATAGGGTATAGAGCTCTTTAGTTATATGCCCAGGAGTGGTATAGACACATCATTTTGGCATTTTAAAAATGTATGTGAGTGCTTCGCTTTTATGTATGCAAGTGCACCTGTGTATGCAATGCCCTCATAGGCTAGGAAAAGGTGTTGGATATGCTGGAATGAAGCATTGCTATGCCAACGTTACAATTACCTGAACAAAAAGCCTGACTCTTAAATTTAGTTTTTAAAAGTGGACCCAAACTCAGAGAACAGTTGTTCCTCTACATATCTCTCGGAACATCTGTCTCCTGGAACTGTACCAATTGAACTGTCTCTAGAATCCTTTTCTCTGGAATTGTGTCTTCAAGTCAGGTCCCACCCATAATTTTATTCAAAATTGTTTCTCCAGCTTCAACTGGGGAATTGCAAGTTTGGCTCCACCCTAATCTTAAGAAACCATCTGACCTTTTCACTCCTAGTTCTAGAATATCTCCTTCATCCAAGATCAAATGTCCTTCCCAGTTTTCATTTCAGCACTTTGATATCTTAATTCCCAAGCACACCCTCATCCACTCATCCATTCATTCAGTATCTTTTTAGATGGCATACCAAATTGAGGTTGCCAAGGGAACTAAAACAGGTGTTGTGTCACAAGATACAAGCACATATGTTTTTGCTGGGATTAATTATGTCCATTTATTAAAGTTTATGTCCATTTATAAAAGTCATCCGTATACTTCCTCATTCTTTGGTTTATAAATAAAGAAGCATGTCCATCAGGGTGGTATGTGGAAGACAGACTAATCATGGGTGGTGGGCTAGTTACAGGTGAAGTGCTGGAAAATCAGCATAGATCAACATGACAGCATCTAAGGATGGCATCTGGAGTAGATGGCACAGGCGGGCAGCTTAGTAAAGGCACACAGATCATGAAAGTTATCCAAGCATGGTAGAAATTCAGAGTAAACCCTCCCGTGTCAAGGTGTTCACTGGTATGGTTTTACCAGTCATGCTAGGACTATAGGAGAAAGCACAGATGTGGAGCCTCAGTTTCAATTAATGTGAGAAACTGGATCCAGTCATTAGTTGCCTCTTAACTTAGTTTATATAAAACCATAGATTTTTACAAAACTTGTGTTTTAAGATGTTTTTCCAGCAGATGCTGGGGTGGAGAATTACAGGACCAGTTTTTAAACTTCAGAGTATAAGTGATTTTTTTTAAAGATGTAAAATAAAGTTTGTCTCTGAGCAGTTAATCTTTAATTCTCCCTTTTTGGTTTATGCATTAAAATTTTTTGAATAATAAATAAATTATGTAATTATGACTTGTATTTGGGGTAACATAGGGAATGTTGTGAAAGAGAGGAACTTCCCAAAACTGGCAAAAAGAGATAAAAGTTTTAGATAGTAGATGACTATTTGTTTTGATTTGTAAAGAGTACTTTAAACAATTTGAGTAGATTTTTGTGTTCAAGCAGTAGTGAAATAAATTTTTAAGAATTAATATGTATGAGTCAATTTAAAAAGAACAAAGGAATTTATGCGTAACTTTCATTTGGCAAAGCTCATTAAGACAAACATCTGGGGTTTAACTTTTCTCAAGATGATGATTCTTTCTGATTAGCCATCAGGACAGAACTGTATAATTTGTTAGTTTGTACCTATGATAATTGAAAAGATACATAGACACTTAGTGTGAGGGATTTTATTCTCTGAGGCCAGGTAATTCTGTACAGAAACAAAACTTTGAAATCAAAAGAAGTTGAAGGAAGTCTTAAATAAAAGTATATATTGATAGCCATATAGTGCACATAGGTTAAGCAACTGAAAAGTTGTACATTTTCATTACCCATTATTAGTTAATGGACACCTAGGCTGATTCCATTTCCCAACTTTTTTTAACCTTCTAATTTTCATTGTATGTGTGTATGAATGTTTTGCCTGCATGTAAGTGCAGCACGTGAGTGTGATGCCCATGGAGGCCCAGTGAGGGTGTCAGATCTCTAGCAAATGGAGTTATGGACAGCTGTTAGCCACCATGTAGATACTGGAAACCAAATCTGGGTCTCTCTTCAGGCCCCATTTCTTAGTTATTTGAATAGAGCAGCCTTGAACACTGATGTGCAGATGTCTCTGCAGTGTGATATAGAGTGTTTCAAAATATACCCAGAAGTGGATCCTGGATCCTGTGGAAGCTTTCTATTTTTTTGAGACACTTCAAAATTGTTTTGCACTTGCAAAACAGTGGCATATATTGTCAATTGTTTTCTTGATAATAAGATGGGGTGAGATGGAATCTCTAAGCAGTTTTTATTTGCAATTCCCTGATGGCTAAAGATATTTTCAAGAATTTATTAGCCATTTGTATTTCTTAGGGAACTGTGTACTCAGATGCATTGATTGGATGAGTTGAGGTTTTGGTGTTCAGTTTTCCACCTTTTATATTCTAGATATTATTAATCTGTTGTTTGAGCCACAGTTGGCCAAGATGTTTTCCCTATTTTGTCAACTACTTCTTCACTATGATTATTTTCTGTATTGTAAAAAGGATTATAATATCACATAATCCTACTTGTTGGTTCTTGGGATTACTTTTTGCTGATGTCCTTTTCAGAAAGTGCTTATCTATGCCTATATCTTGAATTGTTCTGCTTATGTTTTCCTCTAGTACTTGAAAGTTTCACATAATGCATTGAGGTTGTTGCCAGCATTTAACTAAGTTTTCTGGTGAAGTCTTTAGGATCTTAAAAGTGTAGGATCATGTGATATAAAATATGCATAATCTCATTTTCTCCTGTCCCAATTCTGTGCATTTTACTTCTCTTGTCTTAATTGCTATAAGACTTCAAGAACTATATTAAATAAGAATAGAGAGAATGGTATCCTTTTTTTGTTCCTACTTTTAGAGGAAATGCTCTCAAATTGTCCTCACATAGTATGAAGCTGGTGATATATTTATTGCATATCGTCTTTGTTGAGTTACACTCCTTCTATTTTTAGTTTCTTCAGGGTTTTTATCACAAAAGGACATTGAAATTCGCTGAAGGCTGAGGGAATCATATCATTCCTGTCCTCCCATCTACAGATGTGCTCTATTGAACTAATCTTGCATCTTTGGAATGAAACCATATTATTAAAATGTAAACATTCATAAGTATACATTTTTCTCCTAGAACTTAGTGTATCCAAAATGCTCTGTAAGCTATGCTTTCATTTTCACATGATTGTAAGGTATTTTTTTCATTTCCTCTCTGATTTCTTCAATAATGTACTAGTCATTCAAGACAGTGTTATTCAGTCACCATGTATGTCATACTTTATCTTGCTATTGATACCTCGTGTTATTCCACTGTGATTTGATGAGATAGGACATTGTCAAAATTCTTTTGTGTTTTCAAGGTTTGACTTGTGCCTTATAATGTGGTCTATTTAAGAAAGGCCTCCATAGAATTGTAAGAAGAATGTGCATTCTCTATCTGTTTAGTAGAATACTCTGTAAATATCTATTAAGTCCATTCAAAAAATGTATACTTTAACCCTGACCTGTTTTGTGGATTTTTCATTTAGATAGCCCAAGGTTGACAGTGAGGTGTTGCAATCACCCACTATTGTTGTATCAATACCTATCTGATCTTTTATGTTTATTGGTGTTTGTTTTATGAAATTGAGAGCCCCAATGCTTGGTGTATTCACATTTATAATTGTATCTTTTTGATGCATTATTGCCTTTAGTAATATATAGTAACTTTATGTTTTCTGCATAGTTTTGCAGTCTATTTTACCAGATATCAGAATAGCTATGAAACCTTGTTTCTGGCTTCTATTTGTTTGATAGATCTTCATCCTTTGACTTTTAATCTGTGTCTTTACCAGTGATGTATGTTTCTTAGAAACAACAGGTTGTTGGATCCAGTGTTTTAACCTAGGTAGCCAGTCTATTTCTATTTATTGTTAAATTGAGCCATTTGGATTTAATATTTATTACTGAGAGATGATTACTAATTCTTGTAGTTTTGTTAGTTGTTTTGTTAGTTGGTTGAATTATTGTTTATTCTTTACTTTTTCCCTATTACTATCAGTGTTTTGTTGATTTGATAATTTGGACCTGACCAATTGCTTCCTAGGTCTCCTTTTTCATCTATTCTTCCCATGAGATTTGTTCTTTCATGTACTATCATGATTAAAACTGTCTCTCTTCTTCCTGTGTGTCTAATATTTTTAAAATATCTCCTGCATTATTGGATGGTTTTCATGATCTTAGCTTGTGCTTATCTTAAAATGCCCTTATTTCTCCATCAAATTTAAAAGATACCTTTGCCACATACAGCAATGTTACATGGCAGCTACTGGCTTTCAGAGCTTGAATATAGCACTCTCTGCTTTCCTGGCTTCTAGGGTTATTGGTGAAAGATCAGCAGTTATTTTGTTTGTTTGCCTTGGTGAATTGACATTTTCCCTTACATAAACTGTGGAGCAGGTTAGTAACTAGCCTGTTGTTCTTGCACAGAGAACATACTAGTCTCTGCTCATTGAATTTCAGCATATGTGCTGACAAAACTATGACCCAAATGTCCACGTTAATCTCTGTTGTTCCGGTTATGTGCTGTGAAAGCTATCACCCAAATGTTCATTTCTTTATTTATATAGTTTTGAAGTATAAACATAAAAACAATTAACTTTTTGCCTAAATATCCAACTCTGTCATTTTGCAGAATCTACTGTTAGTTTTAGTGACTGTGGAATTTCTTTAGGTTTCTCTAAGTGGTTCACTGTGTCATCTAGAAATTAAGTTAGTTTTACTTCTTTATGATTTCATTCTAATCCAACTGAACTTCCTTTTTCATACCTTACTGCATTGGCTAATTACTAAAATGATGAAGGAAATGGAAAGAACTGCATACTTCCCTGGTTCTCAGTCTTAGCAAGAAAGCACTTATTTTCATGATGAGGTATAATATCAATAAATATATATCAATATATAACACATACCAGATTAGTAAATTCTTCCTGTGTTGTTTGCTGAGTTTTCTTTTCTTGTTTGTTAATTTATTTATATTTTATGTGTATGTGCTTTGCCTGCATGTATGTGAGTGCACCCATATTGTGCAATGCCCACAGAGGTCAGAAAAGGGCAATGGAGTCTCTGGAACTGAAGTTACAGCTGGTTATTAGCCACCATGTGGGGGCTGGGAATGGAACCTGGGTCCTCTGCAAGACCTGGCATGCTCTTAACCCCTAAGCCATCTTTCCAGACCCTGCAGACGATTTCATTTTTTTAATCATCAATGGGTACTAATTTTTTCTAAGTGATTTTTCCTCATCTACTGTGACAATGTGTTTCCCTTTTCTACTCTGTTAATATAATGAATTTCACAAATTGGATTAGAGAAACTTAAACTAACCTTGTATTGCTAAGATGGAAGTGATTTTCTTATCATATGGCATTCTTTTCATGTATTGCTTGATTTCACTTGCTATAATTTCTACGTCTATGTTGGTGAGTGATAACAGAAAGTAGTTTTCTTTTCTTGTCTTCTAGATCTTTATATCAATGTAACTCTAAACTCATGAGTTTTTGAAGTTTCATTTTTCTATTTTTTGAAGTTACTATGAAATTAATATTTTTCCTTTCTTAAATATTTGGGAGAATTTAACAGCAAATACATTTTTTCTTGCAGTTCTCTACTAAGATGATCAAAATTACTGTGGTGGATTATAGAGCTATTCAAGTTTCCTTTTTTATGTTTCGTGAACATTGATAATTTGTAGCTCTCAAAGAATTTGTCCCATTTATCTTTGTTCATTGCATAACGGTCTTAATATTTTCTTAATACTCTTATCCTCTTAGTTTCTGTAATGTCTATAGTGACAAGAAATGTTAAATTCTTGTATTTATTTCTGTGTGTGTATGTACAGGGGCATGTATGTTTATGTTCGCATGTATCTGGGTGTATGAACCTGTGTGTGGAGCCAAGAGTTCAAACTAATTGTTATTCCTCAGGACTGGTCCACTTTATATTTTGAGACAGTCTCTCATTGGGACCTGGAGGCTCACTAATTAACTTGTGCCAGCTATGCGGCAAACACCAGGGATCCCCGTCTCTACTGTCCCTGGATGGTAGAAATCTCCCCAGTCTAATTCTCAGTGTTGGTAATCTGTGCCCATCTTCCTCCTTTCCTTTTTCCTCTCTTTCTCCCTCCCTTCCTTCCATTTCCTCTCTCCTTGATCACTCTAGTTAGATGGTTTATTCGTTATATGTTGATCTTTCCAAAGAATCACCTTTTGGTTTCATTTATTTCTTCTTTTTCTTTTGTTCACTTTTTCTTTCAACTTCTGTTATTGCTTATTTTTGTTGCTAACTTTGGTTTTAATTATCTGTGCTTTTTTTTTCTAGTTCTTTACAAAGGATGCTTTAAATATTTAATTGTGGGGGGCTGGAGAGATGGTTCAGTGGTTAAGAGCACTGAGTACTCTTGCAGAGGACTTGGGTTCGATTCCCAGCACCTATATGGTGGCTAACAACGATCCATAATTCCAGTTCCAGGGGATCTGACTCCTTTTTCTGACCTCGGTGGGCACTGCATGACACAGGTGCACTTACACACCCTCATGCACATAAAATAAAAATAAAATTTAAAAGTATTTGTGTTCTTTCTTTTTCTAATGTCAGTAGCTAATTTCATTGTGATTACTTTGTATGATTTTATTATTATTATTTGTGGGGCTGAGGATCAAACACAATGTTTTATAATGCTCTGCAAATGCTCTACCACTCGATTACATGACAGCCCTCAATTCTTTTAAAATTGATGAAATTTATTTTATGGCTGAGAATATAGTCTATCTTCATGAATGTTCATGTACTTTTAAAGATTCTTCAATCTTTTCTGTTTGGTTGTTTGAGACAGTGTCTCCCTATAGCCCCAACTGTCCTAGAACTCATTATGTAGACCAGGCTGGCCTTGAACTCAGAGATCTGCCTGCCTCTGCCTCCTAAGTGCTGGGATTAAAAAACACCCCCAGTTTAAGTTTTTGTATTCTTACATTTTCAGTCGAATCACATATGTGTCAATTAGATTAAATTGGATGATAATGCTATTCAGATCTTCTACAGTTGTACTTGTAATGTTCCATCAATCACAGAGAGACTTTTGAATTCTCTAATTAAAATTGTTACCTGGATATGGAGGTGATTGGTTCTAGCTGCACCTACTTGAGAAGCTGAGATAGGAGGAGGATTTGGACAGGAAATTAGGATCAGTCTAGACAATATAACAACGTCTCATTTTAAAACAGTACTGTTGATTTGAATTTTTCTTTTGTAACAGTATTTTTTTGTGTTACAATATCTTGAAATTGTTATGTTTGTATGTACTGAAGTTGTTATTATCTCTTAGATAGAATTGTGTTTCTTAAAATTGTTATCTATTGAAGTTACTAGTTATCTGCTAAATAGATAAGTTGTGCTTAGTCTTGTTGCGTCTTCTTGATAAAATTAACCCTTTTCTTTCCCCCTTCAGTTCTTTTTCTGGCCTGGACTCCATCACAAGCACGTGCATTTGATAGACTCCATCCCTGCCATGCCTTTTTTTTTTTTTTTTGTCTAGTTTTGGTAAGAGTGAAAAGTGGAATGTGGAGGTCGAGATTTACAGACTTAAACCTTTCAGCTTCCTCCCTGGTTGGGTGTGTCATGTTCGTAAAGGCAGCAGTGGGCGGCTGGCTATCAGGTAGGTGGCTATCTCTGACAGGAATAAGGCCCACTTTTCTCTGGTAATTCTTCTTTGCCCTTACCCCTCAGCCTTAAGAGTGATAGTGTGTCTCTTTATTAACTCTGGGTACTTAGCCATCATGTTTTTGATTTCTAGTAATTTTGTCTACACCTCTGTCAGTGACCCTCTCAATAAGTAGCACCTCCATCACCCTCCCTTATGAGATTCTAACGTGTTAATGGTAATAGATTAATTTATGCATATATCATTGTGGTTCTTCTCATTCCATTTACGAGAATTAAAGTAAATTGATTACTCAACATCAAATAATTTAAACACAAGGAAACAAACCAACAAAGTCTATTTAAATGCAGTGGAGGAAGAATAATGGCTGTCTTTTGACTAAACTGTCCTAAACGCAAGCAGTGCCAAGGCTCAATGTTAGGCAACGTTTTCTTTCCATTCTTATGGAACACACCTTCACGATACTGGCTAGACTTACTGCAGACCACTAACATGATGTAATAGCCTCCAGAAAAGCATCAGCCCTTATAGTACCTCAGCTGACAGTCATTTCAGTAACCTTAAACTGTGATAGAATCGTACTGTGTTTTTTCTCACTTTATCCCATTTGTCAGAAAATGTATTTGATTTAAACAGACGAGAGTTGGCTTACTATAAAATAAATGAACATAAGGCAAAGTATTGTGGAGGATTAAGCAAGGCCGAATTAAATTATAGCAAACATTCGAATCAGATTTTCTTTCCTTTAAATCTCAAGATTTTTGAATGCTATCTATTGGTTAGGAATCGATTTTAAAGCAAAATGGGCTACAATTTTATAAAACTGTGGTGACCTCGTTTATATGTATGCACAGGGATAAAAGTTGTTATATCTAAGGAAAAGGCAACCGAGCTGTTCAGTGCCTCCAAACAGAGATTCCCTTCGACCCTGCGCTCTTCCAGCCCCCAGGAAAGGGGCAGAAGCGGTGGCACGCCTTCGGGGGCGCTAGCGGGCTGCCGGGACTCGGCGGAGCGGAGTCCGTCTCCGGAGTCCGTCACGGAGGCAGGTCCTGCGGTTCCGGCACTCCCGTCTCTCCTCCTGGACGGCGGCGTTTCCGGGGGAGGCCCCGCCCCCAGGACCCGTGCAAGGTACTCAGACAGCAAAGGGCGGATGGAGGACCTGGCCAGGCCAGCAAGCTCTCGCGAGACCTCCTGCGGTGCCAGTAGGTTCTCGGAGACCTCGCGAGAGATGGAGCGGGGGCGGGCCGCGCCGTGGCGGGAATTTCGCCTGCTTCCGGCTCGGTCCCCGCGACTCCGCGCGGTCTGCTGGCCGGGACTGGGGCGCACGGCGGCAGCCGCGTCGGGCGGCCACACTCGGCGGAGCGCCGCGCCGGACTGTCGGAGCGGGCGGCGGGCCTCCCACGGCTCCCGCCCGGCCTGCGGGCCTCCCCCGGCCTGCCGCCCGGAGACCTGCGGGAGGTGACTGGGCGCGGCTGGGACCCGGCCTGCCAGCCCCTCCTGGAGCCGGCCAGGGTGCCGTGTTTTGACAGCTTTGATGTCTGGGTCCAGGAGGAGGGGGGGGGGACGGCGGGGGGAGAGACAGAGATGCGGGGAGGCCAGGAAAAAGCTCCTAGAAGCGGGGGAGAAAGCTCTGAGACATGTGCTTTGGGCGTCTTTCCTAGGTTGCCCCTAACTTTTGTACTTCCTGGGATCTCTTTGCAACTTTAGAGCCTTGTAACTACTTTTCAGGGCATGATGTAAAGAATGGATGGCTGTTCTGAAGCGTCGACGTTTCTGACCGACAGTTTAGAGCTGGCGCTGGGGACGGAGTGGTGCAGACCCCCTTGCTTCTCTTGTGCTTTTGACAGCAAAGGAGAAGGAAAATTTTCTGGAGAATCCTACCTTGCCAGCGGAGCCCTTAAGCGGTAGGTAAAAAAATGAATTCTTTCTTCAGGCGTCTGTTCTATTAGGAATGTTATGTAATTTATCACTTTAATTCAGTAAACTTTGGTGTTCATCAAGCCATGTTTTGTAAATGGGCCTAGTGTCTCAGAAGGGTTCCAGTGGATGTTAGTTCCCTGCCTAGAGCATATCTGACAGTATTTTGAGTATTAGGGAGAATTTCTTGATAATTGGTGTTCTCTCTTAGGGCTTTCCCCTTAAGAACAATAATAGTCCAGAACTTCTCAGTCGTGTATAGGTAGGACATGCATATTTGGTTACCCTAGTTGCTTCCAGTCCTGTATCTGTAAATACAGAAGTCATAGAGTTTTGCATCAGTGGGTTTACATATTGCAGGAGAACTGCTGTTCTTGAACTATTTTGGCATTACCATTTGAGGCAATTTCTATCAGGAAGAAAACAATTTTTGTTGACTGTGCTTACACCATCCTAGAAACCTTAAAAGATCTTACATAACTTAGTTATGCTGGTCTTCACACAAAACTCAGAATTTTATTTGACTGTTGTAAAAACTCAATGTCTCTTTCCATGATGAAATAATATGATCAGTTAAAGAGACCATCAGTTAAAGACAGGCAGAAATATGTTGTCTAGAGCTCTTTTCAGTTTTTGTCTCTTAAATTATGTTGCTTTTACCTGTTTTACACCACATAAAGTGTATGACACCTAAGCATTTCCTGATTTAGACATGTGCAGAATAGATTCAAATGATTAAATCAGTGTTTTCATTCCAGATTAATTTTAAATCTTGATCCTTTACCAACTCATTTTGAAGAGGACACAGTAGAAATATTTGGCATCCAGTGGGTCACTGAGACTGCCTTGGCGACCTCGTGCCGCCAGCTCTTTCACTTGTGCAGGTATGTATGTGTGTGTCTGCTTTAGCTTTCTTAGTCTCCATGCTTTCAGTTTTACATTGAGGGTGTTATGCTTGCTGCTACTTGTTAATCTAACCAGTAACAATAATGACTGATAATGTGGGGTTTTGTTTTATTTTGTTTTGAGATAGGTTTCCCTATAGCCCTAAGCTGGCCCAGAACTCTATACATAGACCAGGCTGGCCTCAGTTTAACAGATCCACCCATACCTGACACTTCCTACTGCCTGCTGGGTTCTGGGATTGAGAGTGAGCACTACTGCACCTGGCCTAAAATAATGGTTTCACTGAATTTTTAAAAATTGCTTTTCAGAGTCCTTATTACATTTTTTTTGTGATTTTGGAGATCAAATCCAGGCCCTTTTATGTACTAGGCAAGCATTCCTAGTATCACTTAGCTATAGCTCTCCATCTAATAGTATTTATATGTGTATAGCATACCTATACTATATGTGATATATATTGTATACTTTTTTAAAGACAGGGATTCATATTGTAGCCAATGTGTAGCTCTTGTTGGCCTGAAACTCATTGCAATCCTTCTGTCTCAGAGTGAGTGCTAGGATTATAGGCAGGCATGAGCCATCATGCTTGGCCTTTTTTTTTTTTTTTAGTTTTAATTTTTAAAAAATGTTTTATGTGTATGTTTGCATGTAAGTTCACCATGTGCAGTGTGTGAGGCCATAAGAGGGCATTGGGTCCCCTGGAACTGGAGTTACTAGTTGTTACCTAGCCTGTGGATGCTGGGAACTGAACTCTGGAACAACAGCAAGTGCTCTCAACCACTGAACCATGTCTCCAGCCCCCTGGCTTTTATCGTTGTTTTGTTTTTGATGCCATGTTTTGGGAAAAATATTTAAAGCTTTGAATTATATTATGTAATTTTTGAAGACAATTAAAATACTTTATATTAAGATGTATTAGATACTAATAGCTGTAGTCTTCCAATAATCTGTAGAAAATGAATATATTTTTAAAATGTGCCTTTCAGGCCATGTATTAAACCAATAATTTGCCATTTGGACAGCTTTAAAAATATCTTAATGAAAAATTTCAAATATGTAGAGGTCGTACCTTGTGAAATTTCCCCATCCACACTGGCATGCCAGCTGCTCTTGCCACCATGTTGTGGAGATTTCATGAATGTAGCTTCCGTACACTGTCCAGAGTACACTGGACAGCAGCAGACGTCCTGGTCCTCTGGCTTACAGTCTTTTTGTCCTCTCTTCCTTGATGTGCCCCTAAACCTTAGGTATAGGGGTTGATCTGTTTATGTACTGATTGGGGCTTCCCTGCCTTGTCTCTAGATGAAAAGCTGTGGGCATTTAATGGCTGCTGAGCAATGGAGAATTAATTTTCTCAAGGGACAATAAATTATCTGCCTGATAAATTATCCAATCCCAAGTGCTCAGCCCTAAGAATATATACACATGAGCACCACTAAATGAACTTTGTAGGTTGTTTATATATACACATATGTATGTATGTGACACAGTGCACTATCACAAGAGGACAGAAAATTGAGAGTGAGTAGTTCAGGAGGACATGTGGAGGTGAAGAGGTGGAAATGATGTAAGTTCAGTAGTCATGCAATTCTAAGAAAAACCAGAAATTTAAATAGTAAATTCAAACGGACACAAAAGTAAAGAGAATAGTGTGATGAACCCTGCCTACTGCCAGTGCAGTATCCAGGCTTTAGCTGATTTTTTTTTTTCTTGTCCCTTGTTCTTTTGATTTAGTATTTATAAATAAGCTTCAGGCATTATGCCCTGTCAGCCTTAAATACTTCAGAATACATTTCTTAAAAAAAAAAAAAAAAAAAAAGCAAAGCCAGAAATGTTACACAATTAGTGCAACTTAAGTTTTTATTTTCATTTAAAGCCATTCATCTTTAGATTTTAATGATTTTCAATTGTAAATTAAGACATGGTACCCAAAACCACATTAATAATGTGTATATGGTACATTTGAATGAAAATGAACAAGTACTAGGCAGTTTCCCATCCTCATTCCATGAACCTTCAGAGATGAGTATATCTTTGGTGTGTTAATGCTTTTTTGAGAGAGCAAGCTGAGTGATTTTCTGTAATCTTGAACATTAGCGTGATTATTGAGTCTTTGTCTAAAATATAGGTCATTCATATTGGTCAGTCTTTAAAAGAGTTTGAAGACAAGGAAGAAGAATGACATGAGATTTTTATTTGGAATTAAATGAGGCATTATAAATAGAGCTTTACTAATGCGTGCTCATGTGTGTGTGTGTGTGTCTGTGTGTTATGTGTGTGACTTTTTCCGCCCCCAGACAGGGTCTCCCGTAGCCTCAGCTGGCCTCTGGAATTTACTATGTAGATCAGGCTGGTCTCTTTCTCACAAAGAGCCACCTGCTTCTACCTCTGGAGTGCTAGAATTCTATTCATTTTTTGAATCACTGTAGCTCTGTGATATAATTTAACATTTCATTGTATAACTTAACCTAGAAAATGTCTGAGCTGACCTTTAATAAACATTCACAAAATGTTAAACATTATCAGCAAATGAGCTATCCATTAGTCTTAGAAACAGTATCCATTTAATTGTTATTTGCTTTACAGTATGCTAAAATTAATTCTCACCTTATTTATTTTTGATTAGGCAGCAGCTATATAACTTGGAATCCTTATTACAGATTAACTGTGATTTTGGTAAGTTTAAATTGTGTTTAATCACAAAAAGGAATGCTGCATTGACGTTCATATGGGCTGTGATGTGCAGTTGGGGTTTCATAAAAATAAGTTGGGTCAAACTCACAACATAGTGCATTTAGTCTTATGAAAAGGTATGGCATTAGCTTTTGTTAAACTGAGCTCTGAAGTGTTTTTTTCAGTTGTATAGACCTTAAGCATAAACATGACTTGAGAAGCTCAGCTTTTCTGAAGTGAATTAGGACTTTAGAGGTGAGGAGTAGGGGTGGAGAACACAAAAAAGAGACAGAGAATAACGTACCTCCTCACTCTTTGGAGCTGTTCTCTACCCTTGTTTATTTATGAAGAAAATAAACAAGGTATGGACCTAGGGACTGAGAAGTTTAAGACCTGGCCTCCTTTATGAAGGTCTGATTCTACAGTCCTAAAACCTGAGTGGGACAGGTTGTGGACGAAGGAGAAAAAGACACAGAAACAGCTGGAATCAGGAGGACGTGTAGGCTGATAGCCAAACAGCTGCTTTATTGCAGAATTATAGTGCTTTTATACCTTGCCTCAAAGCAGGAAATCTTACTATAGAACTGTAACACAAATCCCCAAGTTCCTTTAACCACGAAATTTCAATAATCACAGTTTCATCAGTCACATATACCTCTATAAGCAGTACCCAGGGAGAACTTCTAAGACAAGGGCAGGTACCCAGGAACAGTTGCATTTGTCATGTGTGATTGTATAAGCAGCACCCAAGTAGAACTACTGAGAAAGGCACCTAGAGACTGATTATCAGAGACTGACCTGTACAAGTACAGGCCCAGGTCAGCCCCAGAATAGGCCTTGCCATATCCTGTTAGCTGCTCTGTAGGGGCTGAACATTGTCAACTCCAAATATATCATAACATGGGCACCTGTGAAAGAGTCCCACAGGAAGGCATTAATCCCTCTTAATATCCCAGGAGCACCACAATAGTAGTCAAATGTCAACAGAACTTTTAGAGGGGATAAATCAAACTTCGATTAGAGTAGGGATCATAAGACTTTTATTGATGAAATCACACCAAAGACAGTTTACTATGAACTTCAGCATAATCTCACATTCTTCCATTGGTTTTCCCAAAATATTAACCATGTTTGTTCTTTAAACAGAAATAAGTTTGTAATATATATTTTTATTGAGTTTTTGTGTATTTCATATAATATAACTTAATCAAATTTAGAGCCTCTCCTCCATTTGTATCCCCTTATTGGCCCCCCATCAGATAGCATGCATTCTGTTATATATGTTAAGTCCTATTGAGTCAAACATTTGTACCCAAATGTCTCTCAGTGCAAGTTCATTCCTGGAAGTCTAGTCAGTCTATAGAGAGATCTATATTTATTTGGTCTTTTTTTGAGACAGGGTCTCCCAGTAGCCCCAGTTGGAACTAGCTGTGTATACCAGGCTGGCCTTGAACTCACAGAATTCCACCTGCCTTTGCCTCCCGAGTGCTGGGACTAAAGGTGTGTGCTACCCACGTCTGACTTTATCTTGAGATCTTGTGGAAGACCTACTCTCCCTGCCCAGCAGTGATCAGTTCAATAGCTCCTCGCCTATGACTGGGCCTGCTGCCCATTTCCCTCATTCTATGCTGGGTTTTTGTCTGATTGAGTCAGCATGGGTCTTGTGTATGTTGTCACCATTATTGCCAGTTCCCAGAGGTCTGAAAGCCTGTTTGCTTATGTTCATGCACCAACCCTGGCTCTTAAAATCTTCCTGCCCCCTCCTCTGCAATGGTTTCTGAGCTGTGGGTGGGTGAGGCTTAAAAAAAGAAATCCTATCCAGGGACATGCACTCTGGTCTGTTATTCTCTGAAATTTAGTCAGGTGTGGCTGTCTGTGTACATGAGGTTTTCTGTTGTGTGAGGAAGCTTTACTGTTCTGCTGTGTTCCATGAGCCTTAGGTGTAAGAGGTTCCACTGTAGAAGTGTCATTTAGGGCTGGGCATCTCTCAAGACATATATTCTCTGTTTGTGACCAGTTGTAGAACTTTGTAATAGCCCCATCTGTTGTGAAAAGAAGCTGCTTTGATGAAGGTGAATGGTATGTAAATATAAGGATCCATATTTAGCCTACAGTAAGAAATTTCATTTGTCTAGAGATATGGCAGAGACGGGGTTTCTGTAGGGTCTGTGACCTTCCAGCCTTGTGAATTTGACTGATTGCAGTGCCACCCATGAGTTTTCTCATGAGAAAGGCTTTAAGTTGAGTTAGATCTGATGATCACCCCCTAGATAAAAGTGCCACTAATGTACCAACAGACGTAGTTTGCTGTGCCAGTCATTGTGGTTATTAGGCTTTAGAGCTAGGTTGGACCGTTGATTGATTTTCTCCCTTAGCAGCTTCATAATATTTTCCAGAACTATGAGAGCTAGTCTTCAGAGAGAAAGCTTACAGGTCAGTTCCAGCTCCATAAGTGTGTCCTGTCTTTGTCAGTAGGATCTTACCTTCAAGTTCTGGGAGGTAATCAAGGACTCTGGCAATAGCCTGTGTTGTTTTGGGAGTCTCTTGAACTGCCCTGATCAACAGCTCCCAAGGGAAGTTTCTCCTGTCTGGTGCTGTGTTCTTTGTTATATAAAACCTTCAGCTATACACATGAACCTAATGTTCAGATACTGTATGTGTATTTTTTTGGGGGGGGGGGAGTTGTTTAATACACCACCAAAGTTTTACTTATCTCCTTCCTCTCTCTGTCTAACCTTTCTCCTCCCTCCCCAGTTTTAGTGCCCCCATTTCCCCTCTCGTAACACCTGTCTCCTAGTCTCCCCTCTCTTGAGCTCCTTCTTCCCCCTTTCCCATGGTTCCTTGTATGTCCTTCCCTCTTCCTATTTGAACCCCCATTTTCTCCATTTCCCCCTTGATAAAGTCTTGTTTCCTACTCTCCCCTACTTACTCTCAGACTCTTTATGTGCTTCCTTTCCATTTTCCTGGCTCTTGATGTTATATTAGGATATATACTCACATCTAAGGGATTGGCACTATGAATCTGCAAGTGATGGAGAACATACATCACTTGCTTTTCTGAGTCTTGTTACTTCACTTGGTGTAACAGTTTCTAGTTCCATCCATTTACCTGCACAAGTACTATATTTTCATTATTCAGTTGAGGGATATTTAGGTTGTTTCCATTTCTAAGCTATTGTGAAAACAGCAGCAACAAGCATGAATGCACAGGTGTCGTCTCTGTAGTAGGTTGAGACCTTTGGAAATATGCCAAGGAGTGGTTCAGCTGGATGATATGGTAGAATCATTTTTAGTTTTTCAAAAGTTCTCCACACAGCTTTCCATAGTGGTTGCACCAGTTTGCATTCTGACCCGTGGTGGATGACCATTCCCCCTTCTCCACATCTCTCCAGCATTTGGTCTCTTTTCTCTTGATCTTAGACAGTCTGACTAAGGTAAGATGAAATCTTAAAGTGGTTTTGATGTGCATTTCTCTAAATTTTTAAGATGTTTCTTAGCCATTTTTAATTTCTTTGTTTGAGAATTCTCTGTTCAAGTCTTTAGCCGGGCTTTTTATTGGATTATTTTCTTGTTTTTTTGAATTCTTTTTATATTCTGGATATTAATGTTCTGTAGATGAAGATTTTCTCCCACTCAGTGGGTTTCCTTTTCGCATCCTTGGTTATTTTGCTGTACAGAAGCTTTTCTAATTTAATGACGTCCCACTTGTTAATTGTTGCCCTTAATGTCTGATCGACTCAACTGCTATCTGATTTAGAAAGTCCTTTTCTACATCTGTATCTTGTAAGTACTGCCCATGCTTCCTTCTATCAGTTTTCAGAGTTTCAGGTTTCATATTGAGGTCTTTGACTACTTTGGAGTTCACTTAGGTGCAGGGTGAAAGATAAGGGTCCAATTTCATTCTTCCACAGGTAGAGACCCAGTTTTGCCAGCACTATTTATGAAGATGCTGTCTTCTCCAGTGTGTGTTCTTGGCACTTTTGCCAAATACCAGATGGCTGAAATCTCATGCACTCATATTTGGGTCCTCTGTTGTCTGTTTTTCTACATGTCTGTTTTTGTGCCAGTGCCATGCTGTTTTTATGACCATAGCTCTGTAGTGTAGTTTGAGATTGGGAGAGTTTGTGATCCCTCCAGCACTGCTTTGTGCTCAAAATTGCTTTGGCCATCTGGGGTCTGTGATTCCATGTGAACTTCAGGGTGGTTTTTCCTGGCTCTGTGAAGGAAGCCATGGGGATTCTGGTGGGCATTGCATTGACTCTCGAGGTTGCTTTTGGTAAGATCATTTTCACAATATTAATTCTACCAATCCATGAGCATATTTATTTTTATCTTATGTGTATTAGTATATTGCTTGCATGTAGGTAGGTGTGCCGTGTCATGCAATGCCCAGAGAGATCAGAAGAGGGAGTTCAGTTCCATGGAACTGGAATTTGGACGGTGGTTGACTGCCATGTGGGTGCTGGGATTCGAACCCAGGTCCTCTTACAAGAGCAGCCAGTGCTCTTAAGCGCTGAGCCAGCTCTCCAGCCCCTGGAATTAGATATCCTTCTTGGAAGAAGGTGAGCTGGGGGTGTTTTTGAGACAGGTTTTCTCTGTGGCCTCAGCTGACTTAGAATTTGCTATGTAGACAGACCTGGCCTTCATCTTACAGAGATCTGCCTGCCTCTGCCTCCTGAGTGCTGGGACCAAGGACATACATCACTATGCCTGGTTTAGATATCATTTGTTGATAGAAAAACTATAAAATCATACATGTAAAGGAAGTGAGGATGGACTCCTGAGGTCTGTTAGGCGTGTGTGAGTAAAGAAAAAGTAGAAAAGCACAAAAGGAAAGGCAGCACATGTAATCTCACGGACGCCGGGCACAGCCAGTGGTACTTTTCAGTGCACGCTAGCTTCCGTTAGGTTGGGACAGCACAGTTCATGACCTTTTTCTAAGAACAGTTTTTTGTTTTTTAAATACTTTATTTAATACTTTTGTGTGTATGAATGTATTGCCTACACATATGTAAGTACACCCATGTCATGCAGTGCCTGTGGAGGTCAGAAGAGGACATCAGATCCCCTGAAACTGGAGTTTTGGATGATTTTTAGCCACCATGTGGTTGCTGAGAACTGAACCCTGGTCTTCTGCAATAGCAGCCAATGCTCTTACCTGATGAGCTTGCTCTCCAGCCCCTGTAAGGACAGTTAGCAGGAGTAGTAGGATAAGAGACTCATGGTAGTGAGTGGAGAAAGTTATGCAATAGAGAATTATAATACAGCCTTTAAAATTGTGCTTATTGGTAATTGTTTAAGCCATTATTAATATCTGTTTTCATTTTCAGGGAAAATATCTACCCTGCACTCCAAAGCAGACACTATTAGGCAACAGTGTGTAATATTTCTCCATTATGTTAAAGTTTTCATCTTCAGGTAGGATGACAGATGAGTATTTATTTTTACTACATGAATATTTATGGGTGTATTCATCCAGATCCTTATTTGTTTATTCTACGTAATAACTTTTTAGGTTCCTGAAAGTAGAGGGTCCTGAGAGCCAAGGTCTTCATGTCCATCCCTATGAGGCTTTGGAGGCTCAGCTTCCCTCAGGGTTGGTTGATGAGCTTCGTGGATTGCTTTTGTATACTGGACGTCTGTCTGAACTTCCCAGTGTTACTGTAGGAGCATTTGTAAATCAAAACCAGATGAAGGTTTGGATTTTTTAATTATCTTTTATTCAAGAGTGAGAGATTAATTGAGTATGACTTTGGTATCAAACATTGTCTGAAATGAAACTGTGATCTTCTGTTTAGTTAATTATGCACTTTTGTATTTATAAATGTGTTTATCTTTATAGCTTTTTTAGCTTCTAGAAGTTATGAGAAGTAGTAAATGAGTTTACATGCCTAATATGCTTAAAACACTTTATCACTTTTCTTTTTACTTGACAGTATAAGATGCTTAAAATTTTCAGATAAAAAATTAACCTTTAAAAATTTTTTAAGTTTTTTCAGTGGGGTGTTTTTTGATACCAAATCCCAGCTGGCCTTGGAACTCACTGTATAGACCAGGGTGGCCTGGAACTCACAGAGTGTTTTTGAGGCAGGTCATATGCATCCTAGGCTGGCCTGAAGCTCACTGAGTAACTGAGGATGAACTTGCATTTCTGATCCTCTTGCCTCTACTTCCCAAGTGTTGGGATTAGAGAGATGCACCACTATACCCAGTTTATGCTAGTGCTAGAATTTAACCCAGGACTGCCAGGAAGGCACTCTACCAGCTGAATAATATGCCCAGCACCCGTGCCCCAGTCATCTTATGTCAGTTAGTTCATGTTCATACCTGGAGACACAACCTAGTGGTAAGAGTGCCTAGAATGCATGAAGTCCTGGATTCAGGCCCAGAACTGCAAAGAAAGAAGTACACTTTCAAAACCACACCATTATGGATATTCTCATCTTTCAGACTTTTTTGGAATATTGTTGGATGTTTTAACTATGCTTTTTTTCCCTTCTACCAATATTTTATTCACTTTAAAGTTTGATTTTTAAAAATTGATGTTGATAACTCAGCCTAGTTTATAAATAAATAACAAATTCTACATATGAAAATTGGAGCATATTTGAATCACAAGTTATAGTAATTTAAAAGAAGATCCCTTAAATTTTTAGTAGCACAATACCTGTCAAAAAATAAGATGTAATTGCTTACATATTTTTTTAACTTTTTTTTTAATGTGTATGAGTATATTCCCAGTATCATGCAGTGCCCTCAGAGGTCAGAAGAGGGCATCAGAGTCCCTGCAGCTGGAGTTCCAGATGGTTGTTAGTTGTCATGTGGATGCTGGGAACCAAACCGAAACCTGAATCAGGTTTGTGTTCTTAACTGCTGAGCCATCTCTCCAGCCTAGTATACTTTGAACTTTAATAAGAACAACAAAACATTGTTGTTATTTATGTTAGCATAAAAATAAGAGTTCTGACAGAATTTATAGGTTAATGTGTTTAATACATAGAAAGTGAGTAAATGGGCATTTAAAATTCTGTCATGATAAAGGTTTATGGGTAGATTTTTGGAAGAGGGATTCCTCTTTTAGATTATAAATTGGAGTGACTTTTACTTTCCTATGTTTTGATGGACGTTTTAATTAAGCAGACTTGAAAAACTATTTCTTCAAGCCTTAAAGACTGAATATTAAAAGAGAACTTTCAGTCTTCAACAAAAAACATACCAAAATACTATTCTATAATAATCTTGTTAAAACTTAGGATTTTATATATTTACTATAGTCTTTATGAAAAGTTTTAGTTTAGTTGGTGTTTTCAGTTGATAATTTGTCTTTTGTTTTTAAAAAATTTTATCATGGATGTTATTTATTAGATATTGTATATGAAAATATTTTATTCCATTTGGTTTTTTTTTTTCCAGCAATTAACCAGGTATATGATTTAATCTTTTGTTATCCTTTTTTTTTCAGTTAAAAATATTTTGGTTTTACGCGATGGGGATGGGCATGGCGCACGCATTTAGTCCCTGCCTCTTACAGAGGTGTTATTAAAATTTCTCTTTGGGAGAGGCAGACCAACTCAACCTGCCTCTCTACCCCTGCCTTGCAACAAACACACAAATTTCTCCACTCACAGTTAGGCAAATCCTAGCTAGTTTACTTGGGCTTACTAACAGAGCAGTGGGCAGGGGGTTACTTACAGAACACGGGCGCCCACTCTTCCCTTTGCAAGTTACAGTAGTAAATCCACCAGGCTTGGATCTTGCAACTTTCCTGTGAACAGATCCAAATGGCCTGTGGGGGAGGGGAAAAAAGGTTCTGCCTCTTGGCACCCCCAGTTTAAGTACTTTTGGCCCCTCCCCTTCTCACATCCAAGGCCAATGGACAAAGTGGATGGGGCATAGGACCTTCCCAGCTTCTCTTTCTGCTCAAGGTGATCCTGGATGATATCACTCTGGGAGGGGTGTTTGTCCTCAGCTCATCAGGCTTTTCCCTCAGAGAATCGATCCACTCTACAAGAGGAGCCTGGGAGAGCAAGACCAGTTTGATCTGCATAGTGACTAGGGAGACACTGTCCAAAAAATTAACAACACCCTTTGTTTTTATATTTATTCACTTATTTGATCTTTTTGAGACAGGGTCTCCCTGTAACGCCAACTGGCCTGGAACTTTTATGTAGACAGGTCGGCCTCATTCTTAGAGACCCACTGCTCCTTCCTCTGCCTCCTGAAGGCTGGGACTAAAGGTGTGCACCATACCTGACTCTGTTTTTACATTTATGGCTATATAGTTCATCTCTTTAGAATATGTAGGTTAGTTTCTGTAAATGGACACTTAGTTTTTCTTACTGATCGACTTACCTCTTCCCTGTTCTTGCCTTTGGCTGTCTGTTCCCCTACCACTTCTATTTTATTAGTCTGGCATTTTATTTTGTATGTCTGATAGAGCTAGTCTATTCTCCTTCACTTTTTTCTAGGTGTTTCAGTAGTA
The DNA here is from genome assembly GCA_035773235.1 of Eospalax fontanierii. Lineage (NCBI taxonomy): Eukaryota > Metazoa > Chordata > Mammalia > Rodentia > Spalacidae > Eospalax > Eospalax fontanierii. The sequence continues at coordinate 99,353,806 of CM069530.1, read as the reverse complement.
CCTGTTACATCACTGTATTGTTTCTTGGAGTGATGTTCAGTGCTGAGGAAAGTTAATGGTAACCCAGTGCAGCACAGTGTTAAAAACTCTGACTTTTGAGTCAGGTAGAATTGGGTTTGGATGCTAATGCATTATAAAAATAATTCCCTTTCAACAGCCAATTTTATTAATGCCTGACGCTTTAATAGAATCAAAGGTTGGTTGGTACATTTACAAGTCTATTCAGCAGTCTCAAAATGGGTCTGTCTTAAACCAACAAGTAAAAGGATATCCTGTTTTCAAAGATCTTCAGTGAAAGAATCCTCTAATCATCAAGACAGGTTTTCTCTGGGCTTTTAAATAGTGGTAGGCCGATATGTGTTTTATCTTTTGTTTATGGAGGAGCTTTGTAATGAGCTACAGAATACCTAGTAAGTATGACTTCTTAATCATAGTTAATGTCATCTACAGCTCTTTCCACCGTCATGGCATTTGTTGCATCTCCACTTAGATATCCATTGGCTGATACTAGAAGTTCTTCATGTGCTGAGTGAAAAATTGAGTAAGTTTATAGATTTCTGATTGATACTCTTTTAAAAAACTTAAACCTTAATTGCTTTTTAAAATTAGTCAGCTGGGTTTGCTGGCATACAGGTTATAAGTTCCACTACTTAGGAGGGTAAGATAGTTTGAGGCCAGTCTGAGCTCTATATAATAAGACTTTTCTAAAGAAAAATGAATAAATGTATCTAGTTATAAATACTTAATATTAAAAAATTAAAGGTAGATAAGAATTTCCCCTCCCCCCAGAAGGGGCCTCCCTCACCCCTACCCCTGAAATAAATGAAACTAGCTTGCTTAGAGAGTCCCTTGATCTGTTAGTATACACCTGTTTGTTTTTGTTTCTCACTACAAATAGTGTGATTGTACTTTTTAGTGTTGTTCGTTAGCCGATTTTGTGTGTGTTGCATATGTTGCAGTGTGTGTAGAGGCCAGAGATCAACATTATGTGTCCTCCTGTATCAACTTTCCGTGTTATTTTATTTTGAGACAGATTCTCTCATTGAACCTGGAGCTTGTTAAACTGATTGGCTACCAAGTTCTTAACATCTTCTTCACCTAGTACTGGGGTTACCTAAGCATGGTGCCACATCTGGCTTTTATGTGGGTGCTGGGGATCAGAACTCAGATCTTTGTGCTTGTGCAGCAAGAGCTTTACCTCCTGAGCCGTATTCCTAATCTCCATTTAGCATTTTTTTGAATATCTGCTTAGGATAGTCCATGTAGTTCTGTGATTCATTTAAGGGCTATACACTAAAGACCCACTATACTTTATTTAATCGCATGTTTTAATAATTGTTTCAATTTTTCATATTTTGATGTTTCACTGAGCACACATACAAAAACTTTTATCTTTGTATGCATTATTCTGTAAAACCCAGTCTTAGACATGGAGTGGGACATGGAAGTCTTAGCATTTATCTTAGAGAATATGCCTTGACTTCATGTGGGTGGACATTATTTTTTGCTTTTTCATTAATTGCTCATTTTCTTTTGCAAATTTTCTGTTTTTGTTTTTAGAACTTTATACATATTATGAATAGCAGTCTTTATTTTGTGTAGTATTTATTGTTTGATCTTGCTTCTGACATCTTATGCTCTAGAGTTATCTATATGTCAGTACCTACTTTTTAGTTACTTAAATGGGTCTCCATCTGTAGGTATACACATACAGACATACAGAAGTGTAATCAGATTTATAATTTTGTTTCACTCTGGCTGTACTTCATATATTTAGAACAATACACAAGTAGATACACTGTGATATGGGTGCAAATTTTGTTTGCTTTTTTTTTGTTGTTGTTGTTGATTTGCTCTGTTTTATGCCACAAAGCCATTGCATGTGGTCAGCTTATCAGCCTTAGTTAAAAGAATAATGTCTTCGACTTTGTTGCTTGGGATTGTAGGTGAGAATTTCTAAGTGTTTTTATTTTACAGTGATGTACATTAATGCTTTTCAAAGATGGCCTCATTAGTATGAGAGTTTTTTAAACTGTATATAGAATTGGAACTTTTTAGCTAATACCAATAAGTGCTGTTATTCTCAAATTTAACTTTTTTGCAAAAGTTTTTAAACTTTTACTTTTGATACAATTTGAAGGAATATAATAACTTTATCCTTGTCAGAATTTGTAAAATCTGAGGTTTTCAAATATAATTTATTTTTCAGAACAGGTTGTGTATAGTCATCAGTTTATCGGTCCAGCAGGTGACATTTTAACCAATGTCAGCCTATTTGAAGAACATTGTGAAAACCTTTTTTGTGACTTAATAAGCTTGTCACTCAACAGATACGACAAGGTAATGTTTTAAGAGTTACTACTGCTTTTGATGTTTAATAACAGTGATCCTTAATACGTGTGATTCATCCTACAGGAATTTAAAATGGTGTCCTTAAATGTTCCTTGATTTTTTTTTGTTGTTGTTGTTTGGTGTAGTTTGGTTTGGTGTTTTTGTCACTACTCTCTGGGATCTGGAATGGAGAATAATTTTGCTATAAACATTTATAATAGGCTGGAATTCATCATTTTAAATTGGTTCATTTAAATTTAAAGTCAGGATACAATAACCAGGTAACTTTTTTTTGATAAGTACATATATAGGGCTTACATCAGGTGAGACATGTCTCTCAAATGTTTCTCATTGTGGCAGAAATAATCAGAATACTTTGTTACAGCTTTTCAAAATACACAGTACATAATTGTCTGTATTTGGTGTGCACAGTAGTATTCTGGAAATTCTTACCCCTGTTGAGCCAGAATTTGAAGCGCGCTGCTCAGCCTTCCTTCACCCTTCACTCCACCTTCACTGCCCACTTTCTAATAACTGCATTGTGTCATCAGCTTTCATGAGATAACTTTTGAAGATTCCACATATGAGAGACATCATATGGTATTTTTCTTCTCTGACTGGTTTATGTCATCTAACATTGATCTTCATTTCCATCTCTTTTGTCCCAAATCCCAGGATTTTATGCTTTTTTTTAAATAGTTGAGTAGTATTGTGAATACTTTATCCATCCATATGCTTATATTTCTTGACTATTGTGATGAATGATACAATGTAGATGGGAATATAGGTATCTTTTCTAAATACTGATACCATTTCCTGTTGATAAATACTCAGGATCCCTGGATCATATGGTAGATTTTTTTTTTTTTTTTAATTTTGAGGAACTTTTATAGATTTTCCATAGTAGTTAGACAAGTTGACGTTATATTGAATAGTGTGCATCTCTGCATCCTTCGCAGTACTTGTTACCTTTAGTCTTTTGTTGTTGGTTTTTGTTTTTTTTGAGACAGTATCTTACTATATGGCCATGGCTGGCCTGGAACTCACTATGTAGACCAAGAAGTCCTCTAAGTCATGGAGCTCATCCTACCTCTGCCTCTGCCCTTGCCTCCCAAGTGCTAAAATTAAAGATGTGTGCCATCACACTTGGCCTAGTTTTTTTAAAATAAAAACTTCTTTTACTCGTGTGAGGCAATGTCAATGAGGTTTTTTTCCCAATATTTTTTATTTTTTAAGAATTTTATAATCAGTTTTATGTGTGCATTGTTTCTGCCCCTTCTGGTCTCCTTTCCAACTCCCTCTTGTTGTCTCGTCCTCTTTTTCAGTTATTGTTTGTCTTCCATTTGCTGTAAAACAAAGCTTCTTTGATGAGAACTATGTTTGCCTGTGAATATAATGATAAGTATTTAGAATATAGTAAGAAATTACACTGGTCTAAGATAGTGGGAGTAATATGTTTTAGGGTCTATGACCTCTCCAATCATGTGTACTTGACTTTGTATTTGCATTGATTTCTTCTATTGAGTGGGCCTTAAGTCCTATTAGACACTTGTTTACTACCCCCCAGATAAAACTGCCGTTATTACACCAAAAGAGATATTTTGCTGAACCACCAGGTGTTCTTAGCCTTTACAGCTGGGTAGGATAATTGATAGGTTCCCCACCTTGGCAGCTTGCATGGTATCTTCTGATAGATTCCATGAGAGCTAGTCTTTGGGAAGAAGGCTTCCAGGTTTTCCATTTCAATTACTCCAAGCCCTGTGTTGGAAGTATGTTGTCTCTTCAGCAGTAGGTTCTCACCTTTAAGTTCTGGGAGATGATCAAGGGCTGTGGCAATAGCCTGTATTATTTTAGGAATCTCTTGGACTCCCCTCACCGACCACTGGAAGGGAGATTTATCTTGCCTGGTGCTGTAATTTTTGTTATATAGCCTTCATGTGCACTCACATCAGTATATATATTTTTCTGTGGGCTCATGGTTTTTCACAATACCTAAGTATTATATTATTTCTTCTTTCCTCACTCTCTCCCTATATAACTGTCCCTCCCCACTCCCCATTTTCTCCATGATAATGCCTCTGTCCTATTAATCCCCCTTTCTCAAGCTCCTCCTTCCCCTCTGCCCCCATGGTTCCTTTTTCTTTTCCTAAGTCCTTCAGGATATATTCTCAGATCTAAAGATTCAGAGCTAGGATCTGTAAATGATTAAGAACATGCATAGCTTGTTTTTCTTGAGACTGGTATGCCTCATTCAGTGTGACAATTTCTAGTTCTATCCATTTACCTGCAGATTTCATGATTTCATTCTTTACAGCTGAGTAGAACTGCATTGTGTAACTGTACCACATTTTCATTATCCATTCATCAGTTGATATTTAGCTTGTTTCCATTTCCTAGCTATTGTGAAAAGAGCATCGTAGACATGGCTGTAGTAGGAGAGCAAGTCTTTGGGGCATATGACCAGAAGTGGCAAAGCTATCTGAGTCTGCTTTTATTTTTTTGAGAATTCTGTCACTGATTTCCATGCTTGACTGACTGTACCAGTTTATAATCTCACTAAGCAATGAATGAGGGTCATCACTAAGTTTGATTTGTGTTTTCCTAATGAATAGTGTTGTGGTTTGGGTATAAAATGTCTCTTGGAGGCTCATTTGTTGGCAAATTGTATCCCAAAGCAGTATTCAGAAGTGAAGCAGTTAGATCATGAAGGGTGCGATATGATCAGTGTGTGCTTGGAGGAAGTGTTTGTGGGAGCTTGTCTTATAATGTCTTCTATACTGTTCTGGCCTCTTTTCTCTCTGCTATGTGTCCATCCCCCAATCTGGAGGTGAGCAATTTTATTTCCTTACACCCTCTAGCCTTCAGGATATTCTATCACACCACAAATTGAGGCACATTGAACTGAATCTATCAACTGCAACTTGAAGGACAACCAGATTCTTCCTCCTTCAATCATTTGTCTTAGGTATTTTGTCACAGTGACAAAATAAGCAAAATTAGTGTCGTTGAGCATTTTTTCATGTATGACCATATGTATGCATTTTTTTGAGAAATGTTTTTCTAATGTGTGCTGCAGTTTTTTAATGGGGCTGTTTCTAGGAATTTTAAATTAAATTTTAAGAATTGTTCCTCCCATCTTGTCAAGAATGGTTAAGTGGAACCAAAATGTTTACAAAAAGAACTGGAAGTTTGGAAATTTAACTTCTGCTCAAATGGGAGAGACCAAACATTTTAGTTGTGTTATAATAAATGAATACTTGACTAAAATTGCTTGACAGATTTAAAGAAACATTTTTTTGGCTTTTTTCATAAAAGGTCCATAATCCTTGGTAAATTGTGTTTTTACTAAATTGCATTTTCCATGTAGTACATTTTGAAGGTGGTGATTTAAAGATGCTACAGAACATGTTCATTTTCAAGTAGCAGAAGTTAGGGTTGTAGAAATGCCTCAGCAGTTAAGAGCACTGGCTGCTCTTGCAGAGGACCTGGGTTTGATTCTCAGCACCCACATGGCAGCTAACAGCTATCTGTAACTCCAAATCTAGGGGAATCCAACGCCCTCTTCTGATCTCTGCAGGCATTGCACAACATGGGTGCACTTACACACATGCAGGCAATAAATACATTCATGCACATAAAATAAAAATAATCAACAATATTTTTTAAAAACCCTTCAAGTAGCAGAAGTTTCTAGATCATTGTCAATTCTTTCTGATTAGCAGCATAAACTCTTCTTGTGAGATATTGAGATAAAGAGAAATTGGGAGTTGTAATCTTTACAAATTTAGATTGTTTTATGTTTTTATTATCAGTATCTTAAAGTTAGTCCATATTGTTAATTTGGTGTGTTAGCCATATATGACATATTAATTTTTTACATTAATTTTTTTGAATTGGCAAAAAATTACATGTTTTTATCATTTAGAATCTGATATTTTGAATATGTAACCATCTGTGGAATGATTAATTTTAGGTAACTGTACAGTATTTCACATCCTGTTTTGAGTGGTGAGAATATGAATATAGCCCATTGTTGTTTATCAGAGTCACCATGTTTTATAGTAATCTTAAACTTATGTTTTGTATCCAACTGAAATTTAGTATCCTTTGACTAATTGATTAGGACTTCCAGTAATATTTATCACTTGGCTCTTTTGTTTTTTTTTTTTTTAAACCTTGTTTATGTTAGGAATGTATATATATTATGCTACATATTAAGTATATTAATTACAGTAATCTAGATTTGTTTTGATGTATTTTATATTCTGTAGAGTCATTCAGATTATTTTGTTACAGAGTCATAAATCATTTGGGAGTTGCATAATGTGTATAAAGCATTAATGTTTCTTGTATCTTATAAACAAGTTTATTTTGCCTCATAGTGAATCCAAATTTATTTCTGATTTTTTTATTGGAAATCTGTGTGTGTGTGTGTGTGTGTGTGTGTGTGTACATGGAATAGATTTAAGAAAGCAAACTGACTCTGAGGTATATTCCCACCTATATTAACAACAGGTGTTCTATAAATAACGTTTTGTTAGAACATGACTATATTGGTTATATTCATTTGCTATGAAAAAATACCATGACCAAGACAACTTATAGAAGGAAGAGTTTATTTCAGCTTAGAGTTCCCAAGGGATAAGAGTCCATTATGGCAGCAAGTGCAAGAAGCTTAGCGATCACGTCTTCAGCCAAGCAGAGAGAGCGAACTGGAAGTGGGATGAGAGTAGAAACTCTCAAAGCCTGTCCCTGATTATGTACTTCTTCCAGCAAGGTCTGACCTTCTAAAGATTCCAAGACCTCCACAGACAGCACCATCAGCTGGGGAGTAGTATTAAATACTTGAGCTTATGTGTCTGTTTCTCACCATGGGAGCCTTGCCTATCTCTCTTTTCCTTTATGTAGCTGCTGTTATTCTCCAATACAAAGATGAATAGTTGTGACAGAGCTTGTATTTCCGAGAAAATCTTAAGTACTTGGCTCTGCCTTTAAAAAGTGTGTTGATACCGAACTAGATGCATAGAGTTTATTGGGTTTTTTTTTTTCCCTTAGGATGAAGATGGGTTTATTTGTAAAACCGGGTTTATTTGATTCTAAAAGAAAATTTTTTAAAGTTAATGAGATGTTTTTTTTGTTTTTAATTCACACAGCTGAGAAAACATTTTGTGTAACTCATTCTTTTGTAATAGATACTAGTCATGGAATTAGTTCATTTTATTTCTTTTCTATAGGTTAGACCTTCAGAAGCATTAATGGTCCATCATTGTCCATGCTCATGTATTAAAGAATTATGGGTTTTACTTATTCATCTTCTAGACCACAGAAGTAAACGGTCTGTTGCAGAAGTAAGTTGGAAGTTTGATGTCTAATTCATGCATTGTTACTAGTTAACTAGAAAATTGTTCTCACACAAAGGCCCTGTTAAGAGTCTTTGATGGGACTCTCAACAACTTCCTTCAGCTTCCCTCTGAACTTCACAAGCCAGGCCTCCATTGTCTCCATTTCTTTGAGCATTCTAGTCTTCCAAGTACCCACAGAAAAGCCCACTAAGCTCTAAGCTCCAAATACTTCCACAGTCCTTTCAAAAACAACATGGTTAGATCTGATAAAGCCAATACCCATTCTCCTGGTGCAATTTCTCTTGGAGTTAGCTTTCTGTTGCTGTAATAAAACACCTTAATCAAAAAGCAAGTTGGGTTAGGAAAGGGATTATTTCATTTTATACTTGATGTGATAGTCCGTCTGTGAGGGAAGTAAGGACAGAAAATGAAAGAGAGACCATGGAGGAACACTGTTTGCTGGCTCTACTGGCTTGCTCCCTGTGATTTGTTCAGCTATCTTTTTTATACAGATCAGGCTCACCTGCCCAGAGATGGCACTGCCCGCAGTGGTCTGGGTCCTCCTCATAAATCAGTTATCACAGACATGACCACAGGCTAACCTAATAGAGGAAATTGTCTTCCTAGGTGACTCTGTAGTTGTCAAGTTGGCAGAAAACTAACCGGCACAGTTATGAATGGTAAAACTGAGAAACTCACAGGTTAAGAGATGCTAGAGGGACATGATAGTTAAATACAGTTTAGCATTGTCCTATCATTCCATCAGAGGAATGTTTAATAAGGTTAGTTGTGGGTAATACAGAAGACAGGCGCACAGATGGAAATGATAGCATGGTATGTGGTTCGCTTCTTGTAGTTGGAGTAGAGGAGTAAAACAAAAAGTAGTTGAGAGGACAGTGATAGAGTGGGAGAATTGAGATGTGGGAGAGAATATACAGGCAACAGTAAACAAATAATAGAGTTTAGTGTGATTATAAGATAAAACTGGGTATGATAGAACATGCCTCTGACGTCAACTGCTCAGGAGACTGAGTTAAGAGGATTGCAAATTGGAGGCTTGTCTGGGTTATATGAGTTTTAAGGCCAACTGGCAACTTAGTTACACCCTGTCTCAAGAAGAAAAAAAAAATGTAAAGGGTTGGATTGTAGCTCAGTGGTAGAACACTTGCCTAGCATATAAGAAAACCTAGTACCAGAAAAATAAAAATCACGATGATGTTAGTGTATAAACTCGGTAGGACATAAGCAAATTAGTCTTCTAATGTTCTTGTTTTGACTTAAGAAGACATTTGTCCTGCTATTTTCAGGGTCATCACTAAAATAAGAATAAATTCATTAACTTACATGTTAGTAGAGAGGGTATTCAACCCAAGAAGAAAGCATTGGTAAATACAATAGGTATTTAAATAGAAATACAGAGTAAGATTGTTGATTTAAAATTAAATTGATTGACCCATAAATGGACTACCAAAAACTTTGTTTGAAGGATCTATTTTTCAGAATATTCTGTAGGGTCTAAGACACCTTTAAAATGTAAAATATATCAAGATTCATGATTGATAATGTCTTTTGTATGTATACTTGATTATAAAGATAGAGGGAAAGCCTTACTAGAATAATGTTTTAATTTAACTGAATTATATGACTTCTGTTTCTTTAGTCATTTTGGAACTGGTTGAATAAAATACTTAAAACACTTTTTGAAAAATCAAGTGACCAAAGAAGACTCACTGTTCCTGAAATCCAAGCCAGGGACCCCTTGGGCTTTAGTTGGTGGATTAGTACTCATGTAGCATCGTTTTACCAGTTTGATCGCCATGGTGTACCAGATGGAATGGTAAGATCTTGTTTTTGTTTTTAATTTTCTTTTACTTCGGTTAGTATATGTATCTATAAAGATAGATTTAAAGTCAATGAGTAGTAAACACAGCAAAAATATCGAATCATACTCCTACAGGGATAATTTTTTTCTGTGTATAATGTTTCTGCAAATATCTACCAGTGCTGAAGTATTAAAAAGTTCATCATTTTATTGTTTGATTAAAGAAAAGCAGTTCACAAAAGACTTGGTTTTTAGTCATGCCTCATCTTCCTCATCCAAAAATCATGTGGTTATATTGTTTCAGAGTTTCCTTCTAGTTCCAAAATCTGTAAGATTGTCAAAGGGAAAGGTGTCTCCAGAAGTGAATTACTTGTTTTTGTGTTTAATGTAGGAAAAGTGTTCTTTAGGGGCTGGGGAGATGGCTCAGCAGTTGAAAGCAGAGAACCTAAGTTTGGTAACCAGGACCCACATCAGGCATCTCACAACTGCCTGTTTTCTCTAGTTCCAGGGGAGGTGATGTTCTTTTCTGGCTTTTGTGAGTACCTGAATTCATGTACACACGCACACATACATACACATAATTATAATTTTTTTTTAGTTTAAGTGCTTCTTTAGCATAACATTTCTTTAAAGATACTTTTTCCAAAGATATTTTAGTGTATTTAACAACTAACAATTTTGCTTCCAACAGAAAGACAGTTTATCTTGTGTATTTCTAATTGGAACCATTGCTTTACAGTGTTTCTTAACATGCCCTGTGAGTAAAGCCAGCTGGTAAATGTATTTATTTGAAAAACTTTGCATATTAGAATGTATATTATAATTTCTTCTGTGCTCAACACTTCAGTTCCATGAAATTCAAACTTCTAAGACTGAGGCAGGAGGATTGCCACAAATTCAGTGCCAGCCTAGGCTATATAGTGAGTTCTGGGCCAGCCTGGGTTTATGGTGAGATGCTGTCTCAAAATCTAATCCTCAAAACAAATATAGATGTGTAGTTCTCAACTCTATAGATCCTTACTTAGTCATCTGATTTGGAGTTTGAGAGACTTTATTTTTAAAATATTTTGTGGTTTTCATTCTCTCTGAGGTATGTGGTACCAAGTCTGAAAGTTTATGAAATGTTCTTTGATAGGGTTGTCAGGCTTTCTTTTGACTATTCATCCCTGAGACATTCATTGTCCCTGGTCTGAGCATTGGGACCGACAGTATTACAAAAATGGAAAGGCCTTAAGAAGTCCTTCATATGGCTTTTTGAATAGTATTAGTTCTTTAAGGAGACCCCATGACGAAGAAAAATGATGTCAGTGCTGTGAGAAGTTTTGTTTTTTTTTTTTTTTTTGAATGATCAGTAGAATGAACTCAGATGCATTTGTATGAATTTTGCTTTTGTCCATGAGTATTTGCACTGCTAATACAGAGAAAATACTCAGCTTTTAGCAGTTGCCATTATTATTATTAAGACCCATTTATTATTTTTGTGAAATTAATATTCACATTTTTAATAGAATATTAGAGCAATATTAAGGGAAGTAAAAAATTACACTTAACATAAGCATTTTTATTTCTTTCTTTACAACCTTCCTTTCTCTAAGTACATACTCCTCATTTTAATCAGTGTAAGTAAATGTGGTAATTTTTGAAGAGATGGCTCAGTGGTTAAGAGCATTGGCTGTTCTGGCAGAAGACCCAGGTTTGAATCCCAGCATCCTCTTCTGTTCTCCTCCAGATTTGTACAACACCGGTTTGTCTTGTGACAAAAGGGTTTGCTTCAGAAATGCAAACTAATTTACCCTGAAGTTAAATAAGTTTTAGATATTATTTTTTAAGAGTTTCTGTAACTTGAAGATTTACTATATGCATGTTTAAATCACAGAATTAGAAGCTTTAGCTTTTCATTAAAGTTTAATGCCATTCTTTCAGTCTAGATGCTAGTATGTTACCCTCTTACAATTCCAGTCATCTGTTTTAAACCAAATACAGTTTAAAGAGGAATTTACTTTGGGGCATTACAGGGTCCGTTTTAACTGTGCCCTGTCTATCAAGAACATAGAACAGGCAGACTGAGGATGCTTCCTTTTGAAACTTCTGAAATAGCAACCAGATAAAGGTATGAGATGTATTCGAGTTTCACAACGCTCTGTGGTCTACTAAAAATGGAAAGTGAGGGAGTCTATTTTATATCTCTGGTGGAGCTATTACTTACTAAAATTTAAACGGACGTCTTAATGAGGAATAAAAAATAAACAGAAAACAGCCCCAAGTTCTCTATAACATAGTTTTTAGAAACTATGATACATAGGAAAAAATGCTGTAACTGCTCTAATTTAAATTTTCTTTTTAAAAAATATTTTTGTTTTCTGTGTATGATTGTACTGCCTACATAGGTGTAAGTGCACCTATGTTATACAGTGCCAACAGAAGTCAGAAGAGGGTGTCAAATCCCCTGGAACTAGAGTTATAGGTGATTGGTAGCTACTACGTGGGTGCTGGGAATTGAACCCTGGTCCTCTGCAAGGGCAACCAGTGCTTATAACTGCTGAGCCCATCAAATTTAAATTCCCTAGTGATAGAAAAACATGTATCTTTGGTACATATTCTCTTACGTTGGATTTGAGCCTAGTAGTTGCCATTCTTTGGGTAAGAATTATACTACTTCTCTAATTCTTTCTGATAAAACAGTTGAAATGGGGGCTAGAAAGATGCTCGGTGATTAAGAGCGCTGACTTGACTGCTCCTGCAGAGGACCCGGGTTCAGTTCTCATCGCCCATGTGGCAGCTAACAACTGTCATGGCATTGCACAGTATAACACAGGTGCACTTACATGCATGTAGGCAATCTACTCATACCACATAAATGAAAAATAATCTTTTTAAAAAGCAATTGAAATGTACCTCTTAACATGGTCCGGTGGTAAAGCTAAAACCTGAATTCTGTTGATCTTGTGTTCCTCCTGATTTGTCCCTGGTGGTGACATTTTCTTAATAAAAAGAATGATATAAACATGAATTGCTGAGGAGGTAGAGTGATGGCCTCCGTGGGCACTGCATGCGCATGGTGCACCTACATTCATGAAGGAAGAACTCTCACACATAAAATAAACTTAAAAAATTAATTGCTGAAGTCTGAGGGAAGCTTTGATAGGAAAATAAAAGACTAGTTATTGATGTATAGTAGAAGAAACATTGGCTTTGGAGAGAGATAACTTATTTGTATATATGTGACCTTGAGATTTAATTGTATTTTCTGTGAAGTTGGAAAAATGATTATTATAAAAATAGCATGTCTATATAATATATTGCTTTAGTAAAATGACTTATTCTTTGAAGGAGGATCAACTCCCAAATTTCAGGTTTTAGGCCATTCCAAGCTTACTTCTGACTCCACTTGCTAGTTTGGGGGCCTTCAAAACTGCTCTGAGGTTTGATAATTGTGTAGGAGTCAGAACTCACTGAAAGCTGTTTTTTGCTCCTCGTTGTTTTGTTACAAAGACAGTATATAGGTTAAAATAAGCCAAGAGATGAAATACTTAGGACAGAGAACAGGTGAAGGTCCAAATGTCAGGCTTTTTATTTCTCTGTAAAGAATTAGGCATGATAATCTTCTGGCATCCGTGTGTGACGGCATTCAAAGTGTATTGCTAACCAGGGTTGCTTGCCCAGTCCTCAGTGTCTGAAGTTTTTATTAGACTTCTGTTACATAGGCATGATCTGTTACTGGCTGCATGGTCAATTTTAGTGCCCAGGCCAGCTGACCCGAAGTCCCCATTCTAAGTCACATTGTTACTCTTTTGGGCTTGAGCAAACCCTGCCCTAAGACTCGATGGGTATGACCTGCTTCTGCTCTGAGTTACATCATTAAACCATCTAGTGTGATGATTATAGACCTCCAAGCTAAGGCATTGACATTCTAGGAGCTCAGAGATTAGTGACTATTTTGTTAATAGTAGCTAAGTCATTATATTAGTAATTATTGTTGCATAAAAAAAGGGTTGGTAAAATGATGCATAATATTTCCTTAGTTTCTGAGGTTCAGGTATTTTGTAGGACCTTAATCTGGATGATTCTACTCAGGATCTTATCATGAAGTTTTAGTGAAACTGTCAGAGGCTTCATTCTCTCAAGACTGGGCATGGAAGATTTCATTTCCAGTTTCAATTTTGGCAGAATGCTTCAGTTTCTTGTAAGGGTTTCTTGAGACCTGCTCCCAGTATATTTTCCTGAGCAAGTTACCAAGAGGGTGCTGTCAAAGTGGAAGCCTCATGGAAGTTACATATTGGAATCAATAGTCCCTTATATATTTCTTGTTTGAAGTCTTCACATTATTTTCCATGTTTTTTTTTCTACGTTAGGAATGAATTTTTGTAAATGCTTTCTTTGCTTCTGGTTTTGACCACTGTCTCCATGATGAAATCTCTTAAGAACTGAGTATTCTGGAAGATTATCCTCTGGGTTTTCCTATTGGAAAAGTAGAATTGTGGCAAAGCCTTGATAGGTCCATTTTAGCTCTCTTCCTTGCTATGTGGAATGTTGCATGTAATTGGAGTTGCCTAATAGGTGACCATTTGCTCAATGAAAACACTATATAAGTAAAGTATTTTTGTTATTCTCTGTTTAAATGTTTTACTTTAATAATGTAGATTATCTTTAAGATACTACAGATAAAATGAAGGAAAAAAGAACTCTCTGTGAGTAAGATGGAGAGTAGAGAAGGATGGCCTGGAAAACTTTGAAAATGCATCAGATTTACAAACTTTTTGTCAAGTGTGTCAGCTAGTTTTTTCCCAAAATATTAGAAAAATTATAAAGGTTTTTTTTTAACAACAATAAAGAAAATGTACTTCGTGCTTACTGTACCATAAATTTAATATGTGCATAATCCAGAGCAATAATTTCAGTGCAGCGTTTTCTCCCTTTCCAGAGACAAATGGAATCAAATTGGAACTTTGTAGAAGAACTTTTAAAACAGTCCGTCTGTATTCAGGTATGCATTAAAGTGAGTTACATTTTTATGATATAGCTCTTAACTTGCAAACCACACAGATTTAAAATAGTTTAACAGTTTATCAAAAAATCTGTTTCTTCCTTTGAAGGATTGACTCACAGTAGTCCTTATTAGTGACTATTTTTTAAAGATTTTTATTTGGAACACTGAAGTTGACAGTTAAAGGACAAAGATAATTATCTTAGTTGGTGACTTTGACAGAGTGTATCCAAAATAAGTGGGAGATACTTCAGAGTTACAAGCCATTCCTTGACTGCATGCTATCAAGTCAGGCGGCACGATGAAGGAGATAGTCAGTGGCATTGGAAATTCAGCTATATCCTCATCGCAGCAGGAAGGTGACTTGCCTTCCTGAGCAATTTGTCTTACAGGCTTGAATCATATTCTAATGATAAGGTCCTAGTTTCTGAGTACTCATTTCATGCCTTATCATTTTTCTTTCTGCAGAGCTGTTAATGTAGTGCTTCATGGCCCAGAGGTCAAACTTGACCTCCTTTTAAAATAGTTTTAAATATGCTGTTCATCTCATCTTTAAATATGTTGTAGCTCTATAAAGTTTTGTAATGTAAGTAACCCCTTTATGTAATAGTTAATGGAAGATTATAGTAAGGAGTAATTTTTAATTTTGGAAATTAATTGCTTTATAAATGATGATCACTTAAAACTTGAAGAAGAAAATATTGTAATAGAAGATTGCCTTATGTGTATGCTTATGGAGGCTGTATACTTGAAAATCATTGTAAATGGTTGAAGTTTTATGTAATGTCTATACGAACTCTAGGTAAACATAAATGCTTCTGGTTATTATAGGAATCTTATTAGTTATGAGATAAGAATTCTAGGGTAGAATACTAAGGAATTCTACACACAAGTGTTCTGTGCATACAAACAAAATCTAGTATTCTTTTAAAATATTTTTCCTAACCACTGTATAGGTTATGATTTTGATATATATATATGTATATCAAAATCATGATTTATTTTTTCCTCTGTAATTTTAATTGCCCTTCTCTGTTTTAGAACATTAATAACCCCAAATGCTAATTTCAAGAATATATTCCATCAAGGGAGAAGTCATTATGAAATTAAAAATGTACATTAATTGACTATTATTATTTGTATGTTATTAATTCATTGTTAATGCCTTTACCAAGTAAAAATGGAGCCAGGTATGATACACACTTTCAATCCCATACTGGAGGCAGAGACAGGCCTCTGTGAGATCAGGGCCAGCCTGGTCTATAAAATGAGTTTTAGGGTAGCTTGGGCTACAGGAGACACTGTCTCAACAAACAACAACAGCCAAAACACCAGTAGAAGTAATTTCAGTAATGTCTGGATAGTGATATTAATAGTTACTACATCTGAGCCACTGATTGGGATCTTAAATTTCCTAGTTAAGTTGTAACTGCTTTTGTTCTTTGAAGTTTATTCTCTGGGACTTCTGTCTCTTTTGTATTTAATAATTTAAATTTTTTACTTAACATTCTATGAATGTATACTTTCTTTAGCTAGGTATCTAGGTATCTTAGGAGGCTCTAAATGTTCATGTAGCGATAGGTCAGTAGTATAGATCAATAGATGATAGGCAGATACACACACACATACACATACACTATAGTGATCTGGGACAACAAAAGAGAATTTGTCATTGATCTCTGTTCTATAGAAATGTTTGCCTTCAATTCATATACTCCTTTGCCCTTAAAGTGTTGACTAGCTTTGACTTTTTTTGTGGTGCTAAGGATCAGACTCAAGGCCTTCTGCTTGCTAAGCACATATTCTTATGCTATGTTACAGTCCTGTCCCAATTTTGATTTTAAAGGTATAGTATGCTTCCACAATATACCTAGTGTTTTAATGATGACTGTTGAGCTGTTACTAAGATTTTAAATATATAATCCTTGAAAGTAGGTTGGTGACCAGTCATCTCATTTGCCTAGGCTGGGGTTTCAGTATCCAGTAGCCTTGAACAAACTTGGATGAGGCAGTCACTTCATAATATGAGAACTACCATTAAGTCAAGATTCTTTATCAGTTTAGGTCTTGCTTAAAGTCAAAGTAATGTCTTCCCTGTGGGAGTAGTGATCCTTTAGGGAAAAGAAGTTCTCTGGGTTTTTTTCTGGCATTCTTTCAGTGTTATTGTGTCATTTTGCAGCAAATTATATTCAATACATAGAATGGGAATACTTGCTGAAGTTCTTGAAGCCAATTTTGTGTGGGCAATAAGTGGTATAAAGAATAAATACATTTGAGGCAGCTCTCATGGAGAAGCCACACCCATGCTCTCCGGTGTGTTTGACTTTATTCTGGAGTACCTCCCTCTTTCTCCTCATGCATCAGTATATGGATTGAGTTACCAGTTGGATTGTATCTATGGGCCCTCCCCCTCCCATGTGGTAATGTATAGTGTGTCTTGTAGTTTGACTTGACTTTCAGTAGTGAAAAACCATTTTTTATGGGATGCTAGGTACTTTTGAGAAATACACCTAAAAATATAGTAGTCTTCAAATAAAATTCATAGAAATTCCATTGTAGTTTGGTTAAGCAAATAATGCTTCAGACTTTTTTTTTCTAGCCAAAGAGGATCTTCCAGAAAAGACACCAGTCTGTAGGTAGAAACATCACAGATTGTTTAGTTTTACTTCACTGAATAGTTCAGAGTTTGCAGATAGTTTTCTTTCCCCAAGTATTCTTATGTAATTCGTATTTGTTAATACCGATGGTAATATTTGGCCTGTTTTTAGAACATTATTTTTTTCATATGAAAAAGGGTGTTTTTAAGTTTCTCATACTAGTTTTTAAAAACTTCATTGTTTTCTCACATAGAAAATATTTCTAGTCTTAAAAATGTTATAGAAATGTGTAAGCAAAAGTATGCTTAATTTAAAAAAATCTTTATTTTGATTTGCAAAGTTTACTTTGGTTTGGGTAGTCAAAGACTAGGAACAACTCATAACGTGATTAGATTATTCATTTAAATGCTTCTTGAGCAGAAAGATCTTAACTGGAGTACTAAAGTTCCACTCTGTCCATTCCCAAACTTAAATTCACTCATACACATTATAAAGTTGCTAATTAGCTTGCAGACAAATTTTGTATTTAGGAGTTTTGATAAATAGGTTAGATATACATAAAGAAATTAACCATTTAACATACATATTTCTTATTTGATCCTGAGAGCTGCATATAGTAACTAAGCTAAAAAAGTGAATGATTTCATTGTTAATTAGATTTTTTTCTACAAAATGTGTCCAAATTTATTATGACTGAATTTCATCTTCCAAAATAATATAGGAAGGCATTCTTTTAAGAAAAGCAACAACAAAAAACCAAAAACATCAAGCAGTTTTCTGGAGTAGGTATATTCATTATAAATAGGATTTAATACAAATATTCATTAACTAGCACTCCTGTCCTCTCCCTCTCACTCCCTCCTCTCCCCCATCTCTCATAGATACACACATACACACTTACACACACACACCCTGAGAACTCAGAGTGCCCACAGGGTTTGCAAAATTCAGGAATTGAGTAATATGGGCTCAGTGATCCAGGTTTAAGACTACATGAGAAAGAGCCCACAGGTCTTTTGGTTTATTAAAAAGTTTATGGTCAGAAGGCATTGATTTGCATATTTGCATGTTCTTATTCTGTGTTTAGGTAGAGTTTGGGCTAAAATTCAACAAAATTGAAATGTAAGTCTGTGAATCATACTGCACTTATTACTTGATATTCAAGAGTCAGCATATAGGCTAAACACAGCTTTAATCCTCATGACCCTTCTTTGTCATTGACCCACAATAACCAATGCATGTTTGTGTGCATGTTGTGAATATCGCAAAGATATTTGTTGAAAACAAATTGTCTCATTAATGTTGCAAATAAGATGGGATTAGATTTACAACATCTGTTTGTGATTATGTGTGCTGTTTTAGATCAGTGGGGCAGAAAGGGCAAATTCTCGAATAAGATAAATTCTGTCTTTCCTTCCCATTTCATACTGGTATGTACAGTTTGAAGGAAGAGAGGATGTCCCAAAGCACAGTTGCAGGAGAAATCTGAAGGATTTCAGTGCAGTTCTAGCCCTCACTCTTGTTTTTAATGGATGCCTAGAATCAGACTGTTTATTCGGGCGTTGCTGTGATTTAGCAGCACACTGCCACGGACTTCTCTGTAACACTTAAATTAGCACATACACCACCCCAGTCCATTCAGCTTGGTGTCTTGCTTGATTGGGAATCTGGTCCCAGTCAGATGAGAACTCCTCTCTCTTTCCCCTTTGCATCTATCTCCCCACCTCTCAGCCCTTTTTCTTTTATATAATCAGTCCTTTTCCTTCCAACTTGCTAAGGACTTTATATATCTCCATTCATTATATTCTCCACTTCCCTTTGTCTTCTCAAGCATTCATAATCGAGTTTCTGTCTTTACTGTATCCAAGTGTTATTGTCATAGGTGTCACTGACCTGCATGCTGTTAAGTCAAAGGGCTCTTATTTCTTCTCATTTTTCAACTACTCAATATCATTCAAGCCTGCTCATCACTGTTCCTGTTTAAAATACTTGTCTAAATGCTAGAACACTAAATAATTCTCAGTTGATCTTTCCCTCATTGTATGCTTTCATTGACTGATTATACCTAGCCTCTTAGCTCTACAGACTGACTATTAATGTGATGTTAATACCCAAACTGTGCTGTCTCCTCTGACTTTTCCCCTGAGCTCTAGGCCTGTATGTTATATTTTGTAATGCCTCTATGTAGATGCCCTGTGCATTCTCTGTGTGCTCATGTACCTCTCCCCGCATCTTTGCCAATTCAGGAAATAGTACCACAACCCATTTTCTCTCTCTCTCTCTCTCTCTCTCTCTCTCTCTCTCTCTCTCTCTCTCTCTCTCTCCCTCTCTCTCCCTCCCCCCTCCTTCTTTCTCTCTCTCATTCTCTCTTTCTCAGTAACCCATTTCTATAAAGCCCAAACCTGAGTTTTTCTCAGTACCCTCTTTTGATCCTTAAGTGTAATTTGTCAACAACACTTCTTTTCCAAATCCATTTCTCAGGTTGTGTTCTTATCCCAGACTTAGAGATTTACAGAATTGCCATTTCACTAGTCTCCTTGCTTCTCTTCTTATCTCCTGAGTTTGTTCTCCACATCCACCATGTGGGTCCTAGGTATTGAACTCAGACTTGGTGGCAAATGTCCGTACCTTCTGAGCCATTTTGCTGGACAGTAATAACAATTAGTAATAATAAGAACAGTAATAATAATGACATTGGTGGCAGGGATTGAATTCAGGATCTCCTGAATGCTAGGCAAGCATTATGCCACTGTACTGTTTCCAAGATTCAATTCTGTGGCTTTTAAACAAGCAAGTGTCATAATCCTTTAAAGGAATTTGGCCAAGTTCTTAAATAGGACCAAGCTTTCTGAATTTTTGAAGATTTCAATTATTAGATCATTTTCACACTCTTTTAGTTGGATTTGTCTTTTGTTCTTTGGGCTTCTGACACCTGTTATGAAATGCTTATTATGTGTTTTAAGTACTTAATTTAAAAGTGAAACTAAATGATGTAGTTTTACTTTTCTGAATATACTAATGACTTCTAAAATGAGTTTATGTCATGTTAGACTGTGTGTCCTTGAGATGAGGATGGCTGTGATTTGGTGATTGATACTCCTATTCTTTTTAGTGGTAGGTTTTTCAGCACATACTGTAGAAGCCAATCCTTCCTTCGTAACTTAGAACGGTTTTGTTTTTTAGGATGGTATATTAGAAGAGCATTTACGAATGTATCTTCACTGTTGCTTGACACTTTGTGATTTCTGGGAGCCAAACATTTCGATTGTCACCATTCTATGGGAGTATTATTGTAAGAATCTGGTAAGTAAATACAACATGGATTATGTTCCAGAAATTGAAATTTGTTTGGGATATTGAAGAGTATCTTTATGATTTAATTGTGAGAAGCTGTGACTTTTTTGAAATATAATTTTTGTTGAGAATAGGAGTAAAGTACAAGTAGTTTCGTCTTTTATAATGTTGTCTGTTGAGGACTGGCATATGGCAGATAGCATTTGGTGTCTTTTCTCTTGAGAGTGGAAACAGTAGCCAGAAATATAAATTATAAATCCTTATTTATAAATATTTTCCAATAATTATTGATTGCTTTGGTAAATTTAATAGGCACTGTTGTCCCCAATAAGAAACCAGCTTGGTGCTTGAGCAGCTTTTAGGCTGGTTGGCAGCGTACGCAGTGCGTGCACATTGAGAAGGAAAGTCCAAGCGCCATGGAAACATGAGAGGAGGGAGTTTTCATCTCAGTGTAGCTACAGAAGCAGCGTCTAGGCTGAAGGAGCCATAAGAACAAATGCAGATGTGGAAAATCACTGTCCATTCCTGTTGTGCTCATTCTGAAAGGACTAGAATGACTATTGGAGAAGCAGAGATACAAATAGCAACAATCTGGGTACACTGATCCACTTTGAAAGGCTAAAGATAATGTATAAATGAATTCTTGTTCTTTTGGGAAACATTGGAAAGTCCACTATGACATTAGGTATCTGTCAAAGTGGTTTTTTTGTGTGTGTAAATGAATTGGGTACAGATGAGTTAGTAGTAGTGCACATAAATAATGTGCCTGAAAACTAAAAGACAGTAGATAGAGAAAAGAGGACTAATTTGGAAAATAAAATCTTCAAAGCTAGATTTAGAGAACTCAATCACTTGTTTGAGGTGAAGGGTTAGGGTATTCGGGAGTGGGGGAAACAGTTAACTTTTATCTAGGTAAAAAATGGTAATGGAAGACTTTTCAGCAAATGCCAAGTTTTGATTTGCACAGGATAGAACTTACTAAATCAAGAAAAATAACTCCAAAATATAGTGTAGGCTGATTGAATAGATGACAGATTTGTAGATCTGAGTTAAAGTGTATGTAAAGGGAGCCAGGAATATCTCACACAAGAAGGCATAGACAGTATCTAAGTCACATCAGAAATCAGTTTGAGGAAACTCTACTGCTCAGAGAAGGAAATTTAGGCATAAGAAAGAGTGATTACTGCAGTGGATGAAAACATTAAGTATGTTTAAGTTGCTAAATTTATAATACTTCAAAAAGTTATCTGTGGTGAAGGACAAATACAAATATACATTGCTTTGAAAACTAGAAAAGAAAACATCAACTTTTTAGAGTAGTCAAATTTCTAATGAGCTGATTTTGAAGTGGTGGAATTATAAAACCATTGTTTGGTATGTTTAGGTAAATAAGGCATATGGCCAATGAACATCAGTGAAGCTGTGAAGGGTGAAGTTGTTAGAAATCACGACCTTGATGGATTGGCCTACAGTCTCATCAGTGTTAACACTTCATGGTGTATACGCTTGGTTGAGCCTAAAACAGAGATATTTGTACATCCGTGTTTGTTGCAGCATTATTCATAATAGCCAAGTTACAGATTCAGCCAAAAGGTCCGTAAAAAAATGAATGGGATCTTCGCTTTGGTGGCCATTGCTGCAGTGGCATGCACCAAAATGAAGTTAATTCCTTTGTGAACTGACTGAAGCAAGAACCAGAAAAGGCGTTTCAGTGCATCTTCTCAGCTTGGGAGAAGATCATTATCTGCCATACTTTGCAAAGAGCCGAGACAGAAATAGTGTTCAGTCTGTGCCAGTCGAAAAGAATAATGAATTTCAGGTTGTGCAGCAAATCCTGTAATGGTCATCAGGTTGGCAGTCTGTGTTTCCAGGAGAAATATGTCATCTACACTGGACAGGTACAGTGGGACGAAGCTAATGACAAGCTGTATGGACATTCACACCAGCAGTATGACTGTCACCAGGCAGAATAGATAATATTAAAAAAAAGAATTGGAATGGAAAACCAAATCAAGCAAAATAGAGAAGAAAAACAGGCAAATATAAGGAAGAATGATTGAGAATATGACAGAATAATCTTATATGCAACTTCATCACAAAAACCTGGTTAAGTAGAAAATAGCTAATAGACACTTTTTTTCTTATTTCAGCCAGACAGAGCATGAAATTTTGTAATTTGGTGGAAAATGAATGGAAACTGGGATCATCATGTTAAATGAAATGAGCCAGACCTAGAAAGACAACTGTTGGATGTTTTCTGTTTTATTTGCTAAGAAGCTACCCATAGTTTGTTTCTTTTTTCTTTTAGAATAACTCATTCAGTATTTCTCGACTTCCTTTGAGAGGCTTTACTAATACCAAATCACCCTTGTCTATGCTTGAGATGGTGAAGGCCTACTGTTGTGATAAACAAGATCCTGACCTGTATAAATCCAGCAGCAGTTATATTATTTTTCTTTGCATTTTGGCAAAAGTCGTTAAGAAAGCAATGAAGAGCAATGGTCCTCATCCTTGGAAACAAGTCAAAGGAAGGTGTGTTCCTTTGTCAAGAATATTCATTGATCTCTTTGGTGCAGTGTTACTATTTGTATTTTTAAGTTAATTTGGGGTTAGAATCCTTAGACATTTGAAATGTAGTCCTTAACATAGGAACACAAAATATGGAGCATTTTGAGCATGCCAGTTTATTAGGAGAAACAAACTAAATATCCATAAACTAGAGGATTTTGCTTTTTTATTTATCTCACCAGTACTGAAGGTTGAAATTCTGTATATTAAATATAGTAGTATTGGGAAAGGTTTTCATCAAAATTAATTGTAATGTTACATAATCCTTTTATTCAGTTTATTAAAAATGATAGAAAAAATCTTTTTGTGGTATATTGGTGGCTGTTAGGTTCAGTGTTTAAAGTTTTTGTGTTCTTTGAGCCCAGCAATATCAAGTGGTGGTTTCTTAAATGAAATTGACCAGAACATAGTAGAACCAGATACCTCCAATGTTCTCATTTGAGGAATATGTCTAGTTTGTTTGTACTTACATTAGTCTTTGTCTTCCCACCTTGCACTCCCTCCTCTCTCTGTTTTTGTGTTTTCCTTGTTTAATGGATACAGTTGTTATTTGTTCTTCCTTTTCTATCTACTTCCATGCCTGCTACTCTTTTTAGTTCTCTTTATGTAGTATACAACCATCTGCCACTTGCTCACTTAGTTTGATAAGAACTTTCAGGGAGAGAATATTTCTTTTCCTGGGTATTGGGTTTTCAAGAATCATTTAATGGGCTCTGTAGTGGTGTACCTTTCCCAGTACTTGGGAGGTGGGAGGATTAGGAATTCAAACTCATCTTTGCTACATAGAAAGTTCAGGGCCAGCTGAGACTGTATGAAATGCTTTTTAAATAAAACAAAAAATAATCGGTTTTTACTTGATCCATACAGTAAGTAATTCTTGTAAGATTATGATAATAGAATTCGGATTTTTTAAAAATTTAGAATATTATTTCTTTTAAAGAAAGAATACTAAAGAAATATAAACATACAAAAAAATAAATAATATAAAGGAATAATCTTAAATCTTCAATAATGATATGGCTCAAACAGTAGTTTCTTTGGAAGGCTACTATGGATCAAACTCAGGACCTCACATCTAAGCACATGATCTGTCATTGGGCTGTAAACTCATTTCCAATAGTAGTTTTCTTCTTGTTTTGCTGTTTGTCTTCTAGTCTTAATTACTTTTATGTAAGACATAATACTCAGAGCTTTATTAAGGAAATGTAATCCATGACATTTATTAGACTATCGTTGTATATCGCCCACTGTAGTGGGGATATGAGGATAAACAAAGATAATCAAATTTTTACTTTGGGGGCATATTAACTCTTACATAGTTCTTCATAAATGAATACTTAGCTTTTTGTGAGCTTAAATTCTATTTTGAAGAACTGTTTACAGAAGTTATGAATTGTTTCCAATTTCTAAACCTGTGAATGTTGAAAGAAATGTACAATATTATTAGGTTATATTAAATTGTTTTGATGAGATTTTTAAAAAATATTTATTATTTATACTTTATGTGTATGAGTGTATTGTCTGCATGAAAGCGTATCTGTCATTCAGTGCCCCCAGAGGTCAGAAGAGGTTACCAAATCCCCTGTAACTGCAGTTAAGAGACAGCTATTAGCTGTCATGTGGGTACTGGGAACTAAACCAAGGTCCTCTGCAAGCAGCTTATGCTCTGGCTATGCGTTCTCTCCAGCCCCATGATGAGAAATTTCTTAATTGGACGGCCTAGATATTTGAGCACTCACATTTTTTTTACAAGTAGGCACAAATCATGTAGCACTTTGTTCTGAGATAGAAAAGTAAAACCAGGTTTTTCTGAGGGATGGAGGGAAAAAATTTTAGGAAAATTTGTTTTGGGAAATTGTCTTCTTAAAATTTCTGTAAGAGCACAGCAAATTATACGTCAAAGATTACTTTTTTATGTTAGTTTTCTGTTGCTTTAACAAATGCCTGAGTTAATTTATAAATACTAAAGATTTGCTTTGGCTCTTGATCTTTGAGGTTTTTGTTCATGATCCATTAACTTTATTGCTTTGGATGAGGCAGCAAATCCTGGTGAGAGCACATGGCAGAGGAAAAGCCACTTGCCTTGTTATAAAGGAACAAAAATAGTGAGCAGGAGGCTCTGTCTCAGTTAATAGTCTCCAGCCCTGTACTGCACCTCACCTACAAGCTCCACCACCTCTAGTGCTGCTGCACTGTTGACCAGGCTGCATGTGACATCCAAACTGTAGCACATATTCTGTCTTATTTGCCAGTAAAATAGAAAAGATGATTAAAAACTGACATGAAAGGAAATGCCACGTGCTATTTGAAAAGAGCATTTATACTCTTTGCGGAAAATCTCTTGTGTTAGTTGCTATAGCACTAGGCAGTGGGAAAGTAAGGCCTTTAATGGAAGGTTTTCTCCCTAGGTAGAAAAAGTGATAGGGCAGCTTCAAAATGAAGAACAAGCTAAAACTTGACCTGGGAAAATGGCTCAGTGGCTAACGTGCTTGCTCTGTAAACAGGAGAATGGGAGTTAGGATTCCCAGCGCCTATGTAAAACCTCAGCCAGTAGAGCAGCGACCTACAAATCTCAGCCCTTGGTAGTACAGATGGCAGATGGGATCCCATGGGCAAACTGCCTTGCTAGACTAGCTGAAAGGATGATGCAAATAATGTAGGAAGACGCCTGATGTCAACATGATGAGCGTGCACCTGCGTGTGCCCACTTTCATTTGCACATGCCTGTACACACACGATAAAATTTTGTAGTAATCTCATGAATATTGAAGGAAGGAAAATATTTTTTAAAGATTTTAGTTAAATAACTTAATTTTCCTGTTTTATAGGATATATTCTAAATTTCATCAAAAAAGAATGGAAGAGCTAACTGAAGTTGGCCTGCAGAACTTTTTCAACCTTTTTCTACTGTTAGCAGCTGTTGCAGAGACAGAAGACGTAGCAAGCCATGTGTTAGACCTCTTGAATTTCCTTAAGCCTGCCCTTACATCATCTCAGAGAGCCCTCGTTTGGAAGGGTCAGATGGCTTTCCTTTTGATGTATGCTCAAAAAAACCTGGACGTTGGGGTTTTGGCTGAGAAATTTTCTTCTGAGTTCCAAGAGAAAGCAAAAGAATTCTTGGTATCCAAGAATGATGAAATGGTACAGAGACATACTCTGTGGACACTTCTTTCCATCTATATTGATGGTGTTCAAGAAGTATTTGAGACCAGCTGTTGCTTACATCCTTCCCATGCGAACCTACTTAATGATGGATTTAGCATGCTTCTGCGAGCCTGTCGAGAATCTGAACTTAGGACAGTGCTGAGCTTTCTACAAGCGGTTCTGGCCAGAGTCAGGTATGTTTTCCAGCAGTGTGCTGATTGCTTTAGACTAGCACCATGCTTGCTGAAAGTTCTTTGGCACACTTATGCACTCGAAATTTAGGAGGAAAGGTTTATTTTACTACTCCATTGGCGTAAATCAAAGTTTCCAAGCAGTAGTTCTTCAAAAGAAAGCTATTGTAAAGACACAGGCAAAAGTAAATTTCTTTACATTGTAGCTGTAAGGTTAATGTAGCCTCAGCTGTCTCTGTGTCTGTTAGATTCTGAAATAAATGTTTTATTCTAACAGAAATCACTTATGGAAGTGTATGTGCATTTACTTTGTACACATATGTCAATGTATAGATACACTCAGACCCAAAATTAGTGATGGCTACGATCAATAGTTACTGCATCTGAGTGGTTTTCATGTAAGCTTTACTTTTCAAGTATGTGTTCTTAGTAAGTCGAACATTATCACTGAGCATGTTATTCTTGCTGGAAAGTTGGCTGGAAGTGTTTATAGAAATATGATTGCAAGGACTGGATAGAGGACTTAGTGTTTAAGAGCACATGTTGCTCTTGAAAGGACTGGAGTTACTAGTGACTGTATCTCAGGGATCTTACTCCATCTTTTGGACCGCTTAGGTGCCCACATTCACAGATGCACATATCTCCCACCCCCTACCTCAGACACACATATATACACATAATTAAAAATAATAAAGAAAAAGAATGAAATAGAGTTTAATTTGAAATCGTGTCCACTGTTAAATGAGGAAACTGACTCCTTCCTAATATCACATGTGAAAAAATCAATTTTCAAAATTTTCAAATTTGCGAAATTCATTCATTAATAAACTTAAGAGTATCTTCTTAATTTTCTTTATCTTGACTCATATATAAGCTTTCACTTCTCCCTAGGTTTTATATAGTTCTATATGTATTGCTTTCATTACTTTAATGGTAAAGGCTTAACCAGAGTTTCTCATTAGTCATTATTCTCTTCCTTTACAGTGTTAAGAATTAATAGTCAATTTCATAGGAAAAAACTTTTACAAATGAGCATTCTTATGCATAAATTTTTTATCAAGAAAATTTATTAGCAGATTTTGTATTTTACTTAAGTTAATTATGTTTTATTGTTTAGTTTTTAAATAAGTAGTAAGTGGCATTTCCCTGTGCTTCTAGAAATTTCTACCTTTGTTCTACCTTTGGTTTGTCTAAATGTATTTGTCCTGTAAGCAAACAAAAAGAAAGTGGAGAGAGAGCTGTTGAGAACCATTCTGGTAATAGAGGACTATTTCTAGGAGGACATAAGAGCATAGGAATAGGAAAAGAGGTTGAGTTTGAGCATCTTTTAAAAAAGCAGTCATGGAAAGAAAGTACCAGAATTGACTTATTTTTTGACCTTTCCATTTTTATTCCTCAATAATTAATTTTGTATTTCATTGCTATTTTTAGTGAGATGTTAGGAAATTGAGAGAGAGTCCATATGGCCTCTGGCTTACTAGGTAGCTTAGCTAACCTTGAATTTCCAGATCTCTTACCTCTACTTTCAGCTCACAAGTTCTGGGACAACAGGTCTGGGCTCTCATTCCTTGCTTTATATAGCTTTTTAAGCAGAGATTCAGAACCTATAAATTCTCTTACTCTGGCAGGTTTCTTCTGTTATAATTATTTTTGATATGGTAAAAATGGATTAATTCACCCTTCATTCTCTAGTTGAGTGGTTCTCAACTGGGAATGAATTTGTCGTTTAGCGGACATTTGCTTGTGTCTGAGATATTTTCAGTTGTCACAGCTAGGAAGATGGCACTCCAATCTAGTGGGTATTAAACATGTTGCAGTTTACCGGGCAGCAATACTAAGGCTGAAAAACATTGTAGTAGTTCTGATAGGACCTTCCAGACATTTTCTGCTAATTTGTATATTTACAGCATATGATCTATGTTTAGAAGTTTCCTTTTTTGCTTCATATTTTCTAAACAATTTTTTATCTTGGTGCTTGGAGATCTACCTAATTCTTTAATGACTGCTTAGTGGTTCATTATAGAGATGTATGAAGCTTTATTCACCCTGTCCCCAATAATGAAATTTTATATTTTCTATGCTATAGTAAATAAAAATTAGAACACATTTTTATTTAATGTTTTTAATATATGCATGTGCCTTTATATTTGTAGAAGCATATCTCTGGATTAATTTTTGTGAATGAGTTGATATATATTTTAGATGTACAAATTTTTCTCTAATTTTATTTTTAGGGCATTGTGTGGAAAATACTTAGAAAATCTGTTCTGAAATAGAAATAAAATAAAATTTTAGTGCAAACATGAAAGAAGTGAAATAGAACTTAACTTTGATATTTGGAGAGACTTCAAAAATAGAAATTTGGGGCTGGAGAACTGGCTTCATGGTTAAGAGCACTGGCTCCTCTTGTAGAAGACCCAATTTCAGTTCTCAGTACCTACATAATGGCTAACAAACAACCATCCCTAACTCCAGTTTCAGGAGATCCAGTGCTTTATTCTGGTCTCTATGGACATTGTATGACATGGGTACACTTACATACATGCGTATAAAACACTCCTTCACATAAATAAATGAGAAATAATTTAAAGATAGAAATTTGAAGAAAGCAAAAAAAAAACCCTAAACACTGTTTTTCCATTCTTGATATCCACTAGCATTCATCTTGACTCTCTTGAGATTTTTCCTGGCGAGTCTTCGAAAGTAATGAGGAATACAACAATTCTTAGATTTTTGAAAGGTTTACAATTTACAGATACTGTTTCCTTTATTTATTAACTGTTCTGTTTCTATTTACGGATGAAAAAATACACTGCACTGTAACTGCTGTCTTAAAACCTTCAGCATACCCAAGCTAATAACATTACTAAGTTTTGTTTATCAATTGGAAATATGCATGAGTGAAATCCGTACACTGTATGCAAACCTGAAATTATTATTGTTCATGTATGTCTAAGTGATTTAAAACACTTTTTATTTATTTACTGCTTCTAAATAAAGAATAGTTGCTTATTGGAGGCATATGATGACCTTGTCTTCTATAATTTGATGTTTATGAATCAACAAAATGAATTGACAAGTGTAGAAAAGTAAATTACATTTTAAAACATTTGTCTTATTTATTAACACCATATCAACCACCCTAATTTTATTTTATAATACAAACAAATTTTATCTTTAAAAATTCAATTTAGTGAACTATTTATTGTTAAATCCTATCTACTTAAAGAAAAGTATTAGAGAAGTATCTATACTAGAAAGGTGCTGCTTACATGTCCCTTGTTGACTTTGATCTGTTAATCTTTGTGGCATTACTATTAATAACTATAGAGGTAGATATCCAGAGATGATCCCAAATACTATAAATAATTAAATATATGTAATATATACAGATATACCTACAGTGTGGATTGTGTGTGTGTGTGTGTGTATGTATATGTGTATTTGGTGAAAGTAAATTTACATTCATGTTAGCAGTTTTTTCTTACCAGTTCAAGGATGAGACTGAGGCTTGCTGTCCCAGAGCAAGGTGTAAAGACACAGATGTTTATAATGATAACATTTAATTCTTCATACATATGTTTATTTTGGACTTTCTTTTTTTTAATTATTAATTTTTAATGGGGCGGGGTGGGTTGGGGCTAGGGCTGCGTGTGTGCACATGAAGTACAGGTACCCTCCAAGACCAGAAGACAGGGTATCAAATTCCCTGCAGCTAGAGTCATAGTAGTTGTGAGCTGCTGTAGTGGACGCTAAGAACTCAGTTCTGGTCCTCCAGGAGACCAGGAGCCACTCTTAACCACTGAACCCATTTCTCCAGCCCCTGTTTGGCTTCTTTATACTGCTCACAGATTAACATGAAATAAGTGCTATATAGAACATCAAATCATATAAAGCATATTATCACAGAGGAGCTTTAGCAGGATTATGAGGTCAGTGTGAACAAGAATGACGCAGCAGCATACAAGTCAGTATTCATGCTTTTAGACCCTAGGCTTGTTAACGTTAAACTTCTGAACCTTGCATAGTAATTTGCACACATCTTAGTGAAACTAGCCACAGTATGTAAGAAAACCTATGATTTGGATATTTTCATTTTAACACTTCCAAGGTAGATATTTCAAGACAGGCTAGTATTTCCTTTTGGATATTTTGGTTGAAAGCCCCAGAAATCATGCAGAATTGTTCACCTTAAAAAGTGAAGATGGCCTGGAGAGATGGCTCATCAGTTAACAGCACAGGCTGCTCTTGCAGAGCACCCGGGTTCAGTTCCCAGCATGGCAGCTATCAACCACCTGCACCTCTACTTCAGGGATGTCTGACACCCTCCTCTTACCTCCGCAGTCATGGCGCAGAATGGTGCACCTGAGCCTGCAGGCAGCACACTGGTAAAATAATACTAAAATAGTTTTTTTTTTAATTAGGAAGAAAAGGAGGAAAAAATACAAGAACTCGTCCCTTTGTTACCTTGATCACAGAGATTTATTCTTGATTTCTTAATACAAAATCTGTGACCTTATTGAAGATCATTTTGTAGTCATAGTTTTAAGTATGCCATGTATAGTTAATACTGTCTGAAAGGTGATAAACGTTCTAGATAGATTTTTAAAAATTAGAGCATTGGCAGCCCTTTCCCCGTAGAGTTGAGAACAAAGCTAAGCTTTTTAGAAAGCTTTTTTTTTGTTGTTTTAGATAGAGAAGAGGGATTGCATAGATTGATGATATTTATTCCTGGCTGCATCTTTAGCCAAGGGAAAGAATGAAGTACTTTACTTTAACAATCTCCTCTGTTTTCAAATTCAGGTGGGAATAAGGTACCAGTCCTTGCATAAATACGGTGTGTGTGTGTGTGTGTGTGTATATTGAACAGGTAATAGTTTTATAACTATATGACAGAGAAATTATAGGTGGGAAGGAACTAAGATTACTGATTAAAAGGAGAAGCAGCTCCCTGTAGGCTGTTAAGAAATAATAACTTCATATGCCACTTTCTGCTAACTGAAGCTGATGGCTCACCAGAGCATTCTTTATTGCTGATTAAGTAGCCTTATGAAAATAGTGACTTGGTTATATTAACTAAATGCCTGTTTCAAACTTTGAATGTCAAATAGTTTTAGCAGTCATCTTAAACACTCACATCACCTTTATGGATTCACATTTCTAGTTTTCACTTGCTGCTATTTGAGGTTATATCAAAATGGCAGTCCTTCATTTGTGGACTTAGGTGTAACTAAAAGCTTTTCTTTAATTATATCCATTTTGCCTGTTATAGTTAAGGGTCTGTCAGCATTTCCATTATAAACCTCTACTTTCAGGATTTTATAACATAGCTATGAAAATTAGCTCTGGGCAAAAACTTGACATATCAGGCCTCAAGAGATTCTCCCTCCTTCCTATCCCCCTTTTCATTTTCACTGATGTAAAGGTGACTGCTTTTAAAATGCCTTTTGGCACCTGCAAGCATCATTTGAGCTTAAAAAGAAACAATAATTTTAGGCTTTGTACCAGTTTGTTCTAACACTTAAGGGAAGTTGTGGACTTATGAATTTAAGCGAAATGGATATTGATCAACTGACATTGTATTTTGTGTTGAACAAGAGCCTTAGTTTCAAAGAAGTTTAGAGGTTTTGAAGAACTTGTCTAAAATGCTAAATGTTGAGACTAAGATGTCAAAAGGAATGATTACTTTTTAAAAAATGTTTGGTCTTTTTGCGATAGGGTCTCCCTGTAGCTCTCCCTGGCCCGGAACTCACTGTAGACCGTGTTCACCTCCAGCTCACAGAGGTCTGTCTGCCTCTGCGTCCTGTGTGCTGGGATTAGGGTTAAAGGTGTGTGCCACCAGACTCAGCCTAAGAATGATTACATTTTTTTCAGATGGTATGTATATTATTCCTTAGATCATTAAACCGCTTTTCCTTGGATTTACACTATGTTTTGAAAATGCACATATTTTCCAGTCTCCTTTTTCCCTCTCCCCATGAGGTTAGAGGACTGTGTGTTATAATTTATGTGTTTTGGGATTGGAGAAGGTGGTGTGTACGTGTACATGCGCGTGTGATGTGTACAAGTACACACTTTCAGATTTGTGTTTATTATTTCCCTCATATTTTCTGTACTTCGTTGGGTTAGTATCATTTATTCCAAGCAAAAGTCCTCTGTTTGTTCTTTAATTGAGGAAGAAAATTGGGAGCTGCCTGATTAGGAAAGTAGGTATTTCAATAGGAATACACTATTGAGGGTCTGCTGTGCTATACAGTTTACAAACTCCTTCAGGGAAAATAGAAAGGCTTTTTCTTTCTGTTGCTTCCTATTGTGATTGGATGAATAAGTTATATCTGTAATTACTGAAAAGTTGTTTACTACAAATAAAATCTGGATTAGATTTAGTTTTTAAAATAACCTAATGAGTTGTTTCCTGTCTTTTATATTCTCGTTCACCCAAAATGCTTCTTCTGTTTTATCATATATAGTACTATGCTAATTTGTGGGCAGTATTAATTATTTTGGGGGTCACATGAGTTGTGAGAACTAAGTTACTATGTGTTGCTGACTCAGTGACCGCCTGCCATGCCACCGTGCGTGCGGAAAGCGCGGGTGCAGCTGAGGGATGGAGTGTGTACGTCCCAGCAGGGAATGTATAAAATAAGAATTATATGAAGATAATTTTTATGTCATTGAATATTTCACGTATCTTTCAACTGAGTAGATATTTGCACTTTGAATTTTTGTACTGTATTTCTGTTAAATACTTTTAAATTCATGCAGTGAAACAAACTACATGAGCTTAGCAGTATTTGCTTTTTGTATTTTGCTAAAATAAATTATGTACTTAACTTTTCATGTATAGATTAATGTTTCAACATATATTGAATTGCCAGTGAAATTTGCTGCATAAATAGGCATTTTCCTGTATAAGTTTAAAGTGATTTAAGATCTTTTAAGAAAAATGGTGTATATTTGTATCCTGACTTCTTGATTGGTAAAATGAGGATAACATCAACTTCCTTGGTTGGTCATTTTGAGGATGAATACAATAATGAGTATAAAGTGGTTAGTAGGTGTTCAGCAAGTGTTGGGTAATGCCATCATTATCTTTACTATATAATCATTTCCCTGTAGCACACTGTCTGGTGTCTTCAGTGGAGTCTGTCTGTACATCAGCTTATCTTGAAGGGTTCTTAGCCCATTTCCAGTATAGTACCTTTATCTCAGCTGGCCATTGAGAAAGAGACAATGAGAGGTCTGATTGGAAAAAAAGAAAAGCCGCAATTTTAAGGAGCATGAACATTACCTCAGTGTAATGGACCTCTTCAAAATTGTAATAATCTGAGTTGTTACAGAAAAAGTAAGTCAATTTTTTAAGCAGAATAAATGTGTTTGAGTGCATACCCTACTTTTTTAATCCCTCATGTATGTTTGTTTGGTATGTTGTAATTGTCTTATTCCTTTCTTTTCTTTCTTTTTTAGGTATATTGCCTCTGTGTGACTTATTTCTTAACCTCAGTCTCTGTGCCCACAGTGTCTTCTCTTCTCAGACCATCTCAATTTATTCAACAGTTTTATTGAGATATAATTATGGGTCTGGGGAAGTGGTTCAGTTGGTAAAGAGATTGGTGTACAAGAATCTAAGTTTGATCCCCCAAATCCACATAAGAAGCCAGGTATGATGGGGTATGCTTATGAACTTAGGGCTGAGAAGCAGAGGCAGATGACTAGGAATTACTGACCAGCCGGCATAGCCTAAACAGAAAGCCTCAGGCCAGTGAGAAACTGTGTCGCAAAAACCAAAGCAGACAGCACCTGAGGACCATCACCCAAGGTTGACCTCTGACTATGTGTACATATGTGCACATGCAGGTGCATATACATGTGTCCCTCACAAGCATACAATACACACATACACAGTATACATATAAACACAGAGACATAATTTCACATACTGTTCATTGGTTTTTAGTGTATTCACGGAATGGCTCAGTTTGAGAGATTTCATTTTCCTACCTCCATTTTCCTACTGCACTCAAGTCATTCCACAGTTTTCCTCTCCCAGCACTCCATCTCTAGCAGCCACTAGTCTACGTTCTTTTTCTATGGATTAGTCCACTTTGAGCATCTCATATTAATGAAATGTGAAATTATGTGGCTTGTAGTCCTTTGTCACTGTTTTTCACATGGAATGTGTTTAGGGTTCACACTTATTTGTAGATTTGTACTAGTACTTTATTCCTTTCTATTGACAAATACTATCTCATCAGTATACCACATTTTGTTTATCCATTTCAGTTGATAACCATTTGCGTTGTTACTGTTTTTTGGTTTTAATGAGTATGTATGAATTGCAAATATTTTCTCACATGGATTCATGTTTTTGGTGTTGTCTCTTATAGCACAAAAGCTTTTACTTTTGATAAAGACCTTCTCTTTTGGCGGGGAGAGGCGTCTTTGAGACAGGGTCTTCATGTAGCCCCAACTGGCCTGGAACTTGCTATGTGGACCAGTCTGGCCTCAATCTCACAGAGATCTGTCTGCCTCTGCCTCCCTTCCAAGTTCTGGGATTAAATGCATGGGCCACCACACCTAGCAGACCCTTTTTTTATTGTTGCTGTTACTTACTTCATAATTTCTTGCCAGTTTTCTTATATCATTTTACTACTTTAGTGACATCCTGATGGGTACAGAAAAAAATATATGCATTTCTGGTCATCTTCAAAGCCATCCACAATCTGTCATTCCTGACATCCATAAATTTTTCTTGTAATTTCCACTTCAGTCAACTGAAGTTACTGGTTAACAGATCTGTCTTTTTAGCCGCTGCTTATATTTTTCTACCAAAACTCATCCAGTAGAGCTGGATCTGAGGATTAAACAAGCTGACATCATGTGAGAAGGATTTACTTTAAAGAGTTAAGTCTAGGAATTTCACTGTTAAAGTCAGAAGTCAGAAATAGTGCACGTCACAGTGACCGTAAGCGTATGTGGCAGAGTATGAGAGGGAAAGGCACTTAGAGGGATTTGAGAGGAATAGAAGGGTAATTTTACAAATTAATAGTCACCCTTGATGCACAATAAGGTATGTCCCTTTTGTTTCTTTTCAATAAAATATTTGTTACTATTTATATCTATCATTGTATTTCCTGCGTGTAGGTAGGTGCACCCATTTTGTGTAATGCTTGTGGAGGTCAGAAGAGGGCTTCAAATTCCCTGAAATTGGAGTTGTGGACAGTTGTTAGCTGCCATGTGGGTACTGGGAATTGAACCCGGGTCCTCTGCAAGAGCAGTCTGTGTTCTTAACCACTGAGCCATCTCTCTAGCCCTGCCTTTTGCTTCTTCTTAAGAAAGTTCTAGCAATGCCTGGTAGTTGCTGCAATCAATACATACTATAAAAAGTAAGGGCTTTAAGATTAATAAACCCAACTTTGAATTAATTTGGAGTAAAGGAATTTTTAACTGTATTAAACTTCCTGGTGATATCAAGTTCCTGGCAGCAATGTCTACTTAGTTACTGCAGTGAAGAACAGAAGTGGTCAGACAGCACTTACCTCCGTGTGTATACCCAGAACATGGGCTGCATGAATCTCTTAAAACATTCATCATATGATGGTTTTATCTGTTTTTGTTTTCATGTGAATACCATCCTTCACTCAAGCTTCTCTGAAGTGTATGCTTATTCCATGTATCTTTTAGTCTTGAATAATATGTTTCCTCTGAATGTCTTTTTCTCTCTAATGGTATTTGTGGCTTTCTCCTTTGCTTTATAATTATTTTCTGCAATGAATATATATTGATGCAAAAAGTATTTTTAACAAATTCAACTAGTACTTTTTATTGCCTATGATAGCAGGCACATGTGATCTAATTGAAATAGTATGGGCACATATGTTTATTACATGAAAGACTAATAAAAGAAACTTTGGTGGTTTTTTTAAATAATTATCTTTCAAAACCATTGTATTCTATTATTTTAGTTGCCATCTTTACCAGATAATGGTTTGTGTTTACTCCTATATTTTATACAACAGGTTCTGTCAGTTTC